>OY757910.1:40444444-40741944 GCA_963585895.1 Sepioteuthis lessoniana
TCATTGCATGTTCTTCTGGCACTTGGTGCCAATTAAAGCCTCAACTGGCACCTGGGGCTGATTAAAGCCTTGACTGACACAAAAATTATTTGAAACATTTACATACTTCTTTGGTTGACCTGGTGATCTTTGATTAAGGTTGATGTGATGAAGTAGGAAATCAAATCAAATTCTATTTTAAATCTTGACCTAAAGTCAATGATTATGATCAGTATATTTTTAGCATCAGTAAATAATTTAGAACAATCAGCTTGCCAGCTTATTCTATTCACCTGTGTTTTGGTTAAATCTTAAATGCACCAAATGATATCTCATTCTTTAGGTAGGATCACATTTTACCTAGAAAATTAGAAGACAAAAACAACATGAAAAGAATATCAAGAAAAACTAATGTCTTTAACAGTACATTTACTTCCTGACTAAACTAACCAAATTATAGCTTAAGGTAAGTAAAAAGTTAAAAAAAAAAAACAAAAAACAAAAAAACAGAGTGGTAGAAGAAAGAGCAGTTTTGGAGGGGTGCCCTTCATATCAGTTTCCTAAGTTGTATGTAAATGTGTCGTTTCTGTTTTTATGCTAAGATCTGTTACTAAAGTAATGAGTTTAAATAACCAGTAGCTTTCAAATATCTACAGTCAACCAATGAGGATAATAAAGAGCAAAAGCAGCTGTGCCAATGTAACAGAGCATCTTAAGCCTGTGGCATACACAAAGCAATTATAGCATACTCAGATTACCAATCTCTATGAAAACAGCAGAAAAGAGAAAAAATTTATTCAAGCATTTACAAATCTCAGGTATGAAAACCTTAATCAATGAATGGTTGAATGATAAAAGGGGCAGGAAATTATCTTCATGACCACTGAGTTTAAGTTGAAACATTAATCATTTGGGATGTAGATATTTTTCAATGAAATCATATTAATGAAATATCTCATCAGCTGCTCCAGGGCAAATCATTACTTTTACTATCTTCATCACTACCTCCAAACTGTTTCAAAATGCTGATTTACTGCCAAGACTTAGAACAAAGAAATTTCTCACATATATCTTATCAGCCACTCCCATACGGTTAAAAAAAACTGAAACCAAAATGCAAATTGTTGATCAATTATAGCATCTGAAATTTCATTGCTTGTCCAGTATAATGCATTGATGAAATCTCTATGGTAATGTACCAGAAAATTATATAGGAATGTAATACTTACATTCACCATCCAGATAAATGTTTCATTTTTTAACAATTAAGCACTCCAAAATTATGTCTCATAGACCTACATATCAGCAATTTTTTTCCCCTCACTGTAACTCTCAGATTTCATTTTCCACTCACCCTCCTCAAGCAAGGTTCCAGTAAATCCCCTGTGATCTACAAGGTAACCTCCATCCACACTATGACAAAATCTAAGCAAGTAGCAAGATTATCAGAGAGGTTATCAAGTGAGAAAAACACCAGGGGATGGAATGAAAATAGCCATCTATTAGATTATAGAAAATATAATTTTAGAAATGCATGACAATTCATGAATAAAATGGAGACAATGACTAAAACTTACTCTTATCTGGATAGTGAATGCATGTATTTCCTCAACCACTCTCCCACAGACTGGTTGTGACACATGATCAATTTTTAAGCGGAGTACACCTAATTTGAATTCAGTTTTCTTTCTCTTACATTGGTTGCCTAATCAAGATTAAAGTAGATGGATATTAGTGCAAACTGAAATGTAAACACAGCCTCATCTTTGATTTGAACTTAAATTGTCAATTCCATTTTTCATAATAATTGTTACACTAAGCACTCCTCTGGATGTTGAATAAAATTATTACATTTCTATATAATTTTTTGGTACATTACTCAAGATATTTCACTGATGTGATATCCTAGACAAGCATTGAAATTTCAAATATATACATTGGTTATGAATTATCATTGCATCAAAGCAAAAGTCGCCTATCCAAATGGTCTACAATTTTGACAGTGAAGAAATCTACACTACAATTAGCAACCTCTTCTAAAATAACACATGAGGTACATTCAAATACTACAACAGAAACTGAAGTCAAGACAAAAATGAACAATGAAAGAAATGTAAATTTTCTTCAAAATAGACCCTCGGCATTCAACACACTTATTCCATCAAGTTTTCCATTGTTTAAAGCACCAATGATATGACATGGTAATAAGTATTTCTTTTAATCTGCTCTATAACTTCAAAACTTACACTTCAAACAGAACAAGATGATTGAGTTATACAGAACTATGTCCAATGAGTATAGAGATGGGGGGTGCATTTGTACAATCCAGTGTTTTACAAAAAACTGATCAAGAAGTATCAAGAACTGGCACTGATTTGTCTAGATATAGTAGCTCAGACTTTTTTTTTTTTAATTAAATAAATTTCCCTACTGTATAGACATTGTTTTTTCATTTAACAATCACAGTTCACAAGTGTCCATCATGAAACGAGCTAAGAGCCTTGGTATATTGCAGTGGAAATCCTTGTTTTACTTCAGACACAAACAAGAAAGATTCAAAGTTTTTATATAAAGTCAACCCAACCAGAATATTAGCTTCCTTAATACTAATAAAAGCTATTATATTAGTCAAATCTAATATTCATAAGACTATTTCTTGTATATTAGAATCACTTCCTTTTTCTTTTAATTTCATTAGCATAGAACGAGTGAGAAGAATATTCCAGGCGTTTTCTACCTAACCTTTACTCTTTTCTGATTTCAAGTGATAAACAGATATGCATTATACCCTTCATGTTTAGTCTATCATACCTTAATTTCTTGGGACATGTATCTACATTACTTGATGCAATCAACAAAAGTGATAAAACCAATTTCCTGGCGTCCTAGAATAAAACCAACTTTCATCATCACCCTCACATGAACCAGTTTCTTTGATCAATCTCTCTACTGCAATGTCTTTTTCTTATAAATTGCTCCAATAGAACAAAAGCCCCCAAGCAATGCTAAAAAAAAAAAAAAAAAAAAAAAAAAGCAGCTATTTTGCGTAACATTGCTTAACATAATCAAATAAACTCTGGTCTAATCTAAATGCTATAAAGAATTTGCCATTTTTCATCTGAATATCTCTAGAGATCATTCTGTCATCATTTCTTTATAAATTAATATCAAAAAAGACTAATTTTGTCAATTTTTAATGAACATGCACTCAACACAATTACGATTTCTGCCTAAAGGTCATAAAGAAAATAAAGGTAATCTAGAAAAAGTTCTATTTTCTTATATCAGTCATTCAAAAGTGTACATCATTTGACCTCTGCATTATACGAAATAGAATTCCTCAATAAGCAAATATTACATATTATAATGTTGCCTTCTGTTATCTCCTGGTCAAAAGATTAAAGAAAATTCTTAGAAGAATACAATGTAGAACTTAAGTATACATTATGAGATTTAAAAAAAAAATCCAACATATTGTCACATGATAGAGCAATAAAAAGCTTTAATTATAATTAAAAATGTACAAAGAAGTGAATGCTGATAAAATTGAAGCATCCTACATTATAATACATGCCTACTCCCAACAATACATAAACCATGAACAACGGACACAAGATAAATAACAATGTTGCCAAATATGTGAAGTTAGCAAAAAGCCTGGAATGTTTTGGATACCTTCCACCATACAACCAAGTACTTATATAGGGAATCTTTATATTTTTAGTTAACTAAAATAAATCAGTGAGTAAAAATGCTGGATTACCAAGTTTACAATGTAAACAATTTTGAAGACAAACAATCAAATGAGAATTAATCACATAGTAAGCACAAGATTATCCAGACTTCTTAAGTCACAAAAACCAGAAAGGGCATCAGAAACTAATTAATGAGGTAAACATTTATGATAAGCACCTATAACAGATGATAATCTTTTGATAGTCAGATCTTTCTATATACATAACTTCTCTCAAGTCTATTCTTGAATAATTTTTAACACATGCAAATTTGTTGGAGGTGCACTTAACAGTTATCACTACAGAAAATAGAATCGATAATCTGAGTTCAAATCCAGGACAAGGCTGTGTTTCACTTTACGCTAGTGCCCTTGGGAAAGGCATGAATCCGCCTGTACTCTCCCACCTAAAAGTAAACAGAAGGGCAGAGTGGCCTTAGTTCAGGAACCAGTTTAGAAAAAGAAAAATTGAATTCAAACCAGCTCTACTCCCTTAAAAATTGACCTGTGTCACATCCTGCTGTAGAGGAGGGGTTGGGTAAATACATGCGCATTTGTTAGTCCAAACTAATTCTGAGATAACTCAGACCCATGAAACCATCATCTACAGAATTAATAATTGCTTGCCAAGTTGATTAACTATCACTCCACAATAAGTTGTTTAAGATTTTAAGTTCATTTTATAAACTGGATTGTGTTAATGCAAATAGAAACCAATATATCAAGTCACTTTTACCCTTCAGCCACAAGAAAATGTTTTTATTACATATACTAAGATAAAGATAAGCTTCTACAATACTTTTCTTAAATTGCACAGAAAGAATTGACTTAATTCACTCTAAGGGTTCTTCACACTCATCACCTTCTAAAATTCTATACAGGTCAGAAATTAAAACCCCTTAATTGTAATAAGTTTTTAAAATAATAGGCAAAATTTGCATAATTATGTTGCTGCTATGATTTTAAAATGTAAAATTTATCCTTAAATATTGCTAAATACTGTATATCATCAATACATTGCTAAACTCATCAGTGTGTGTATATAAATAAATATTACACTAGCCCATTAGCATAATACTTGGAGTGTTCACCAATGATCCAGGAGACCAGTATTCAATCCCAGGTTGAGTCATACCAAAGACTCAAAAAAATGGTACTTGATGCCTCCTTGCTTAATACTCTTGATCCATAACTTATAATGCTGAGTAAGTGGAGCAATCCAGGGAAAGAAGTAGCGCTCTCCCCTACACCTCAGTGTAGTAGCTATTTAAAAGGGAGCCTTCATGTTGCCTTCGACTGATCAGCATATATAACACACACACAAAAAACCATTTCTATAGTAACTGTAACCCAGCAAAACCAATACCAGAGATTTTTATCAAAATACTGTTAACTTAGAAAATAAAGGAATTTGCAAGTAAATAGTAATTTTGGAGGATCTGCTTTTGCAGTGAATGTCATTATTTAATCATCCAAATTCTTAATATAATGAAAATAAATGAATTACTAATTGACTTACAAGTCCCATCAAGCTGAAAACATTAGCTACTATCAGACCACTAAATTTAAGAAGCAATGAGCCTATTAAGGATGTAAATGGGTAACTAATTAACAAAAAATAGTGTAAAACAGCTTTTGAGGCCTGTGTGCCAGACTAAGCAAAGCTTAAAAAATAATAACTATGAAAAGCTAATTAGAATACTTCAATCCTTCCTAAATAGAAACATTAATATTATCATAGACAACTGTTACAACAGGTGCTAATTGAGTCCTTGATCATCTGATATATAATCCAAAATTCAGTTTTTAATATCAATTTGCCTCAATTCTACACAGAAACAAACTAAAAGGATAAGGCAAAACAAACTCTTATTATAAATAAAAGTAATATCAAAATTACATAGGTAACATCAACATGTACACAAATATATATATATATATATATATATATATATATACATACACACACACAAGTAGTGATAGTTATAATTTCATTAATATCCATTAATAATAACTAGCTCAAATTTATTTTAATGAAAGATTCCAAATTAACACTTATTTTCCAGTCTATACTCATAATTGAATGACTATGGATATATATTTTTCCTCCAAAGACGATCTTTCAACTACTTCTTTTTTATTACAGCTTTTTTAGTTAAGCTGTAATAGGTTTACAGCTTAACTTCATCTGTGCTAGCCAAAATTAAGTCATGAATCATTATCATAAACTTTAATTAAAATTTAAGTTTCCTAAGCCAAGTCCTTTACCAATTTTCTTCTGACAGGTTTCACGTTGAACTTAGGAGAATCTTTCCATGTTCAGTCTAGACTAACAGGGATGTATAACAATCTACAAGAACTTTGAGGCACATGCCTTTTCAAGGGGAGAAAAAAAAAACAGTTCAAAATAAACCGACCACACTGCAAAACAGCAGCTGTATGGTTACTTACCTCCCATCACACAGACCATCCAAGTGAGACAAACAAAACATGCTGGGCACTGATGGAGAAGTAAGAACAAACTCATAAGTGGCGTACTCTAACACATGGACACACTCGTCGTCCAACCAGCAAAATTTTACATTCATCAGCTCTCTGCAGACACTGGGTGTTGTCTAAAGGGATGTATAGCAAGAGAGAGAAAAGAGAATTCATGCTGCTGGCATACATTGATGATGTTAGTACAGTAGCATGCTTTTGAAGTTGATTACTATCACTATTATTATTATGGATAAACAAATAATTATTCAAATATAAATGCAAACTAACTATACATATAGATGCAGTAAGATTTAAAAGAAAGAGAAAAAAAAAAGCCACCCAAGAGAGAACTGAAAAACACCAATTCTAAACTGAAAAAATCATTAGCTGATTTCCCATTCTCCTGTGTCTAAGGAATCTTCTATTAAAAGCCATTGCCTTCCAGGTCAATCTGTCAAGTACCAGTCATCAAGCTGAACAGATTGTGCAGCAGGCAACCTCCTCAAATAAAAAACAACACATGAAACTACAAGTCTAACAATTTTGCCTTGCCATAACAAGTATTTACTTGCTTGCCACTTCCTAAACAAGTAATGTTTCTTTTTAGCAATTTTATTGTTACCCAATTTCTTTATTTTCCTTTCCTCACATACCTACCAACAATTACAGAAAAATAAAAGTCCATCTGACAGTATTAAATCTTCAGAAATCAGTTATATACTGCCATACACACTTCGTTTTTTAAGCATTTGAGTATTTTCAATGCTAAAAAATTATATTCAACTAGCATTATTTATTCATATGGATTTTAAAATGGTTAATAATGATCATAAAGTACTTAGTGTTAACATTTTTTTTTTAAATTTATCTATGCCTAACACAACTCATTCTCAAAATCTAATATCAAAAATATTATGAAATAACATCTAGATAGACAAAATTACTAATGATGTATTTGATCTCCTTGATTCCCCCCCCAAAAAAAAAGTCCATGTTCAGAGAGCTACAAAGGTTTCTATTTTTGAATTAAAAATTTCTTTTCAATGTAGTTTTATCAACTCTGTAAGGAAATAGTCATCATTTATTTAGGAAGTAAATGTAACATAACTTTTAGGATTACTTAACATTTTATTCACATACAAAGTAGTTTTATTTTGGGGAGTAAAATAAAATAATCTTGGCCAAATACAATTTAAAATATTTTCAGGCATGACTAGCAATTCCTATAAGTTTGGTTGAAATCTGACTAAAAATAGCAAAGTCTTAGTCGTACAGATGGACAGACATTTGTTGAATAAGATTCAAGTAGAAATGCATTTTTATTACTTCTAAATATATAAAATATGGATCAATATCAATGGATAATTTGGTTTAAAAAATCCGTTTTAAGATTATTAAAGATAAATGGAAAACTGCAGAAAATGAGTATGATTATCCTTTCACACATGTAAAAAAAAATAATACTGTATAAATCAAGTTTAAAACTAAAGAAAAAAAAATTTCAAAAAATGTCACAAATTACTTTTTACTTGTAAAGGTAATAAAGATTTTCACACAAAAATTCACTACTGATAAATAAATGATAAAACTTTGTCAAAAATATTCAATGAAAAACTATCGCTTCATTTAAAACAGATCCTGATCTTAATGATAAACTGATGTACTGTCTTGTATCCTCTTCTTGGTTATTATAGTCACGACATTTTGATGATTATACCCAACAGCTTTCTTCAGGTATCTGTTATAGTAACCTTCTTAGAATTTTAAACCAAAGTCTTTCTTCAATTCAGAGGGATAGATATGATGTTGCTTACTTGTCTCTTCTGTAGAATATAACTTTTTCCACAAGCAGAACTGAAAAGCCAGACAAGACTAATGGCCAAAATAATGATAATTCATTCTATCAGAAAACTAAAGATGATGATTTGAAACAATATCATTCCTGAAATCAATAAGATGGCAAAACATTGGTTTTCTTACATACCTGTAAAATGAGTAAGAAACTAAAAACTTGTTCCAGCAAAAATTGTTTGCTGTCTATTTAAAAAATAACAATTTTGTAATATTAAGCAGATGAAAAAATAAATTGTATACATTTTCAAATTATGTAAATGTATTTACACATATACAGTGAAACAATTCTACTTCAAGTTGACTCTTGAATGTAAGGAGAAAAAAAGAGCTGTCATTATAATTCTCAAATATTTATCATTTCTTAAATTATTCAAGGATTAGCAAAAGACAAGAGCAAACTGTCTCAGTTGCCATTTAAAAAAAAAAGAAGTTATGACAAAATTATTAAAAGAGAAGTACTAACAAGGCACTCCCAATAATTGGATACTTTAATATCCATCAGTCAGGTAATTATACAAGTATAAATTTGCTAATCTGCAAAACAATAAATTCTGACTGCCTTTAAGTTTTTATTTATATTATCATCATAAAGGCATGCCAACAGTATGGATTTCCTTGACTATCTCACCATCAGACATTGCTCTTGGTAAATCCACAAGACAGTACCCAGTGACCATAGAACATGACATAAGTTTTTGATGGTCAGCCAACACTAGTGGGTCCATGTGTAGGAGTCCATAGGAAAACATTTGATTATGAGTTTTTTCTTACTACTTTAGCACTGCCCAGCATGTCTTACTCATCTTACTTGGATGGATTGCAAGATGGGAGGTAAGTGGCCACACAGCTGCTGTTTTGTAGGGTACTGCTTCAAGGATTTGTTCAAAACAAGATACAGCATTCATGTGTAGTTTGCATCTAGCTTTCTCCCAAGGTGTTTTATTAGAGTTCAACTGATGCAACTATACTGACAAGGTCACAATGTGGCATTCTATAAGGCTAAAACTTGCTATCCATTGCTTTTGAGGTTATTTTACAAACCAGGGGTTCACTGTAAGCTTTTAATACATTGTATAAAATGTGATTGCAACTTAGAGCACAAAGCCATTGAATATACAGTTCCAACTAAATTTAGACTCAGTTCAATAATTTGAATGATTAAACAGAAAACTTTGTTTATACTTTTTTTTCTTTTCTCCTGTTCCAGTTTAGTGAAACCTGATAGTCAATTTTCTTTATAATTGCTGACTATCATTTATTCAGCTGCCCTTGATATTGAGATAGCAGATGACTGCATCAGGAGTGATTTGTCCATTTTCTCAACAATTGCTGATTCTTGGGTTTCAATTGACCGAAAGAAGAAAGAAAAAAAAAAAAAAGAGACAAGAACTTTGAATTTTTTTTGTGTAGTAATTCAAGATTGTTGAACTGCATATTATTTCAGTTGGAACTGTGAAACTTGTCTTTGTACCATAGAACATGAATTGTAAAAAGGGATAAATGAATCCACAAATGACTAGGTTATCATAAGGTTTTTACTGAATATATATGACAATTTCGGGGGGGGGGGGGTCTGAATTTGTAATATTTCCAAAAATGAAAATGACAGATTTAGATATACAAACAATATAAACAAAATAAATATTAAACTGTATTTCATAAATTATTTTCTGATAGTCATAATATCTCAAAAGTTTTTATGTTACTCTTAATATAAACAAAGTAAATAAATTTAGCAACACGTCATGAGAATGAGTGGCTATTTGACGCATCATTTATAGAAGTTATATTCAAAGTGTAATGATGGAGGCACCAGTGGTGTAATAACTTTTTCCTGTGGAAATAGACATAGTGACCAGAGTTCAAATCCTGGACGAGTGTTTGCATTTCATGTAGCACTAATACTCTTGAGAAAGGTATGCATCCATCTATTTTCCCTCAAGCTATGGTTAATCAAGTAGGGCAAACCTGGGCTCTAACTTTGGTGTGGCAACTAGTCTAGGAGAAGAAAAATTCTTAATTCAAACCTGTTAAACTTTGCTAAAAATTGACCTTATGTCACACCCTGCTTGTGTGGAGGGATTGGTTAAATACATATATACAAAACATAACTATAGGCACCAAGTTATAAAACTTGCAGCAAAAAAACATAAAAGCAATAAAACTGTCCTTCTGCTGCCTCAAACATGCAAACTAATCAGAGATACTTACATGAATGCCAAGTGGAAATACTTATATATCAATGTAAAATAAAATTCAACCAAACTTGTACGTTGATCCAAACCAAAAAGCAATCTTTAGATGTCAGTTCTCCATTACGGCTATTCTTAAGAAGAAAGGTAATGCATGAATTTGGTTTCATGTTATATTTTTGTAAAGTACTCTGGGCTTACAAACGTCTAAGAAATACTTTCTGGGGGGCATCAATCAAACCAGGAATAAAAGGAACGGAAGGGAAAATATCCACATGCTTTTCCTTTACCTTAGAGACTGTTTTCCAAGGGGAATGTATAAACACACACATTCAGTAATTCAGCCATCAACCAGCAAAGATAAAGAAAATGCTTGATTCCAACATCACTTAACCATTTCCTACATCAAAGAAGAGACATGGTACCAGAAGAACATCAATGTAAAATCAGTTAAGTATAAACATTTCAACCAAACTTCCAAAAACAGGAATAGATAAAAAATTAAGTATAATTCACACTAAGCAGAATTCTTCTCAATTCAAGTTTTCTAATCAGTAGAGAAATTAAAGTTTTTTTTTTTTTTTTTTTTTTCTAAATGACTATATTTGATTACTTACCCATACAAGTTAGCGATCCAACTGGGTGATTTTATTTCATTTATCAAATCCAGAGATTTTCCTCTTATAACAAGATCAAATTTTCCCACCCTTTCTCAGTAGCAGCTAGCAGTAATTGAAGTTGTAAAGTAGATTAAATCAACAAAATACAAATAAAATGATTGAGGAAAAAAAGAGAAGACAGTAATAAAAAGCGAGATTTGCAAGAAAAGAGAAAAAAAAAAATCAGTTGACTTCTGTTATTCAGTTCTTGGTTGATTGTTTGGGTTTTATGGCATAGTTCTAATTCAAACAATTCAGTTTAGTGAGTACAGTTTCTATGTCAAAAACAGTTCCATTTCAAAAAATTCAGTTTAGCATAAGTATGCATTTTAAATATCAAAACAGTTCTATTTCAAGTAATTTAGTTTAGCTTGAGTACGCAGATTAGTACTATTTAACCCATAGATAAGGCCCAATCAGGTGCTACCACTCCAGGGCCAGAGTGGACCTAGAAGCGATGGCAATGTTCCGGCATCACTGGAATGGAACCTCACCATCAGATTGTTTAGTGTCATATCTAGGACACTCGTTGTTGTTGGGGGGGGGTCCTTACCCCTCTGCAGAGGTGCAGTCAGTGTATTCTACAGCCCCAGCCAATTGGGCAATCATTTCTTGAGTTAATGCTAACTAAAATCCAAATAAGTTTCCTCAGTAGAGTTTGAGCAGTTTGCTATGAATTCAGCATATATAATCATGTACATATTTCTGAGCAGAGTAAAGCTTGTTTGAATTTAAAATTTTCCTTCTCACAGACTGGCTGCCCAACCAATGCAAAAGACTTCAGTCTGTCCTACTATTTAACCATAGTGAGGAAATGGATTAATGCTAAGTAAAATGCAAACAACCTTGTACAGGATTTGAACTCGAGTCACTACTTCCATTTCCTATAATAAAAAACATTATACTAAATGTAAATTCTAATTAGTATATATATATATATATATATATATATATATATATATATATATATATATATATATATATTCCTGGACAGGTATGATTTTGAATATCTAATTTTTAGTAAAATGTTGGTGTCAATCTATACATGAATAATAATTTTTTAAAGTTGAAAACAAGACTTGGATTCAAAAATTTATCATATAAATTAATGATTTGATGACCATAAATCAAAGTTGACCAATACACAAATATATACATTAAATGCTCTTCAGATAGATACACAAATATATCATCTATAATGTAACAGTTTACAAAAAGAAATCTTCACACTAAGTTTACATAAACAGATTAATATAGGAGTATTATAAACAGAGCGTACACACACACACATATATATATATATTAGATGACACTTGAACTTGCAGGGTTCCTGCCATAACAGCAGTCCATGATAATAGTGATGATTCTATCTTGGAAGCAGAAAAAAAAATTCCAATTAGCATTTAATAATCATCTTCTTTATCTCAAGAATTTTGATTATTAAAAAACGATGTTCAGCACATAAGTGTTGGATTGTTTCTTGGTATAAGCCAAAAACAGCTTCCTGTTCAAAATATAAAGCAACATGACATTGCATTCTGGGAAAAATAAATCTTCAAATTACTACAAAATGCCTCACCCATGTCAGCCATTTAATTTAAAGTTTTGCCTGTAGGAAGCATCCATCTCATGACTATCAGTAAATGCTAAAAACTGGATATTGACTTTAGACATTGACCAAACATTTGTGAGTTTACAAAAATTCTTCTCTGTATTGGCATTTAATATGTCAAACATATTAAGAAGTAGACCCCTCCAAAATATCATTTAGTTGCAAATTGGACAGAAAATTTCATTATTCTCTAAGAGCATTTTAAGTGTACTGCTGTAATAAAAATCTTGATATGTGCTATTTTTTGCTGTGTTATAATTACATACATACCAACGTAATGTTATGAATACAACCACTTGTAAAAATTATGGAATTATCATCCCTTAGAGGATATTTACCTTTACATGGCCTGGGAAAAATTATGTAATTTAAACAATTTTATTCATTTTTTTTAAGGTATACTTTATGAAGTCAGAATTTTCAGCTATTGAATAAAATATGTTTAGCATCTCACATGTTATTAGTCTATTTACTGCTAAATAAAAAAAACAAGATGAACATCCTGAGCTAATTCCATAATTTTTACCAGTTGTGTGTGTGTGTGTGTGTGTGTGTGTGTGTGTATATATATATATATATATATATATATATATATATATATACACACACACACACACACACATTCAAATAGTTTTGCATTGCATCATTACAATAATTATTTTATGTTTTTTCCTTTAAGCATCTTTTGCTCTACAAAGGTCAGCTTTAAAGTTCATAGACCAATATACTCTTCTCATAGAATGTAACCAAATGAGGCTTACTTTTCAGTATAGTCCCCCTGGCAGTCCACACACTTCTTCCTATTAGTGTTGCAGTGCTTGAATCATATTGATTGAAAAAAGTCATCAACAGCAGATATGATGTTAGCCAATGAACTGACAGTCCACCCTCATATGTGAACAGCTAACATGACAATACAAAATAATTCAAATAAGCCAAAAGTAATGCTCACATGGTCTAATATTCCACTTTTATGAGAGAGCATGTACCTTAACCACTTAATGTTCTTGTCATAATTTTCAATAAAGCTATCAGTCAAAGTTATAAAATCTTGTCATTTAATGACAGACCTCATTATCCCTTGTCAAATATTTCACTAGAAGTTCTCTCATACACACAATACTAAGTTGTGGGGTGGGAGGAGAGTGAGTTAATCTGTAGTAACAGTTTACAAGTAAGTATAATCATGAAAAACACTATTATACACAACTCTGTTCTCTGACATGTGTCAACAATCTTTGAACAATTGCTTTTATCTATAGTTTCTTTTTTTTAGAACTAAGTTTTACCTATAAACAGGCCCATTAAGAAAGGTGGTTGCCTAGGGCTTGCTAACAGCCCCCAGGAAAATAAACAACTAAAGTTAAGAATAATACTTGTAAAATTCAAAAAGAATTTAAAAAATAACTCATCAAATTTTATTAGTATGAGAGGACACGAGGAAAGAAATGAATATTAATCTGATAGCATCACATACAAACAGAATAATATACTAATGGAAAATAGGAGAGGTGCTCTTAGCATGAAGGTTATCATCTGGAAAATGGAAATGGCAACCAGAGTTCAAATTCTGGACAATGCTGTTTGCATTTTAATTTATGCTAATGCTCTTGGGAAAGGAATCAATCTATCTGTTCTACTCCTAGCAACAACAGACTGGGTTCTTTAGCCAAAGTTAGACAACCAGTCTAAATGAAATAAAACTGAATTTAAACCAGCTTTTCTCGATTTAAGAACTGACCTTATGTCACATTCTGCTGATGATGGAAGAGTAGGGTAAATACATATTAATAGAAAATAAAATTGCAACACTCTGAAGAACAATACCAACTATGAATATGAGGTCTGGGTACTGTTAATAGGGCCCTTATTTTTAGAACTTGTGCACATTATATATATATATATATATATATATATATATATATAATCATTTATTCTAATCCAGATATATTACCTGTAAGTTTAATTACAGGTAAAAAAAAAAAAAGATATTCAGAATGTTAATTTATTTTCCATCAGTATATAAAAGTAGGTTAAAAAGTTCATATGATATCATATTTGCTGCTGCTGAAATTTTCTTAACCAATGGGATTCAAGCAATGCAACAGAATTGGAAGACGTGTAAGAAGCACAAAATACTATGTTGAAAAATAAACCTCATTTGGTCACATTTCATGGGAGTATCTTGGTCAGCCCAAGAACTTTATTCCTCATAAATACGTTGGACACAATTGTGAGGGGGTGAAATATGGTAAGTAGTCACCATTAGCAGCAGTTATCTTCTTCATGCCACTGGGAAGTATTGTATTTTGTTGATGTTATAAAGATTTCCATTACATTTCCAGCCTCCGTTTTGGTTATTTCTCATTCAGTAACCTTTTTGTGAGGTTAAAACACCTTCAGATATAGAATTTTCCTATGTTCCCTTTGAGCATGCATAGATTGAAAGCACCAGAATCTATTTTTTGGTGAGCCTGCTTATAAAATGACAAAATTAGATTAATGGGAAATATTTGCTTCAAAATATTCTTTAGGTAGCTTCTAAGTTGAAAAAGTGACAATCATAGAGGAATTCATAACACCAAGTTATCATTGATGAAATGTCAAATAAACATGAATATTTTGTTATGACATTACAGGATATTGTCAATCTGTATGTTGTTTTCTTCACAGTAATTACTACAACTGCAATAGCAGCAGCACTTACCCACAAAGCTGAATCTGAGAATGTGAGTATGTGGGTGACAGGAGTTGTAAGCACAGTTATTGTGCTGACTAAGTTAAAACAGTGCAGATGTTGAAACAACAAATTATGGTAGCCATCCACAATAATAAAAAAATAAAAAAAATTCTCACAGTAGAAATAAACATGATTATTCACATGACATAGCATTAACACAAATTTTACAAGGACTAGAACAAATATCTAAATGGAAGAGCATTTAGCTTTATTGTAAAACTTATCTCTCTTCAAGGTTAGTTTGAGTTAATGAGCTTAATCAACACAGCACTTTTGATGAAAACTAAATTGTAAGATATACAGAAACTAGTAGAGTTTTCATCAACATGAGATTTATTCATGTTTGGATTAGAACTTCTAACTAGCATCAAAATGTAGTATCTGTTCTTTTTGATAGAATCATGGTTACTCAATGGCTTTTTTTCAGGCTAGAATCAAAGTTCTGAGTCCATTCTTCACCTTTTATATATATATATATATATATATATATATATATAGTGCATTTAGAAGGAAACTCAAACCTGGTTAAATTGTCATTATAAATTTATTTCAGCAGAGAATATCATTATACTCTCTGTTCTATACGTGAATAATGCACACTTACTGTCTTTGGATGCTGACTGGAGATTATATATATATATATATATAGATATATATATATATATATATATATATATATATATATATATATATATATAAATAACGATTTATAAAAAGTAAACAAGAGAGGAAATTAAAACCATAATTATTTTAGCATATTTATACAACTTAAGATTGACAAAGTTGTTGGCGACCTTTTCAATAGCTACTACACCGAGGTGTCGGGGAGGGCACTACTCCTTTCCCTGGATTGCTCCACTTTACCCACGATACATACCTTATATTTCTGAGTGTTAAGCAAGGAGGTATCAAGTACCATTTTTAAAGTCTTTGGTATGACGTGACCTGGGATTGAACCCAGGTCTCCTGGACCATTGGCAAACACTCTACCCACAAGGCCAATGAGCCAGTAAGATTGACAAAATAAGAACAAAATTATCATCATAATTGATTATAATGATAATACAAGGAATATAAAATTATAATATAGAAATAAAGTTTGTCTGTTTTGTTTTGTTTTTTTTAATTTATTTATTGTATCATTATCAGTCTTTAGTCTAAATTTTGACAATTTTGAAATAAAGCTTTTTGTGATATATTAGCAACCCGGTCTGACTCCTAAGTAATGAGAAATTCTGTTATGGTTGTATTTACCAAACCCCTCCACTGCAAGCAGGATGAAACACACAAAGTCAATTTTTAAGCAAAGTACAACTGGTTCGAATTTATGGTTTTCATTCTCCTAGACTGGTTGCCAGTCTGCTCTACTATTTACCATTAAATGAGGGAGAACGAGTTGCATTCATACCCCTTATAAGGGTTATAAGCACAATATGAAATACAAACAGTCCCATCTAGGATTTGAACTTAAGTCATAAAATCCAATTATAATGACAATATCCATTCTGCTATCCATGCCTCCATCATCAATTCTATTGTTATGATAATAAAAGTAATATCTACTTCAAGTAGCATTTATTTCAAACTAACAATAGAATTTCTCAAAAACCAATAAATAAATATAAAAGTCAAATTGTGTTTTATATATATATTATTGTTGTTGTTATAGCCTCCAAGCGTCTGTGTATCTACACCTTAAACCAAGCACAAACCAGAGCAAGGTTATACCAGGTTTCCAGTCTTTATGACACAGACATTATCCAAGGGATTAAACTTGCCAGAAAGGGTCAAAGATAATGTTCTGGTTTTAAATTCAGAGATTTTCTTTCTCTTGATTGGTCTTCCCATAAGAGGTATACTTACGTATGGATTATATAAGTTAATATAGCATAGACATAATCAGCCAGTTTCTCACCTATGCAATCATTACAGCATATATATATATATATATATATAAAAGTTGATAACACTGTATTCACAAAAATACAGTAATGCTAGAATATTTATCTTTGCACAATCTGAACATTTTCCAAACAGAGTTCAAATTACTCAAGAGAGAAAGAAAGAAAAAATTCATTTGGAAATTTTGTCTTCTGCATAAACAAGGAAAAGAAAAGTGGGGAGAAAAGAAAAAAAAATTTATTCAAGATTTTGCCTCCAACCAAAAAAAGTTGTAAGACATTAAGTTTAAAATCTTGCCATTCAAACCCAGTCGAACAAAGAAATACCTATGTCACTATTTCAGGGCATGTAGCTAAAATTGCCTCCTTGTGGCGTGTCTTTTAATTACCCCAAGTTTCTAGATTTAACAGAAAGAAAAGTAGGACATTTTATTAACTGTCATGTTCAAACATGTCAACAGTCTGTTGCTTTATTATACTGTCACCATGGCAAAGAACAGTAAATCCAGCAGGTGACACAGGGACATGTGCATACATGCATGGATGAAATAAGTCCAGTTTAAAGGGATCTTGAAGTTTTATTACAGAGTAAATATTGCGCTTACTTTAGAGTCATTCTTTTTTGCATTCATGTTTTATATTTGCTTTTTAACAAAAAGTAATAACTTGAAATAATGTGGAGATAAAAGCTAATAGTGGAAGCAACAATGCGAAAATTAAATAAAAATAATGCTGTATAATTAAATGTAGGAATGTGTCAGTATTTTGTTTCTATAATAAAAAGATTGTTATACTAATTTCTTATGACAATGAATCCATCAAATTATCATATTTATAAAGCATATGAAAAAAAAATCATTTGCTAACAACTATTGCTTAGTATCAAAAATCTTTTTGTAAACCTAATTATGCATGAACAATGACCAAGACTGGTTTCAACACTTTAAAGAAATGGTTCCCAAACTGTGTGCCAAGGCACCAAAAGACAACATTGACTACTGGTAAGGGCACTGTAAAAAAAATCATAAAATCATCTTTTATGACAAAATACTTACTGCAACAGGTCACTTTAGTTAAACCAGTTAGTTTAGTACTATATTCCAAGTTCCCCAAAGTCACTAGTTTTGAATCAATTCCAATATTCTGGGGTCCATTTATGACCAAATAACCCAGTAACCGAGATTTTGTTGATCAAAAAATTTACTCCCCATGCCCATCACAAAAATATAAAAATGGACAAGATTTAAAAAGAAAGAAAACTAAGAATAATTGTAGTTATATTCCAAAGAATAGCAAATAGCACTGTTAAAGAAATGAAAGCTTTAGAGATATGATGGCTGTTAAGACTTTCATTTCACATGAAGGGACAATAATACATGTTCAATGTGTCTTTAAAATAGGTGTTTATTTACTTTACATTAGCACTTCCAGACAATATCAGATTTGGGAAGTTTTAGTATTATATTTGGGGAGCTTAGCGATTGCCAAGTGTAGGAACCACATAAATCATAAAAACATAACTAAATTTTATTCAGTATTCGTAATTTAGTTTGTCGTCTTTTTTTTAATTAAATAAAAATTTCTGCTAACAACTAGAGAAAATTGTTGGTAAGTTTTCCCAAATTACTTTGATTTTAAAAATCTACCAAAAATCAATTATCTAATTTCAATAAAATATTTAGTACTTATTTATAAATGAAGTTATTCATAAAAACGGTATTTTGTAAGGAAAACTCATGGAAGTAAATCAACCAGCCCCAAAATGCTTTATTTGATTGTATGAAATCTCAAGATTAAAAATGTTTTCATTTATCAAGGATTAATCCTCAAAGAATTCAAATAGATCTGAAATTATTATTATTATTATTACTACTACTATTGATTAATTCAACTTTACAAGATTCTTTGAAATATGCTTTGAAAATACAATAAAACCAAAATATTTTGGGTCAATATAGACATCATAGTGCCATTCACAGTAAACCATTGACACTTAATATAAACAATACTTTAAAATGATGAAAAACATTACCTGCACATAAAAAGAAATTTTGTCGTTTTTCTATGAGTAATTTCTATGTCATTAACTTTCATTTAAAACTAACATTAAAGTTTCAAGGTAAATATTCAAGATGTTATAAATTTGAAAAATGATATTGAGATTTATCTTTTAATGTCTGAACATAGATATAGTACATTTTTTTAATCTGAGCAATAAATCTAATATTATAAAAAGGATTTAATTTTAAATAACTTATGACCAATCCTCTTTTTCACGTTATTCTGTTAGTCTTGCTCTTTTAACTTCTCAATTCATTTTTTCTTTCACTGTGATAATAAGCAGCCACAGTCTTCATAGGCCTCAAAAATTTCGGTCCATTTTTAATTATCTACCATCATTTATTTCTATTTTATGAGACAAGTAGATGAATACTTTGCTTCTTTTTTTTCTTCCTAGGCAAAAGTTGCCAAGAGTTACATCCTGATCCTAGGCAGGAAACACAGATACTACGCTCATATCCAAGCAGAAGTTACAGACAGATAAAGAAAAGGTCACACAGCCCATGAAATAAGATTCATAAATTTCATCTTTTTTAAGGTCATTTTCAGATGTACAACCTGATTTCATTTGTACTATAGCTAATAAGAAACAATATAGAACAATTTAATAATAGATGTAATCTCATATCTTAACTGATTGGTGTGTTTATGATAGGTTTGTTTAAAAACAATTGACTTGTCTATCTTAACAGTGTTTCAGCATTTGCATGTGAAAAGCATATCTTTCTCATAGTTACATAAATATTTGAAAATGCATAATACACACAGAATAATATAAAGCATGTTCATTTAGGTAAAATAAAAAATAATATCATTTGATAGCATTAACTATTGATAATAAGTAGGTTACGTAGGAATTTTTGTTTCTAAAAGATCCTTAGAAAGCAAAAGCTATTAGTTTATCAAATAATAAATTTGTATTTAGGCACTGCTGGAGAGATAAGGACAAACTCATCAGCAACATTCTCTGATAGACTCCTATACATGGACACACCAGTATTGGCCAAACAGCATAAACTCATATTCATGGACTCTGAGAAGATACTGGATGCTATCTAAAAGACTTACAAAGTGCAATGACCAATACAAACAGAGGAATCTGTGATGTCAGCCTGCAATGATGAGAATGATGTCTTTTTTTTTTCATTTGGATCTCTGTTGAAATTGATTTGATAAAAACTTCTTTTTTTTTTTAAATCAAAAGTTGAAATATAAAAGTGATTGAATGTCTGAAACTTAAACTTTGAAGAAGTGGGGATATTTTATAATGATCCATAACTTTCATTGAATTGATTCAGATGAAGGTTTAATTTAAGAATTCCTCATCAATATTCATAGTAATAGAAGTAAATATGCCATTAGAACTAGATAAGCTCATGTTCCTTGACAATCAATTCAAGAAAAAGATTGGTTTTAAGAGTCATTTTGAGGATATCAGCCATATAATCCAAATAGAGCTGATTTTAAAGAATTTTTTCATCTGTTAAAATGACAAAAATATTGTATCCTGACATCTAAAAGGATCATATAATACACAAAAAAAATATTTCATGCAGTAATCTACCTATTTTAATTGTTTTAAGAATTATCAGAGCAAACATGAAGATTTATATTTAGTACCCTTCCTACACAGGGATGCTAACTCATTCACTCACTACCTGTCACAGACACACACATGCCAATATGAAATAAGATATAATAAAAAGGATGACAAATTGTGCAGGACGGAAACACTGAGCTTGAAAAATAGAAATGTTAATACCATATCTATATGAGAAAGATATAAAAATTGTACATTCACCATTTTGTCAGAAAGGAAGGAGAAAAAAACAACAAAAAAAAAACTTCCATTTTGACTAATCTGAACCAATGGCAAGATTCTGAATTTTCCTTTTATATATATATATATATATATATATATATATATATATATATATATAAATCACATACACGTATCACTTGAATCTTAGTTGGTATATGAAATGAAAAAGCTAAAACTGGTAAGTAATTTCGAATGGCCATAAACACTTATGTGTAAAAATCAGACAAATGCGATAGACAATCATGTGTTTGTCACTATGCATTTTAAATGTATTACTATCAGGAAGCCAATAAAAGAAACTGCATTTAATATCATAAGATATAGATATATACATAAGTGTGCACACACACGTGTTCTTTGGTGTTCAAAAGAGATGAATACATCTAAGCACATAGAAGATTATATCTGGAATTGAAGCGAATAACATGGAAGAGTTATTTTAACTCCATTACACAAGGTTTCTGCAGGTGTGGTACCACAACATTAATGGGTGTAAATCCAGTTAAAAGTCTTTCAAGTGAACATCATAAGTTATACCTTCTTCTCAGAGGCTTTTAAAAACACACGCACAAAATAATAAAAAAATAAAATAAAAAAGGCATCTGGTGATTTACTGAGAGAAACAATCCCCCTCCAGACAAATTACTTAGCTTGCTCATCACAAATAGAAACCTCAGGTTCTATTATGAAGAGACCCCACAAAAAAGCAAACTAAAAGGAAATATATACAAAAGAAATTAGTTTGGTGGGGGGGAGGGTATTTATTCTTTCTTATAGCCAAAAATAAACAAAGCTGTAATCTAGCAAAGAAAATTGGCATTTCAACAATAAAATATCTCAATGAAAAAAATTAATAGTAAAAAGATTAGCTGAGATAACATCTTTGTTAATTGCTCAAGAACAAAAATCATATTCTGTTTGGTTGGTTTTACAGCATGTCAAACTTGGTTGTGTTATTTAATGCCAAAGTCTTCTTTATTTTTTCTCTTTCCCTGGCGGGGAGAGAGATTATATGGTTTGAAGTAATGATTCCTATTTAATGATAATGATTTTCAAATAATTTAGCTTCAAGTAATTTTTCTTAATACAAACAAATCACACTGGTTAAAAGTATTCCTTTCTAATATCAATAATTTGAAAGCAATTATATGATTGGTTGGTTTTCAAACCTTGTTGCATCATTTTATACCAAAATCAGTTTAATAATTTTAGGCACCAATAATATATCTTCACAATCACTTTAGACAGGTAAATGCTTCATACTTGGGTTGCAATATCAATATTTTAAGACCTAATGTATTTCTATAGTTCAAAATCAGTTTTGAAATTATCTCAACCAGATCTTTTTGACCCACAGATGAGACCCTAATAGGCGCTACTATTCCAAGTTAAAGTGGACCAGGAAGTAATGAACTGGAGCCTCACCACTGAATACAGTTTTGTATCATACTCAGGGACACTATTCAGATGAGAAATGGATCTGAATTAGAGAATATAAAATATTATCATTAGATCAAATGTTTTTCTTTTTTTTTTTTTTTTTAATCTATCTTGGTTAAAATACTTTTTCATATAATTTAAAGGCCATTTTTAGCAGACATTAAACTCATACACTTAACCTTTAAAACCCTGAGCCTCCTAGGCCCATGGGTCACTTAAATCTTGGCTCCAGGCTGAAAATGTAAAATGTTGAAATCTGCTAAATAATTAAATTTTATAGGCAATAGTGTGGTAGAAATGAGGATTCTACAACCAGAATTCAGGTCACCCAGGAATATATACTTTTACATAGCAGCACAAATACCTGTCGATCAGGTTCTAAGAGTTAATAAAATTTACATTATGATAATTGCAAATAAATATATAAAAGACAGTACTCTATAATTAACATTAATAGTTATCTCACTTGAGAAACTATGACTGTCAGAGTGAGAACATGATGAGACCTCACACTATTAAATTGCAATTTGGATAGAACATTGTTTTACTCTCTATGAGTAATTTTAACAGTGTATTTTGCAAGCAAAAATCTTGCTACAACCTAACATTTTTTTCTTTGTTACAGTAACATGAATATACAAATCACAGCATTATAAAACAAACTAGAAAGTAATAAAAGAGCTGAATGAAACAAAGGTCTTTTAATAATATCTCACCAAAAGTTTTAACTGTCGATAAAGAAATAGTATCTAGTAACAGGAATTATAAATTCTTGAAATAACTGAAACACCATCAATTATTTGAACACTTTATACCTGGGCCAAACTGAAATAATTCTGTCAAGTGGGAGGAGAGGTCAAGTTTGCTTCAAAGTTTAAATACCTTTCAATATTTATAAGAACTAAATAACTTTAATTTGCACCTTTATGAATAAACTTAAAAGCAAACAGTTTTATCGATAGACATAGAAAGTGATGAATTTTTCAAAATATTCTTGATGTTAAATAAGAACACCTTTTTTCTTTTTAACAATTTCAACTGATATTTTCATAACTTTTTTGTTATATAACAAACAAGTGATATTTGTGTGTGTGAATATATTTTTTCAGACGTTCTCATTAGTCCCATGATACCAATTTAATGGTCACTAATCCTTTGTATAGAAATTCAATAATTTTAATGAGAGTCATTTGATTATAGCTTCCCGCTTAATTCTATGAATAAAAATTTAAGTTTTCATTTATTTTGTAATTTTTTTTTTTTTTTTAATTTTCTGAGTACTTCATATTTTTTCTCCCTTTTATTTTGATATGTTAATTTTTAGACCCGCATTAACACCAAGTCTGAAAATTAAAAGGAACTCTGGTTAAGAAAAAAAAAAAAAATTCTTAATATAATAATTGGTTCCTAAGCACATCATGTTTTTTTTTTGGTTTTTTTTCAGGGTTTTTTCCCCCTCTGACTTGTCTTAGCAAGACTGCAAGAAAGAATCAATAATTTTGTCATAGTCTGACATGTGGTTGTAGAATTTTGATCTAAAATTTTTACTGTATAATGTTATACATAGTTTTTTTTTTTTTTATTAATATTCACCATTGAATTAAATGCACTAACAAGGAAGAAGGTTATGCTGCAATATAGGTACTGCTTGCATACATTTTACACCAAAGACTTTTTTCTTTACTTTTTTTTATTAGAATTGGGTTGGGTTGGGTTGGTTGGTTTTATGGTATGTCAAACCTTAGTTGGGTTAATCAATGTTGACATCTATTTTCAAGCAATTATATGGTTTCAAGCAACTATTCCTATTTAATAATAATTGTTTGTAATATATAATTTCAAGTATTTCTAATATTAATAATATATGCAGTTTATGGTTTCAAATATTCTGATCTAATATTAATTCCCTAAAAGAGTGAGCCTGGGAGTAATTGCAATGAAGGTGTCACTTCACACTTCTCAGAACTCCAGAACAGGAGCCTCATCACTAGATGAATATCCAGGATACCTCTTTAATGAAGAGTGAAGCCTTACCCTTCGACAAGGAATGCAGTCAACATATTCAAAGTCTCATCAACAGGGCTGTATAATGCAAATAGCCTGTGCTTGGCACTAGTATCATCACAGGAGTAACCTAAAATAAGGCTAAAAATAATGTCAGGTAGCTTTATAGACTCCAATCGTTAATAACGGACAAAATACAAAAACAAAATCATGCATTCAAATCAGTGTGCAGCTTTAGACATGATCCTTATTTCTTTTCACAAATGAGTCAACGATAAAAATATTTTCGTCTGTGAACCTTCATTAGTTGATAGACTTATTTATGTATTTAATTTTTATGTTTAGCCCTTAGACCTTGAGAATTTGGTATTGTAGCTCCTACATATACTCAGGTAGCTCGACAGCCCAGTTGGCTGGAGCTGTAGAATACACTGACAGCATCTCTGCAGAGTGGTAAGACATCTCCAATAAGCATCTTGGATATGACACTAACCAATCTGATGGCAAGGCAACAGTAATGCTGGAGCTTTGGAGAATGCAGAGTACTCCTTCACTGCCATCACTCCCAGGTCCACTCTGGCCTGGAGTGATAGTACCTATCTATAGGTCAAATAGAGCTGTCTGACATTTAAACTGAGTACAAACAAATGACTTATGCTAAATTCAAGTTTTTGAAATAGAACTGTTTGATCATTTAACTGTGTGAAACTGAATTGTTAGTGATACATAGCAACACTTGGAATTATTTAACCTTGCTAACTTATGTTTACAAAACATATATAGCTAATATATATGAATAAACCAGATTTGGCATTAAATAACCAACAATGGTTGATATGCCATCAAACCAAACCAAACAGGTGGCTTGAATTGCAGCTATGGAATCCCTATTTCTACATCACTGTTGCCCAACAACAATACAGCCATTCAAATTGCTAAATAGCTAACTGATTAGAAAATTTTATATCTTCAACCAGGAGCCTACTTTCTCACTAAAATACTCCTTTTAATTATGTATGTTCATACAACATATAAAAGATGTTAACCATAAAAATGAAACATTTGAATTTATTGCTATGTTTGAGAGACATGATTTTTGACTCCAACATTTTGACAGATGTGTTTATAAAATAACAGACAAGTTTACTGGTGAAAATATTAGGTTTCAGTAAACACTGGAAGAAACTAAGTTTAGCAAGGTGATTTTACAATACATTACTATAATTTATTCATTCATTTATATGTAAAAATAAAACTATATATATATATATATACATACACAGCAATGATATGCTTTCCATGATATAAGAGTTATTCAAAGAAATATAAGAGAAATTTGTTTCTGGAGATTCAAAGCATATATTATTTTCAAAGATATTTTTGAAAATAAAGCATTGTTTATTTGCTGTAAAATGGTAAATAAGACTTTAAAACAATTTTACATTATAATTCATGAAAACTTTTTTGTCTTAGAAAAATATTTTAAAAATTCTAAATAAGCCAAGAAAAAAAAAATCAATAGTATCATTAAAAAAATATTGTGAGCTACTATACTGCCAAACTGAAAAATATGATACACTCTTGCCAGATCAAAAGAAGTTTCAATAAGAATAAACATTTTCCATCCACTTTTATTTTTATACATTTATTTTTTGTCAATTCCTTTTTGCTCATAGTTCCTGATATTCCAAATTAGTTGCGTATTTGAGAATCTTGTAAGCTATATTCTAGATCTTCAAATAAACTGACATCATATATGTCAAAAAATTGTTTTCAGTTGTATTTTCAACAAAACAAAACAAAAAAAATCACTGTCCCATAATAGTTGCTACAGTTAGTATATATGAAATTTATACAAATATAATGACTATTGCTGACTGTTTCATAGAACTGGATATAAGAAACAAGATTACCTGATCTAACATGGCCTCCAATGTCTTCAGCCATTAATCAATAACAAATAATGTTTATGAAATAATATTCATAATTTCAGATTATTTGCTATAGCTACTAAGTAGAAACCATACAATATTTTGTGAAAATTTAAAATAAATAGTAATGATTATAGATAACCAGTTAAACCATTAAGTTTTTGTGGTAGAATTGATTAAGGCATCACATCTACGAGAAACAAACTTCCAGGATACATTTAATTTTTATCAAAAGATACTTCTTTAACTTCCCAGTAGTTATCTTAGCAGTCAGAGATAATATTTGACATTGGAAGTAGTGGTGGAAAAGAAAAACTATTCAATACTTAATAAAAATAATCAATAGAGTTTTGTTCTTTCCTAGCTTTTAAAAACACTGTCAACAAAACAAAAAAAAAGGCAAAGAAAATCTGTTTTTTATTCATAATTTATTTTAACAATTCAAATATTTCTAGACAACATAAAGAACCATTTTAGAAATTATCTTTGATGTCTAGCCAGAGTGGAACACAAGAGACTTGCATATCCACATACTATTAGTGTTTCTATGTGAAATAATTTAGTCCTTCAGGACATCATTTGTAAGACAGCTAAAACAAAAAAGAGATTTAAACAATCTTTTTCTTTTAATTCTATCTTTTAGTGTATAGGAAATCAATATGTGTAACTAGACATGTACCATGATGGTTTTTTTAAGGTGATTCACAGCTTAAATGAATGCTAGAAAGTGAATTCTTCTTAATTACAAGTGTTCCTAGCTTTTTCCACCATCAAATTTGTCTTCAAATATCTACCAACATGAACAAAATGATCATCTTATTAAAATGAACATATAGATGATATTGATTTACTTAAATCTTTTTTTGAGAAAATAAAATGTTAAACAATATATAATAATAATACATCACTATATGAATAACATCTAAAATTCTCGTTATATTATCTAATATTTGCAATGCATAAACCATAAACAATTATCATATATTACTATAAGAGCAACATAAAAAATGTTTGTTATATAATTCAATACTGGTAATGCAAAAATAATGATAGACCTTTTGTTGTTTCTTCTACAGTACGCAATATCAAGGATAAAACCATTATGAATTCATATGTAGACTAACAATTAAAATCATTTTTGAAAAATTTTATAATAAACTTTTAAAAACAATTACTTTCCTTAAACAAGACTGCCTCTTAAAGAAAGCAGAGCTTATAAGTAAGTACAGGCATGAAAACAAGTACTTGTTTAGTCAGTCAGTTCCCGATTGAAGATGGGAGAGGAAGATATCTGCACTTCCATAAACATAAAATGTAAACATTACAGCCACTTCCATAATAATGGTGGGAGGAGTCACAGGTTGGTTGGGTTTTATGGCAAATCAACTTTTGTAGGTTATTTAACGGCAAACCCATTTTTATGAAAATAGTTCTATTTCAAAAAATTCAGTTTAGCATAAGTACATAGAAATGATTTTGAGAAATAAACTATTTCAAGCAATTCAGTTTATTCAGAGCTAATTCAGTTTAGTATAAGGAGAGGTTTTGTTTACATACAATTAAATGTCAAAACAGTTCTATTTTAAACAATTCAGTTTAGTGTAAGTACAGTTTCAATGTCAAAAACAGTTCCATTTCAAACAATTCAGTTTAGCATAAGCACACAGTTTAAACGTAAGTACAGTTTAATTGTCAAAAATATTTCTATTTCAAGCTATTCTGTTTAGTCAAAAAGTTCTAATTCAAACAATTCATTTTTGCGTAAGTATGCAGTTAGTTCTATTTAACCCATAGATAGGGCCCTATCAGGTGATACCATTCCGAGCCAGAGTGGACCTGGAAGCAATGGCAATGAAAGGGTGCTCTACATTCCCCAAAGCTCCAGCATCACTGGAACTCCCCCATTCGATTATTTAGTGTCATATCCAGGACACTCATTAAGAGGGGGCTTACCCCTCTGCAGAGGTGCAGTCAATGTATTCTACAGCCCCAGCTGACTGGGCAGGGGAAAGGGGGATCATGCTTACAAATTAACAAAGGACTTCTAGGAAGCAGCGTCGAATCAACCGAAAAGGACATCGAAACGAGGTTAACGAAAGCATGGACAGCTATCAATAGGCTATCGACTATATGGAAATCAGACCTAACCGATAAAATGAAACGCAGTTTCTTCCAGGCAGCGGTCACATCGATACTGCTATATGGATGCACTACATGTACGCTAACAAAACGGCTGGAGAAGAAACTAGATGGCAATTACACAAGAATGCTGCGTGCAATCCTGAACAAGTCCTGGCAGCAACATCCCACAAGACACCAACTGTACGGCCACCTGCCCCCTATCACGAAAACTATTCAAGTTAGACGAACCAGACATGCAGGACATTGCTGGAGAAGCAGAGATGAACTCATAAGAGATGTACTCTTATGGATCCCCACACATGGCCGCGCAAAAGCAGGACGACCAGCACGAACGTACATTCAGCAGCTATGTGAGGATACAGGTTGTTGTCCTGAAGACCTACCTAGGGCGATGAACGATAGGGAGGAGTGGCGAGAGAGGGTCAGGGATATCCGTGCTGCCAGCACGATATGATGATGATGATGTAACAACTGGCATCTTACAGTTTCCTTTAGGATTGAAAAAGGTTTTATATGTAACTATAATCAGCAAAAATGCTACCTCATAGAAAGATTGGTCTTGAAATGCATCAACTTAGAGAATAAAGAAATTACCAATCCAATTTGCAAGTGAATGTTAATTTTTATGGGCTTTGCATTTTCAATATAATGAAAATAACTTCAAAAAGGTGTGTGAATATCCACATGGATCAGTTTTCATGGGTTGTCAAGTAATACACCAAAAATGAAGAATATTTCTTCTGTCAGTAAGCCAAGCATTTAAATTCAGTCAAATTTTCTTACTAGAAAAACTATTCATCAAATGAATATATATTTTTTTTTTTTAATGTTAATTCTTGTACTTAACAAATAAGAAGCAAGATATATTCAGTTGTCTGTAAAAGAGTGGGGAATTTAATTACACATTTAAATGTAAAATCATTTCCCAAACAATATAAGACAACTCAAAAGACAATCATTTAAAAAATAAATCATCTTGGCATTATTTGTAAATTATTGTTTCATTTTTTTTTTTCATTGTATATCTACAATTTTAAAATCTTGCTAACTCTAATTTTAATTTCAAATTCATCATTACTATAATTCTAATCAAGCAAATTATAAAAACATTTAAATAATGATTCATAACAAATACTCAATAAATTATACTAAATGATAAAAATGAGGAAAAGAAGGATATTGATTGAAATTATTACTTTTTAACCATTTTTAAATTTGTGTAAAATATAAATGGCTGGTAAACTGCATTCAATACAAATAACTGTTCATTATAAATGCCAGTATCGGTTTGATTGCCAAAGCAATATTTACTTTTCTGTTGACAAATATATGCCCAACAATGCTATGAAACCAAATAAGATAATTTAAATTTTCATCAAGATTATATTATATATAATGAAGATCCTTAACAATAAAAATTTTAAAAAGACATTAACAGAATGGTAACAAGAAATGTAATCAAGAAACTAAACATTTTTACATAGGCATCTATGAAGAGGTACTGAAAGTTATAAGCCTAACTAACAAAGGAATGACCTTGAGCCATAAAATGTATATACTATTTATATATTTATGCTGTAAGTTCAACATATTTGCCTCATTTTTTTTAAGTTTCTTTAATGCTTCCCAATAATTCAAAATCTTTGAAGTCATTCTTGTATTATTTGAATCAAAGAACTTTTCAGCACTTTCCTCATATCATGAAAATAAATATAATTATATTGGTCTATTTATCAACCACTTCTACATACATAACACCTATGTTGGGTGTAAATGTAGCACTAGCAAAAGCTGAATTGAAAAGTCTGTAAAAGCTAGATAAAAAGAACAATACCTTTTCCAAAGATAGTAAAAAAAATGATATTCATCCATAGATACAATAACAACCATTGATTTAGCCAAAGCTTAGCAAATTAATAACAAAGATGATTTTCTTTTTAGTGATGAAGACTTTCTGTAGGACCAACCAGCCATCCTTTTTGGAATAGCTGATAACAGAAAAATCTTGTACCACTGTGCAACAGATTCTTCTTCATCAACATTTTGATAGAGTTTATAGGTATTTTTAGATTGTGGAAAAAAATAAAATAAAAAAAATTCTTTTTATCAAGAAAATATATGAAAACCCTTTTTAATAAGAATTAAAAGTCAATTTTGGATTAAACTCTAACGAACCTTTTGGTTTTTCCATTGTAAAAGCAGTCTCTGTATGATAATACTGATCCTTCTATTTAAAAATTTAAGGATTCTAATTAGCCTACTATAGTTCTCTCTCATATCATTCCGGGTTTTTCCTTCTCCTAAATGAGTCACCTTATCAAGTATAATAAGCCTCATCTGCACTAATATCAATAGTTGTAGAAGGTAAACAGACATATTCATCATCATCATCATATCGTGCTGGTAGCATGGATATCCCTGACCCTCTCTCGCCACTCCTCCCTATCGTTCATCGCCCTAGGTAGGTCTTCAGGACAACAGCCTGTATCCTCACATAGCTGCTGAATGTACGTTCGAGCTGGTCGTCCTGCTTTTGCGCGGCCATGTGTGGGGATCCATAAGAGTACATCTCTTATGAGTTCATCTCTGCTTCTCCAGCAGTGTCCTGCATGTCTGGTTCGTCTAACTTGAATAGTTTTCGTGATAGGGGGCAGGTGGCCGTACAGTTGGTGTCTTGTGGGGGGTTGCTGCCAGGACTTGTTCAGGATTGCACGCAGCATTCTTGTGTAATTGCCATCCAGTTTCTTCTCCAGCCGTTTTGTTAGCGTACATGTAGTGCATCCATATAGCAGTATCGATGTGACCGCTGCCTGGAAGAAACTGCATTTCATTTTATCGGTTAGGTCTGATTTCCATATAATCGATAGCCTATTGATAGCTGTCCATGCTTTCGTTAACCTCGTTTCGATGTCCTTTTCGGTTGATTCGACGCTGCTTCCTAGGTACGTGAATTTGTCTACTAGTTTAAGTGGGGTTCCTGCTAGAGTGGAGAGGTCCCCCATTTGGTTATAGCACATATATTCCGTTTTGTGTGTAGACATATTCATAACTTTCTCAAAGGCATTGCCACAAAATTAAATGCAAAAAAAACCTCACCCAGAATATGAAATAGGCTGCAGAAAAGGTATCTATGACATAATAGTTATTATAATTATTATATCAAAGATGCCTTTTCTCCACAAACAGAAGAGTGTAAACTGTTTTTTTCTTTTATTTCCCATAAAAATACTGCCTTCTTTTTATGAAATCACATCTGTAATTATAAAATAGTTTTTATCCAATTTGTATATTAACTCTATATAACTAAAACTTCTATGTTTGTATCCAACCATAACTCAATAAAAGTGGCATAATACAATGCCCTTTAAGAATAAAACAATTTCCAGTCTAATTTGTAACTAAATTATAATTTAGTGGTGTTGATCAAGACGGTCTAAAAGTTAACAAGTTTAGCAGATATAAAAAAATAGATAAACAATTTATTCTTGAGTACTTTTACAAAAATGAATTTTCAAATTTAGGCTGACATTTTTTTACATCCACAAATTAAAAAAAAAAATCTTACCAAGTATCAAATAGGAAAAAAAAATGTATGGTGGGAAAAACTTTTACGGCTGGAGGACTGGTTTTACAAAATGTAATTGGTTTATTTAATATTAAAGTCAGCCTTCCTTGAAAGCAATTACATGGTTCAAACTCATAATAATAATCCTTTATAACAATTATAGCTTCAAGTAACGATTCCTAATACAAATAATTTGCATATAGTTATATGGTTTGAAGTATTCTCATCTCATACAAATAATTTTCAAACAAAGCCCATAGATGGGAATGTAACAAGTACTACCACTCCTGATCAGAGTGAAGCTGGGAGTAATGGCAATGAAAGAATAACTCCACACTGTACAGAACTCCAAAACTGGAGCCTTACCACCAGATATAGTTTAGTATCTAACCAAGGACACAGTAGGAGTAGAGATAATTAGAAATGTGGTCATCAGTAATAAAATGTACAAGACAAATTTACAATTTCTTAAAAGAAAGAAATAAAAAACAACTTTTCTCTTTCAATAATAATGTCACATTCCTGGTTTAGCTTTCCCAACATAAACTATATTCTCCACAATAAATAAATGAAAGGAAAAGTCATGAAAATGCTATTTGGCCCATAACACGAATATAAATAATATATTAATTCACTTGTCAGATATAAGAAGTTTTATTTGAAAAATATTAAACTATGTTACTAAAGGCAGGGAAGAGAATCAAAAGCATTCCCTAGTTTCAGCTGCAATAGAAGGAGCAGAATAAAAAGAAAACAGCAAGTGTTGTGATGATATCTTTAAAGGTAGAACAGATTGCAACAAATAACTAGTTGAACATGTAATAAACAAAGATAAAGTGCTTGCAAGCAAAAAAAAAAAAAAAAAAAAAAAAAAATGAAACGTACAAGAATATCATGAAAGTGTGTTAATTCAATAAATGGGTTTTTCATTGGTTTTAAAATCTCATGTTTCTTCCAGCAAAAACTAAGCTTCTTTCTTTTTTTAAGTTGAAAATCTATCACATGAAATTGGAGTATCAGCTAAAATTGATAGCAGCCAATTGCTTTTCTGCATGTGTGATGTTGGACATAAACAATCACATATTAAAATACATACACATCCATCCTTGTCAATGAATAAAGAAAATATATACTCAGGCACAAATATAGTGTAACACATACACATATATCTAAACCTAAATGTAAGCTAATGAGCTACATATACACAAACATATAAAAAGGTGTCTATTAGATAGCGATAGTCAACAAGCTAGTTTTAAAGATGATTAAATTTGGTCATCACAAGATGTCCTCCAATCACAGCCTTGTATCAAACTAAGCTATGATCAATTGATTTGATAATCCACTGATAGTGAGTTCAAGCCTCATTGGATCTTTTTTTTTTTTTTCTTTTTTTTTAAATAAATGACTTTATGCAAGAAAAAAAAAATCGATACATAATACACACATAAATTCATGAGCGTCTACATGCATATATTTGTTAACACAGTATGCATAAATAAGCTTCTGTAGACTTCTGCTTACATTAGTTGTACAGTATTTCAACTTTATTAGTTTTCAGTGCATAAATAACATCCTAATAAATAAGTATTCAATTTCAATATGGTAGAACTTTTTTCTTGGCTGTCTTTTATTGACTTGTCTCACTAAACAATATTTCACTTTTTTTTTATAAATATTAAATAACCTCCCCACCATGTGTACAGTGTACATATAACTAGGAGTGACATGAAATAAGACAGACTGTGACTGCTAGAATACCCATGAGGTAGGTATATATATATATATATATATATATATATATACACACACACACACACACACACATAGATATAGATGCATAAAGAAATACATGCATATATATCAGAGTTGGTAAATATAAAAAATCATAAGTATTATATATGTGAGTGTGTGTGCATATATATATATATATATATGTGTGTGCATATATATATATATATATATATATATATATATATATATATGTGTGTGCATATATATATATATATATATATATATATATTCACACACAGTGCTGTCATCTGTGATAAGACAAGTAGCTCTCTGATCAATTACTTTCAGCAGAACTTGACACCTGATTAAGCAAAAAAAATTGTGATTTTTTTTTTTTTTAGATTCACCAGTCACTGGTTTCCTAAGCATGATGAAAAATTAAAAACAGCAAAATGTTGATTTTCAACAATTTGTATGTTTATGTTAAAATGATTTTTAAAAAGTGTATCTTTTTTTTTCTTTTTTTTTTTTTAAAGCTGTGATGATAAATCTAACAAAATTCTGTCAGATATTTTAAAATAGTTTGGATAATAAAAAATTTATTTCACTAATTAGGAGTGACTCTTGGATTTACCTTCTATGTGAGAGAGAGGTCAGTATGTTAATTAGCCTCCCAGGTATTTCAATGTAACATTGTGCAAAGCATTACTTCATGTTGCATTTCCTGTGTGGCAAACAATGTTACAAGGCAGAAAAATATATTCATACCACTCTCTTAACAGGCATGTCTTTTAAATAAACAGAACAAAAGAGGAAGGAAAGTATGGTGCTAAGCAAGCATTGACTTTGATATGATTAGTCTAAGAATCATGTTGCCTTAACAAGAAACAATGAAGGAATTGTCTTGGATAATATTCCCACTAAGACATGTAGAATATAAAATAAAAAGAAAAAATATCTGTCAATATTTTGTCTAAAAAGGATAGTTCTTTCATTTAAATAATCTATAGCTCTAAGGATATTTCTCTCCAAGATACTTTTAACACATTCTTATTATTTCCATTACTAAGTTGCCAAAAACAGATTGTAAATAAACAAAAAGTATATGAAGAATGAGATTATTAAATAACTTTCAGAATCAGGCCAATATTTCTTGTTCAATTACTGGAGTTGCTTTTAGCTCGGCTATCTGTACAATATAACCAAATTTCTATATGCTTCAAAAATTTCTTGAAATTAAAATCCAACTACTATTGATTCCTTTCAAATGAATTGGGGAAAATGGTCATGCAAAAGTAGCTCATTGCATAAGACTTTGTGAAGTGACTGCTTTAATAATATCAAAGAACAGGCTTCAAAGTCCAATATGTTAACTAGTACTGTATAAGCGGGTACTGATTATATATCAATTGATATATAAATAAAATCTTCATTATATCAGTATATCTCATCTATAGAAATAATAAAGTCTAATGAGCGAAACCTTACACCATTGGAATTTTAACATTAAAATGAAGATGTGTGCACAGCTGAGCAACTTGCATATTGAAGTGGTTAGGTCTAAACAATTCAGTACCAATTGGGGGAAGGGAGAATGAAGCCAGTTTCAATACTTTTTGATAAAATAGAAGATAGTGTAAGTACAGCACATTCCATACTCACCAGACCTATCTCCATACAACTTTTAAATTTGAAGACGAAGAACATTAAAAGAAATATGATGACACAGCTACATAGCCTATCAAAAGAGGAATTTCAGAGGTACTTAAGCTCACAAAAATAGTACTGAATGCAAAAGGGACTCTTGATAAATGCAGACTAAGTCCCAATACTTTTGAATACACTTCATATGTATATACATATGTGACCCAATATAGTCAGTGTCCTTGGTATGAGATTAAACTACATCTGATGGTGAGGTTTCAGTCTAGGAGTTTAGGACATGTTAAGTACACCCTCATTGCCAGTACTCTCAGGTCCGTTTTTGATCCAGGTTTGTAGTACCTTTTAGGGGCTCATCTCTGGGTCAAATAGAACTGTTTAATCATTTACAAAGGATTATTATTATTAGTTATTTGAAAACATAGAATTGTGTGCAAATTGTTCATATTAGATAAGAATACTTGATAAATAACCAATGTTAAAGAGGAATACTTGAAACCATTTGTGTGCGCAAGCAATACTTGACACCATTTAACCGTGTGCTAACAAATGAGCTGTAACAAAGTTATACACAAAATATTTGCTAACAAATCATATGTATATAATTAAAAAAAAGGATTTGGCACTAAATAACCGATAATGGTTGATATGCCTTAAACACCAACCACCTGGTTCACAGGCAATCTCATAATTTATTAAATGCTGAGTCTATTGAAACATTTCTATTTGAAAATCTAAGATTGAATAATTATTTCAATAATGACCTTTTAAATCTTGGATCATTTACTCAATGGAAAAACTTTTGATAAGCATTTAAATTCCAATTATAAGCCACATGCTATTCTAAAGATGAACATTTCTTGTTTTGTTCAGTCTTGAATTTTTTACTTTTTCTGGGAAAAAAACAAGCATACAAACATTGGAAAATACCATCCAGTGGCATATAATGGTTATTGTTACAGGGTATGCTACTATATTAAACCAACTGCTTTTACAAAAAGATTATTTATAAATATTTTATAGAAATTATATCAAATAGAAATAAAGGTGAGGCTGACTGACATAAAATACTCTTTTCATAAATATCACGCATAAAAAGGTGTAATGTTGCTTGCCATTTAATCCTTATTTTTGTCACTTTGCACACCTATTGTCACATTATGAAATAACTAGCAGCCCTATCTAAATATAATTACCAATAACTTTATTGAGAAGAAACAAAAATTATTTACCTACTATAATGAATGATTACATTAATGAGTATTTAATATTAATGATGAATTTACCATTTTTGATAGGTCAGTGACACATGCAGTATATAAACAGCTCAATACCATCCAACTACATAAAACAACACATCCATTAATACACAGAGGTTGCTTAAAACCAGTCAAGAAAAAGTTTCATCTTTACTGATGAAATCATAAAACACAAGCTCAGTAGCAAAAATAATCAAGTACAGGGTGTTTACTAAAGAAATAAAAAAAATTATAGAAAATATTGACACTCACGATACAGTTTTGGTAGTTAATTTCAAACCAAACACAAATTAACATATCTTCATTTAGAGTAGCAACAGTTATTGTGATATGAAGTTTCACATCATTTAAAAGATTGACAAGGGAGTACTTGGTGCTCCCTTAAGCCTTAATAATAAACTTCAAGAGTTTCTGGACAACATGAACTGGAATGTCAAACATTTTTGTTTTGTTTTTTCTTTGCTTTTAATAAATTTTTGAAACCATTCCTTCCAAAAATTAAAAGATCAAGATTCCTTTCTTTAAAAAAAAATTTTTTTTTTCTTCAAAAACCATTGCTTCTAGAATATTCTTATTTGAGTTTATCAAATAAAATTATTACAGAAGCATTTTTTTTTAAATGAATCTTGATCTTTAAAATGTGACTAGGTCATCCAAACTTGCCAAGAAATATATACAATTGAATACAAACAAGTCTGTTTCAGGATAAGTTGAAAGCTTTTTAATACAGGATACAACAATGGAAAGAAGATCTTTTTACTAAAGGTTACATGTGGCAGCAGAATCTATTTTACTGTTGCAGTAGAAATTGCCTAAAGAAGCATCTGGTATAGGGGAGGAAAAAAAGTTTTTCTCTCTCTCTATCGAGTAGCTGGAACAGGCAATCTCCTGGATTTTTTTTGGGGGGGGGCTTTTTCTCTCTCTCTCTCGGAAATCAAATCACTCTTACCAAAAGTAGCAATAGCTTGTGGTAGTGATCAGAAGTAAAGAAGCAATTTGAAAAGCTTCAGAGGATAAAGAAAACATGATTTTCTTGGGGTTTTTTTTTTGTTTTTATATATATATATATATATATATATATATATATATATATATACACACACTACTTCTCTTTTTAAGTACACACGAAGAGACATAAGAACACATGATATATGTTAAGACTGGAAAGCATTTTTGTTTTTTCTCATGTGCACATAGATAATAAAGACATTACTTACTCTTTATGAATTCTCAAAAAGAAATCTTAGTTTGGTAGTTCGAAAGTTGAATTGACAAATCAACCAGTAGAAAATGAAAAATCTTTACCATGATCTCCAGAGTTTTTCACAACAGATTCAAGTATAAAATAAAATTTCTGAAAAAGAATCTAAATTATGTTTTAATCTATAGTTTAGAGAAAAAGGTTAGAAATAAAGAAGTTTTTTTATACATTAAGCAATGGAATATTTCATGATGTAAATATCAATAAAATACCATTAATTGGAATAATTATCTAGTTCAGTGCGACTCAAAGTGGTGGTATAACTACTAAAGCTAGAATGCAAGCCATTGACTGCCAGTATATGCTGCATGTCCAATTTCATATTGGATATATATATGACATGTAGAGAATTTATTTGACTTCCCACTAAGTCAGATTTGACAGTCATTTTAGTGAATGTGGGGAGCACAAGTCACATGCACAAATTGAGATTCATGTATGCAAGCATGACCATCACAAAAAAAATGTTTGACCCTCTCAGTATTCCCCTTTTGGGATGCCTTAAGCACCAAATGATAAATTTAGCCCTGCTTAGCAGATATTGCCAAGAGAAAGGCTCCCTGAGACCAAGTAGTCAACTTACAAGGACCCACCCAGTGCAAAAGCCAAACGAGGCAGAGCCAAAACAAGTATGTATATGTGTGTGTGTGTATATATATATATATATATATATATGAGTTGTGATACAATGAAACAGTCTGTCTGAGGATGACTATATATATAAAATCTAAATGTAAAAATAAAAATGCATAAAATCTTTTGGTATTGTTTAATATTATTTTCACATGCTGAGATACAACAGATAGAAATACTTGGAACTTAATTAGAAATGAAAACTACATAGTTTTTTTGTTTTTTTTTTAAATGAATCTTGATCTTTAAAATGTGACTAGGTCACAAACAAATAAGGTAGCACAAATGAAGTACTGGTTCTAAGCACATTGGAAAAATATCCAATCAATATCTGACATCAAATTGTTTGAAAAGCACTGATCTTGATGACTCAAAGAATATATCAGATAAGCAGTATTATAATCATCAAATTTTGTGTCTATGTTAACATGATAGCAAAAAAGGCACAATGTAGAGATTTTTGTTGTCACAACAACAATTCTCTTGGAAAATAAAACAATTTCCAAACTAAATGGAAATTTAATAATAATCACATAATATCCACACTTATGCTCACTCTGGTGTGATAACTATTAAACGTTAATTATAGTGTATTAACTTTTTTCCTTTGCAATTAATTATAATATAAATTCTATAAATAAAATGTGACTCAGTAGTTGTCCTTTGGCTTGATGTGAAGTCAATATATGAAATTTATACTGTGATTTTTCTGTACAAAAGTTAGGTGCATATTATAGATGAGAACTATATAATTAACTTTTTCTTTTTTTTTTTTCTGGTCATATACCTCACCATATTTGGGGTGAGATGACTGAAAGTAAGTTATATCTATCATCCAAACTAATGAGTTTTATGCTATTACAGAAAAATATCCATTGGAATTTGTGTTTGTATATAATTCTATTTCTCCTAATGTAAGTTTATTTTTGTAGCAAGCTTGTTGCATTTTTGTGTGAACCTGTCTATATGTTTGGTTTAAATACTGCATAAATTTTGTGTTTTAAGACATAATATAAGTTGGTGACCTTAGTCAAGGGTGACCAGAAGGCTCCCTTTTCAATAGCTACTACCGACTCATTGGCCTAGTGGATAGAGTGTTTGCCAATGGTCCAGGAAACCTGGGTTTATTCCCAGGTCGCGTCATAGGTGTAGGGGAGGATGTTACTGGATTCCTTGGATTGCTCTACTTTACCTTTGAAACGTACCTTATAATGTTGAGTGTTAAGCAAGGTGGTATCAAGTACCATTTTTTGAGTCTTTGGTATGACTTAATCAGGGATTGAACCCCAGTATCCCAGACCATTGGTGAACACTCTAAATGGCCTGGTCAAAGACATACTATAAACTACATAAATTCTTATTTTTAGTCAGTACAAGCCAATAAAATGTTGAACAAAGGTAGAATTTAGCTGCAACAAGTTCTAAAAAGTCAGTGTATATTAAACCTGAGAATTATTTTCCCTCCAGAATTTGAGAGTTCAAAGTTAGGGGTGCAAGTTATACACAAATAATTATGGTATCAAAAGTAGACATTGAGTAAGTAAAAAATAAGATCCGTTTTTAAAAAGCATCTTTAAAGTATTATTTATGGATACAGATATAAATAAAATGTTTGTATTTTAATGTATCTCAATAGGCAGAAAAATATGTTTTAAAAAAATCTAAAAATCACTATTTAGAGAACTAATAAGGAAAATTATGATATCAGAGCAAAATACAAATCTGTTCCAGACATTTTTTTCCCTCACCCAGAAATTAATTCTTACAATGAAGGAGGCCATATGAGAGAAAGAAATCACAGAAAGCAAAAATAGAAAACATTGATAAAACTTTAACTAAAATGTGTACGTATGAATGTATGTATATTATTTAAACACACTTCATTAGTCTGTCTATGTTTTTTGGTATCAATTTTGTTACTTTTAATCAAAAAATAAAATAAATAATAGACATCATGAAGAATTTCAAAAGCAATGATAATATAGGCCAATCGCATTTAATGAAATTTTTTACAGCAATAAATCATTAATGATCAAAACAAGACAAAAAGGTCTACACAAAAACAAACAGAAAAACAAAGCACATAGTTTGCATATTTTTTTGTTTGTTTTTTTTAAGTTTTGTAATTCTATGTCTAAAAAGAAAAAAGTTTGTTGAATTAAACAGCAATTTTTAAATAGACACTTGAATTATATATCTTTTTTATATAGAAGATGTAGTCACTAAATTTGTTTGTCTGTTAACAGTGAAAGAGAGGACACACAGAGACAAAAATAGACTTGTTATCTAAGTCCAAGTTTCTGAATATCTGTATATGCAGCCCTTCACCACCATCAGTTACATCACCACTACCACTACTGTTGTCTCAGTTTGTTATGTTTATTAACAAACAAAAAATATGAAAAGTTATAGAAAAATGATTCCCCCCGCCCCAAGAAACTGTTCTTTTCACCTATTTTTTTTCTCCCTTACTATTTCAGAGTCTAGTAAAATATCACTGCTTCAATTTTTTTTCTAATCTAAATAAAACATTCTTAATTTTTATTACATTCAAACAGGACAGATGTTGTTTTAATCTTTTTAGGCTTTTATTTCATGTTAACAGAACAGACTATTAGTTGAATTAGTAACTTAGAGCTTGAAAAAGAAAAACGAAAAACAAGATATAACTAGACATTTTAAATATTCAGTAAAATGCAAGTGAAACAACAGATCTGCAATGACTTAAACACACAATGACCACTAGGATTAAATCTATAACGTAAATCTAATATCAGATATCAAAACATTCAAACATCATAGCCATAAAATCAATATCTAATAATGTGTGTGTGTGTGGCATAAAAGTCAACCAGGTTTCGATCCTAGCTCCAAGTATCTCGAGTGTGTAGCTACACTGAAGAGTTGTGATACAACAAAACAGTGTGGATGACAATATACATGCTCCCCCCATGAGCACTCTAGCAAAGGAATTACCGGTTGCCACTCACGTAATGCAAAGCTCGTCTAATAAACTGAGCACTCAGTAGTCGTTAAGTGTATATATGTAAACAGAACAAAAGTGATACATATGCATTAAAACCCCTTCACTTACGCTGAGTTTCCTTGTGGCTGTGCAGCAGAATATCCGCCTGGTATAAAAGTCAGTCAGGTTTCAATCCCAGCTTCAAGTATCTCACGTGTCTAGCCACACTGAAGAGTTGTGATACAACGAAAGTCTGTCTATGGATGACTATATATATATATATATATATATATATATATATATATATAGCAAGCTGAACCCCTAATTTATTATTCTCTCAATCCCACTTTTAAAGTTCATTTTTCCTAACAAAAATTTAAAAAATAATTTCAAATTTAACGAACTTCAAAAGGAAAAATATTTTCCATAAAAGTATGCATTTATCAAACCACTCTGAACAGAAGCAGAGTAAAGCTGGTTAGAATTCAGAATTTTCCTTCTCCTAAATTGGTTGTCTAAGCAAGGCTAAAGAACCCAGTCTGCCCCACTTTTTACCCATAGCTGAGGAGAACCAATGGATTTATGCCTTTCCTAAGGGCATTAGCACAAAGTGAAATGCAAAGAACTTCATCTAGGATTTAAAGTCAGGTGACTGATTCCATTTCATTTGACAATAAAGTGCACCTCCAAAACCCTAACTCTGTAACTAAGAAAACTACATTTATTAGATGAATCTTAATCAAATTCTTTAATACCATATTTACCAACCCCTACGCTCGGGAAGGATATGACACAAGGTCAGTTTTTAAGCGGAGTTTAACAGGTTTGAATTCAGAGTTTTCCTTCTCCTAGACTAGTTGCCTCAACAAGGCTGAGGAACCTAGTCTGCCCTACTACTTACCCATAGCTGGAGGGAGAATAATTGGATTCATACTTTTCCCAAGGGTATTAGTGCTATGTGACATGCAATCAGTCTCATCCAGGATTTGAACTTGTGTTGCCGTGTCCATTTCCTACGACGATAACCATTACACTACAAGCACTTCTTTAATACCTGTCTAATGCAAATATATTATTTACTTTTTTAAAAAAAAAAAAAACAACTCAGAAATTCAAATGTATTCATGACATTTTTCATAGGTAATTTATATATATATATATATATATATATATATATATATATATATATAAGTTAAGATAATATAGACACAGAGTCAACAGCACCTGATGACTTAATTTCTTACTTACGCAATCATCAAATCAAGTGGTGGATAATCCTTTATGAACTGTTGTGTGGGTATGATGGGAAGGATGATCTAGATTATTATTTTCTCGTGTTATAATAATTATATTAACTTTTGTTTATATATATATATACACACACAGACACACACACATATGGTAATCTTATAAACAAGTTTTAAGATCACAATGTAGAATTTAATATATCAAATATATTAAACAACACATAAAAATGTTGAGTCTAATTATAAATTGATGCAAAAGCTAATATACAATTGGAAAAAAAAATGTATCAAAGTTCCTCAGGATTCAAAATCAATAACATCAAGTTTACACTTAAAAATGACCAATAATGGTTGAAAGCACTCAGGAAGAAAATTGTGCATAATTTCTATATCTTAAATCAAATGTTCATACATTAATGCGAAAATGTGGTGGTGGTGGGTCATTAAAAATTTTTTTTAAATAAACCTGATTGTGGTCTACAATAATAATGAAATAAAAAGAAAAGTAAATATTAATTTTTCACAAAAAATGAAAATCATTTCCAATGTAACCAACCTAAATAACATAAGCAAAAATATTTTGACAAAAACATCATATCCATTAAATGGAATTCAACCGCAACTTCTTAATGCTTATCTAATACAAAATTTTAATCAATATTTTGAAAATTAATAAAAAAAATTAGATTAAAGTCTTTGGTCCTGTACTAGGTGATGTGGAATGGCGTAACAACAGTACAGAAAATGAAATTAACCCTTTTGTGGGCAGTTTTTTTTTTTGTTTTTTTTTTCCCTCCAGGTTAGTTTGTTTTGTCTTCTTGTTTCAGGGTATACTTTTTAGACTTATCTCTGGGAGATAACTTCCAGTTTCATTCCATTATTGAAAAAACATACCAGGGTTTTGCTGCCTGCATCACACTGATTCCTTCCTGATGAGTTTGATATTTCAAAGTATCATCTGTAAGAAATATTGCCTTTCTCTTCTTGAAGCATGGAGCAATTGTAATTATTTGACATTTTGTAGTATTTCCCTTTAGCATACTTTATTAATTAGTATCTCTTTTTAGAACATGTTAGCCTTAATTTTGCTTCATTAACTTGACTCTTACAAGAACATAATGTCTATTAATCACTTCCTAGCATTATTCTTACTCGAGTAACTCCCTTTTATCAAAGAACTGTTGGCTACTCTGTGTTTATTTATCCCACAGCTCCTTAAGTTATATTAGGCTTCCAGTCCTAGCCAACATTTCTGTACATTGTTTTACACACATTTGTCAAACTGCATTTTATTTTCAGTTTTACTCTTTCCTTGCAGTTAATAAACCTGTTGACAAACTAACTTTGCTTCAAATTTTTAATTATGAAATAGTGATAACTCACTGTCAGGGACATTGCACGCATTTCCCCAAAACAGACACGTCTTCAGAGACCATACAATGCAAAAAATGATTAGAGTCACATCTTTTGAAGAGAGGCAGGAATTAAAAAAGGGGAAGTAAACTTATTGGCCTATTGCCTTTTTTATAAAAAAAAGTCTAACAAGTTCTATATCTAAAGGTAAATATCATTCTGAACCCTTCCTATTGTGCATATATTTTAATCTTATCAAGCCATGACCCATATATAGATCAACCCCAAATTTTTTCTCTTGAAAATTACTTATCTTATATAATAGATTTTTAATAGTTTACAACTGCTGAAACCAGCAGGTAAAATTTTGCTAATTCAATCATATTTGAAAGCATATAAAACCCACTTTTACTGAAATATTAGAATTTCATTAGTTTTGTAAAAAAAAAAAAAAAAAAATTTAAATGTTACCATTTTCTTTATTTGTTCTAGTTTGAAGTAAATTTCCAGTAACATTCAATATACCACCCAACAACTTTTTTCCAAATATTCATTGTTTAAATGAAGGGTTTTTATAAATGTTTTTTTTTTTTATATAGGGTACATTAAGATTATAAAACTGATTAGTGGTGGTGCTAAATAACATAACAGCAGCACAAAAAATGAGATTAATAAACCAAATTCAAATTTTCATTGCGGCTTAAATTCACTTAAATTCAAAAATATTTTTAAACAAACTCTTTAAAATTTTATACGAAGCAATATTAACTTCATGATATAAAACATAGACGGTAAATCAATTGCCTGTTACGTGGATTTGTCTTTTAGAATAATAATTATTGTTCATAACCAGTTGGTGTTTAAAAAAAATATATAAAACAGCCTTTGTTTAGAAAACAAAATAGAAGAGATTTTAAACATTTGATTGTCTAGCTACATATAGGATCCAAGTCTGGACTTCTTATTCAGTGAAAATAAATACTTTAGCTAGTATTTAATACTTTGCATTAGAATGGATTTTTAAATATCAATGAAGTGACGATTTCTAAACAGAGAGAGCTTTTAAATTTTCTAGTTTCTTCTCAGCAAAGATGTTTTGGAAAGTGAAATTTATCATATTTACCAACCCCTCCGCTCGGGCAGGATATGACACAAGGTCAATTTTTAAGCGGAGTTTAACAGGTTTGAATTTAGAGCTTTCCTTCTCCTAGACTAGTTGCCTCACCAAGGCTGAAGAACCTAGTCTGTCCTACTATTTACCCATAGCTGGAGGGAGAATAATTGGATTCATACCTTTCCCAAGGGTATTAGTGCTATGTGAAATGCAATCAGTCTCGTCCAGGATTTGAACTCGTATCGTGTCCAATTCCTACGACGATAACCATTACACCACCGGCACCTCCACATTTATCCAATGACTTAGAAATCAACCAACTAGTATATTCCATAGAATTACATCTAAGATGTTGAAAAAGAAAAAAATTAAAAACCTATTATCTTTTTTCTTTTCATCTTCTCTCGTAAAAGTTTTTAATAGTATAAAAAATATTTGACTTGAGTCACTTGTAATTATCACAAATATCCTATAATATTAAATGAAAGACAGCAAAATGAAAAATTAATAAAGAAAAATATGGCAAAATGAATCATTACTTTGGATTGCAACCAACAGAAAAATATTTATCACTAACATTTTTGTTAACTCCCCCCTCCCCCCACAAAATCAATGTTCCTTGATAAGAAAATGTATAAAAAAAAATTAAAAAAAAAAAAACCTTGTGACTAATCACTTTTGTGTTTATGACATTTAAGTAAAAACTATTTTGACCATATAAATGTTTAAATACAAACAATTTAAGTATCCCATACTTCAAAGTGCCTATGGACATCGGCCTTGAAATAGTTCTCTCTTAGGATTAAAATCACTAGTCATTGTTATGGTAACTGAGCTTCAGCTGAAAGAAACCTGATAGATGACCTTTGCATATTTAGTTGTAACAATGTAAACTCTATTATTCTAAAGGTGAAATTAATTTTTATCTTTGTCAATGCATTATGATTATTTCGTAGTAAGTATAGGAGGGAGAGCAATAAATATGTTTTTTGTTTATAATTTTCTACAAATTTGAGTTAAGAAAAGAACATTTTATTAAGTACAAACAAGATATTAGTATCAATAAGTAAATGGATGCTTACCATAACACATTACATAAAATATAAGCAATTTTTTTTCTTTTAACCTTAGTCTTTATTCCAATTCAAAACTGAAATCTAACCTAAAGTCACATTTTTAATATAGTTGATTCACTGATAGATTTTAAAATGGCATATCAACCTGTCTAAGGTCATTTTAAGACTAGAGATTAAGAAATCACATACATTGCACATTCATATATTTACATTTTTGTGTAATTTCTTAAAGAGTTTTTGCACAAATTGTTATATATGATATCAAATATTCCTATCTAATACAAATAATTTCCAAACAGATCTATTTGACTCATAGATGGGACTCTAACAGGAATAACCAGAGGAGGTCAAAGTGGACCTGGGAGTAAAGGCAATGAAGAGGTACTCCACAATAACCAGATCTCTAAAACAGGAACCTCACCATTAGATTCAGTTTAGTGTGATACCCAGGACACCCCAGTTAAGGGGAGGGGTGGGATATTACTCCTCTGATACAATCAGCATATTCTAAGCCAAGCCAACACTATTTTTTTAAAGTAGATTTTCTCAAAGACAGTGGAGAATACCAGGGACCCAATAAATAACATTTTGTCAATTGCATCTGAGAGTGAGAGCCAACATAAACAAAAATAAACATCACAATAATAATAATAAAAATAAATAAAAAAACAATGATTTTTTTTTTAGACAAATTCTATTAAGGTTTTAAAGAATTTTTAACATGATGCTATTATAAAAACATGTTTGATACTATAAAAAACTACTATTAATAGGCATGGCTGCAAAACCGTTAATACAAATTCATCACCAATGTACATTACAGTTCAAAACCAGTTTAGTAGAGAGAAATGAAAAAAAAACAAAAAAAAAAAAAAAAAACATTGTATTTTCACTGTATGAGCTCAGGTTCTGGAACCTCAACAACCTAAATTAAATTACTCCACTTCTGAGGAGAAGGGGGAGATGACTATAAACAGTGAGATCAAATAAGGACAACAAATTTAATATTTTGCATATTTTTTTCTTTTTATTTTTCACATAACATCACAATTCTTAGGCAAAACCATTTCAGATTTAGTGAGTGATAAAAAAAAAATTATTGCTTTCTTCCCACCATAAAACAAGCCTACAGTTAAACAAAAAAAAATAAAAAAGGGTTAATCTATAAAGTGCCTCTTCCTTTCTTTTTGCCAACAATAAAATCTTTAGCTAAGAGTATTGACAAGGAGACAAATTTTATTAGCTTCACAAAAAAAAAAAAATTATATATATATATATATATATATATATATATATATATATATATATATATATATATATATATACACACACACACACACACACACACACACACACACAACTACTGAAAATCTTAGTCAGGTTCCAGTGATTACATACCCACACACCAAGGAGATACTACTTTCATCCTTGAGACCAAATAAGATAATCAAATGTCTTATTTCTTCTCCCTTGATTTTAATAAGCATGCACATATACAGTGTAGGGATCAATAAATAATTATCTCTCTTAAAAAGCCTGTATGTCCATCAAGGGCTTCTTGGATGTCACATGACAGACCTAAAAATCCATTCTTTCTCTATTTTTGGTTTTGCTCTTTGGACAATAAAGCCACATCACTATGGCTATATTTTGTCAAGTAAACCTTTTTTTCTATTTGCATATCTTCCACATACTCCTTGTTCATAGAACAATATATGTATAATTCTATCATAGGACTTGTATTCTTTCTTTAAATACTATATATATATATATATATATATATATATATATATATATGTGTGTGTGTGTGTGTGTTTACCAACCCTTCCACATTAGCAAGAAGCAACACAAGGTCAATTTTTTAAGCTGAGTTTAATAGGTTTGAATTCAGAGTTTTTCTTCTCCAAGACCAGTTGCTATACTTCAAAAACCTAGTATGCCCAACTATTTACCCATAGCTGGTTTGGTTTGGTTTTATGGCATATCAACCATTGCAGGCTATTTAATGACAAATCCTTCTTATAAACATATATCAAATATATGAGTAAACACTTTTTATAGATGACATTCTTTAAATGAGCCCAAGCTCTTTTTTTGCACAGAGTTAAATGGTTTTAAGTATTGCTATATAACAAACACAATTTATCAGTCATTTGTTTGCACATATAGTTTGTTCTATCTGACCCATAGATAGAACCCTCTCAGGTGCTACCACTCCGAGTCAAAGTATACATATACAGGACAATCATTGGAGGAAGGGTTTTACCCCTTAGCAGAGATGCAGACAGTGTATTCTACAGCTCCAGCCAACTGGGTTTGGAGAATAGTTGGGTGCATACTTTTACCAAGAGTATTAGTGGCATGTAAAATGCCAACTGCCTTGTCCAGGAATTGAACTCAGTTAACCATGTCCATTTCCTGTGACAATAACCACTACACTATGAGCATCTCTATATTTATGAAATAAAAGGTTGAAGTTTCTTGCATAAGTCATTTGTTTGCACTCAGTTTTAATGTCAAATGGTTCTATTTGACCCATAGATAGGAACCTATCAAGTGCAAGCACTCCAGGTCAGAGTGAACCTGAGTACAATGACAATGAAGGGGTACTCCACATTCCTCAGCATTACTGGAACCTTACCATCAGATTGCTTAATATCATACACAGGACACTTGTTAGGGAGGGGGTCTTACTTATCTGCAGAGATACAGTTAGTGTATTCTACAGCCCCCAGTTAACTGAGCTGTTTATATAATGAAGATAATTATTAAATGCTTATTAGAATCATTCATTACTTCCTAAATAGAAGCATCAATATCATCATGGATGACTGATACATAGCAAACCAACAAGTTCACAGGCCATCTGGTACATTATTAAAATTCGATGTTCTTGGTTTAAAGTGTATAAAATTTCAAGCAATTTGTGTAACCTTTTAAAAAACCATAACAAGAATGACTAAACTGTATCATAGTTGTAGAAATAAAAATAAATTTAAACTAAAACTTGAAATCTATGCTCACAGCACATCAAAAGCTGCCATGCAGCACAAAGTCCTAGTTTTTTGCCGACCAATTTTAAGGTTATCAAACAAATGCTTCTATCGCAAACAAGCACCAGAGTGAGGAATGGCATTAGAATAGAAATAAAAAAAAATTTTTTTAAAAAGTAGACAGTCCTTGAAAGAATTTTTATTAATTAGAAAACATTTCATCAAAATAAGTACTTAATTTTTGTTCATAGGAGGAGTAGAAATTGACATTTACAAATTTTTTTTTTTTTTTTTTTTAAATTAGGATAAATAAAATAAAATAAAAACAGTGAGAAGAGCTAGCACAATAAATTTGACATTTTCCACAAGCTATTCAGGATTTTCTCATTTCCTTTAATAAACCAATTGCAGCTATAGTCTCATTCTCTAGTATGAAAGACACTCTTATTTTATCCCAGTGATGAAGACTGTCGAGTGAGATTAGCTTTTACTATTTGTCTTCAGACTAAACCACTGGACTTAAGAGATAGCATAACAGAAAACTACTGTCAATCAATGTCTATTACAAAGACATTACAAATTGAGAGACAGAGAGAAATGAGATATCATTCTCCCTCCAGCCATGGGTAAATAGTAGGACAGACTGAGTTCTTCAGCCTTGGTGAGGCAACTAGTCTAGGAGAAGGAAAACTCTGAATTCAAACCTGTTAAACTCTGCTTAAAAATTGACCTTGTGTCATATCCTGCCCGAGCGAAGGGGTTGGTAAATAGGAGAAATGAGATAGTTGCCAGCTTACAACTATTAAAGTATACAACAACTCTCTCTTTCTCAAAATTAAAAAGATCTTTGATTCTATGAAGAGATGTATTGAATCATACTTTCATAACATTACCTTAAAAAATAATAATGATAATAATAATAATGATAATCTATTATCTGCTAAAAAGGAACTTTATTCCTTATGGTAATTTTTTCAGTTTAATTTTCTTTCTTTAGTTTCAGTTTTATTTTAATGGCATATCAACCTTTACAGGTTATTTAATGCCAAAGCCTTTCTTACAGAAGACCATAAGTAGTACTGTTTAACCCATAGCTGAGGGGAGTTAATAACTTTCTCATGAGTATTAGTCCAAAAGTGAACATATCAGCAAAACTAGAATTTGAACTCACCTATTATGATGTTGCAGTGAAGTACATTAGCCTTTATGCCACTGTGAACCACTCCCTTTATTTTTCTTAGTAATACTGGTACAACTACTAATATTACCACAAACAACAATGCTAATAAAAGTTGGTGACCGTAGTTGAGGGTGACCCAAAGGCTTTCTTTTCAATAGCTATTACACCAAGGTGTAGGGGAGGGCGCTACTCCTTTCCCTGGATTGCTCCACTTTACCCTTGATTCTTACCTTATAATACTGAGTGTTAAGCAAGGTAGCATCAAGTACCATTTTTTTGAGTCTTTGGTATAGACTTGGGATTGAACCCAGGTCTCCAGGGCCATTGGCAAACACTACTAATAATAACAGGGGTAATGGAGAATTGAGTTACGTACCTTAATATTCTTTTACCATATTCCTTTATAATATTATGATTTTAAAGTCTCCATCTATTCATCATCCCTATAAACAAATTCTTGGAATCTCCCACAGTTGGTGTCTGTAATATTAATTCTGCTTTTCTAATAAAGATACTCCCAAAGAAATATTAACATTTATTTTAATCCCCAAAGGGAGATTCTTAGAATGTATTGACAGGACTGTGAACATGTGGAGTATTTGAAATTATATCATAAAGGTACTTTCATTTAAGATGTTAATATATATTCTAATCACTCTGTATTTTGGACCAAATGAATTCATAAAGTAATCATTAATAGCAGCAGATGATATATGGCTTCAAAACCATATCTACAAATTCATTACCAATGTACATTACAGTTCAAGTCAGTTAAATAGATAGAAATAAAGAAAACATTTTATTCTCATTGCATGAACTGAAGCTCTTGAATCTCAACAGCTTAAGCTAAACTACCTTTTGCAGGACTATAAACAGTTAGATCAAATAGGAACTACAGATTTAAAATCCCCCTTTAACATTATTGAACAAAACAATTTAAGACTTAGTGAAGAAGAAACCCAATCATTAAAGCAGTAGATAAGACATACATAATCTTGTCAAATTTATAATGGAATATGGAATCCATTACAGTCCAGAAACTCTTTAAAGTGCTAATTAATCAAAATAATAATTATAAGAATTGTTATATTAAATAAAATTGAAAAACTCAATTTACGTATTTCTCAGACCTAATAACATCTAGATTCTAGGCTGATAAGACAATCATCAAACATTTCTATGCAGGCAATAAAATGATATTATAAATTAATAGAACGATTACTCAACATAATAAACAATTTGATTAATTTTAATGACATGTCAAACTGTCTAAGGTTATTTTAAGCTTACATCATACATTCATATTTAAAATTTTTGTGAAATTGTTTAAGAATTTTTTTTACACATGGCCCTATCAAATACAAATAACTTTTAAACAGATCTTTTTGGTTTGGTTTTATGGCATATAAACCATTGTGGGTTATTTAATGCCAAATCCGGTTTGTTCATACATATTAGATATGATTTATAAACCTAAGTCAACAAAGTTAAATTGTTCCAAGTATTTCTATGTATCACTAACATCAGTCATTTGTTTACACACAGTTAAATGATCAAACAGTTCTTTTTCTAACAATTCAATATAGCAGAAGTCATATGTTTGCACTAAGTCAATAGAAGTAATAGATTGCTTAGTATATGAAAATGTTCAGAAAAAAAAGCTTAGTTATTAATATCAATATATTACTAAAAAAATACCCAAGACACCTCTTTTTGGGAGAAGTGGAGGTCTTAACCCCATGAAGAAAATGAGAATAGCATATTCTAAGCACAGCCAACTGGGAAGAGGAATTTATTTGCTGCCAACATGAAGGCAAATCATAGATAATACAATTACTGAATGAATGAAGATTTGCAGTAATGTTTTGATATGCCCTCTTCAGTCAAGAAAGTTCTAAAGAGGTAGTAATCAGAAGGCAACAAACCAGGTGACTAAGACAGGTGCAATGAAAATCCCCAACTCAACCAGTGCAGTTTCTTAATAGGTCCCTTATCATGAATTTGTCAATGTTGCACAACTGAGAGTTTTTCAGCAACTGCACGTAGTAAACATCAGCAGTGATAATCTGCTTCAGATTAAACAGTTAATGGTAAACAATGCTTTGTATATTCCACAGAAAAAAAAAGAATATTTTCCTAATATAACTGTGGCTTGAGCAGAGTCATAGTACAGTAATATTCTAGTTTCTCCAGTTTTATTTGCCATGTTGTGTTGATAAACAACATCATTTTCCATCCAGTGGACAATGGTGTCCAGCCATGCATGTATTTCAGAGAAATTAAAAATGTACATTGCATCCAAAACAGCAATTTCAATTGTCTATCAGTAAATATTCCTATTTACCAACCCCTCCGCTCGGGCAGGATATGACACAAGGTCAATTTTTAAGCGGAGTTTAACAGGTTTGAATTCAGAGTTTTCCTTCTCCTAGACTAGTTGCCTAACCAAGGCTGAAGAACCTAGTCTGCCCTACTATTTACCCATAGCTGGAGGGAGAATAATTGGATTCATACCTTTCCCAAGCGTATTAGTGCTATGTGAAATGCAATCAGTCTCGTCCAGGATTTGAACTCGTGTCGCCGTGTCCATTTCCTATGACGATAACACAGCGACATCAGTAAATATGATATCAAATTTCTTAATTTAGAAATTTTGTAGATTTTAGCCAAATGATCAAGAGGGAAGGACAATGCAGTTAAACAGCTATACCATTTCGCAGTCAAAATGGTGGGTCTGCTTCCACTACATGACACAATTCATCTTAGTCCATCTCAAACAGTTGTTCATGTTGAAGCTTGTTTTCAAATATTTCCTATTTGTTATACTGGAACCTGTAGAGTCACTCATAAGTTGTCATAAAACTGACAATTCTTTCTCCAAATGTCGAATCTATTTGTTTGCATTGATTCAGCTGAACTGAGACCAACTTTGAAACCATACAGCAGACACATTCTCAATTGCTTATAAGAAATCAATTTTTTCTGACATCCTGATGTGAGTGAAGATGATGATTCTGAAGGTTTATAGTTACTCTATAGACACCTTGAATGGTAAAAGTTCAATTGAACATTCTACATATGAAAATCTAAGAACTGATCAGGAATTTTCTTACCATCTTAATATTTCAACTGGATCAGATGAGTCCTTAAAATACCATTAAAAAAACTCTATACACCTGATATTCTTGTTTCATTACATATATCAATATGTGTAAAGCAGCTGCAGCAAGATAACTTTCTGTTTACTCTATGGATGTGATTTTCTGGTATTCCTACATATCTAATATAACATCAAATTGCATGTAAAGGAACTAAGCTGTTCTCTTGTTACCTTGAGCAAACCATTGAAATAAAACAAAAATATTTTGGCTCTAGTACTGATACTAACAAATTTATAGCCAACAAGACTACTCTTTAGTCTTGTCTAATGAACCTATAGCCAATACATCCCTGCAAAAACCATCTGAAATTTCTAAGTAAATCACGCATTAATTTTATCTTGTTTCATTGTCTTTCATTTTCACTGCTTTTTCTCTCAAATTAGGCAGCCAAGCAGGAAGCAGTGATTCAGATTACATCAGAAACAGTTGAAAGACTGTCTTTTCTTAGTGTGTGTGCGATTGTGTGTGTGTGGGGGAGAGAATAAAGATTTCATACCATCCAAAATTTCCAAGATGTTTCTTTTTACATCTCCTTTTAATGTGTTCATTATTTAGTTGCCTGTAAAGGGAAGAACTGAATGAGCTACAAGTGTGATTGTTAATGGAATAGTTAATTTTTATATCACAGACCCCAAACCAAAGATACTATTTTCAAAACTATTATCATTACTCTCAAAAGCCAATATGAATATGAAAGCACAATTCCAAATTATTGAGGACTTTGAACCATAGTCACATCAATAAATCTGGTTTGGTTGTAGTGGTGCTACTCATGAAGTACATCTTAGCCTGGCAGAGCCTATTACTCTCCAGGTCTCATTTGAATTCAGAGTTTTCCTTCACCCAGACAGGTTGACAAAACAAGTTTAAAGAGACCAGTCTGCCCTAACTGAAGGGAGAGTAGTTAGATTCATACCTTTCCCAAGAGCATTGGTGCTATGTGAAATGTAAACAGCATTCTTATTTGATATGACAGTTTAACAAAACATCACTGGTTAAATAAATAAATAAAAAAATAAAGTCAGTTAAATTAATTTATGGACATTGCTCTTCAGATTTCAGAAATTTAAAGATGAATTTAACCATTTGAAATTATTTTTAAAAACCTTGAGTTGCATCACAATTACCTTAAATCTCCTAAAAAAATTTTGAAAATGGTTTGAAATCATATTTCTGTATGGATTTAAAGAGAATTAAAAACTTTCACCAATCTACTCATAATTAAAAAAAACATTAATTATAATAAAGACAAAGAGGAGAATAATGCAGATATCAGTGCATAACCAATATTGTTCATATGAGACTGAAAATCAAGAGGTTTTATATATAACAAAATGATTCATCTTTATAAAATATTTTGCCCACTCAATGACTAGAATATAATTTACATGATAGGTTTGGGAAGCTAACATAAATGACAATAAAAGAAGTGATATTTATTTTTTAATTAAGAAAGTAAAATAAATAAGGCCAGTAAGCTGTCATAAAAAAAATCCATACTCTGAGGCCATTATTCAGTGAACAGAAGTGGAATCCATGAGATCCTATATAAAGAAATTATTTTCATTGACTTTTCTAGCTTAGCTCTAACATATACTCCGACTAGCCAAAAGGAACAACTCTTTTCTGAGAATCTTTTGAGAATAGGATAACAAGTAGGCTGATCCATATTTGAGTCATTTTTGTTAGTACTTTTGTTTTACAAGGGGATTCTGGGTTTTGTTAAGTATTTTTAAACTTGTATTCTAACTAGGCTTGTCTCTAAGTTTTCTTAGTTATATATCCATGTTAGATATATAAAAAAAAAATGTAGTGACTGTTGATGAAATAGGATGCCAAAATCTAATTTTCATGTATCCTAAAAAACAAGGTATTTTTGATGATCATCATTTCAACTTGATTCATCACAGCCCTTTTCTCTTTGCCCTGGAACTGGTAATACTATTGAACTTTTCAATGAAAGCTTTGAATAATAAGGTGTAAAGTTGTTTGTTTTTTTTTCTTTTTTTAAGTAGCATTAATCAACATTACTTGTTTTGTTTAATAATGGATTTATTAATTCATTCCTTTGTTCCAGACAATGCTTGGAACTTGTAATTTTATGTTACCATATACACTCTACAACAACTAAGTGTAATGAACTACCTCTACCTTTTAGCCACAAAAAGGAGGTTTTTTTTATCTTACATTGCTTGCAATGAATGATCTCTAATTTTTGGTTATGCTAGCTAACAAAAAAATTTCTTCAACATTCAATGACACAAAGAGAAAACATTCAAACACTTACTTTCAAAACTACTGTAATACAATTCAAATTAATGAAATACTGTAAATAAACAATGAAGTCTAGACCTTGATGTAGCTTAAGATATTCACTTGGATATTTCAAACATACTAAAACCCTACTACTAATACACAACAGCATTGGTAATATAATAATTACATACATAATTGATTAAGTAGACCTGGGAGGTATTATTTACCTTTTGCTTAAAAACAAAATCACATATTAAGCTAAGAAACAAGGTAAGCTTTAGGTTTCAAAAACATACCACTTATGATTGAACCCTTGTGTTTTGAGATGAAAAATTGGTCATAAAAAGTCATTCATTACATGAGTGGTATTTTAGAGTATAAACTTCATAGCTAAATCACAGCAAAATTAGTAACACACATTCAAACACATCTTCATCATATTGAACAGCCATACAGATTAAATACCTTTCTTTGAATAAATAGCTAACTAATATATTACTAAAATTTTGTGATTTGGTAGAGCTCTTTACTTAGTAGGTTATCAAATAACTTTTTTTTATGCTGAATCATTCATATTGATCTTCAAAGATTGACAAAAGTATTTTTCATTCACTTCAATCAAATCAAATTTTAAATGTATGTAAATTTCAAATAACTATCAACTATTTTAAAACCTACATATATAAAACAAAAACATTAAACAAAGAAAATGATTTTTCAATTTTCTTTAATTCTATCATTATAAAGCTAAGTGTTTGATGGTGACAGCATCATAAAATTTGATGCAGATGCTTGAGAAGAGACAGAAAAGAAAGAAAGAGAGAGAGAAATAGAGAAAACAGAGAAGGATTTCTCCATTTCTTTTTATTCTGTTTCTCCTTATGATCTCTCCCTCCTTTTATTCTATTTTTAATTATTATATTTCCTCTTATACTGGACTTTAGAAAAACCCAATCATTCAGATGTCTTTCTGAAATAAAGACAAAATATTGGAATCTGTTTTCAGTGTTTAGTTTATCCACTTTTCCATTTATTTTTCTTCAGCTCATCTGATTTACAAAATCCAACATTTCTCCATAAAATAGCATGTATTTTTAATGACTATAGGTCATTCCTTTCTTGGTCAGATCAAGAACTTTTCAGCACTCCATATAAAGGATTTTAAAAATACAAGGGTTGGCTGAAAAGTTCCTAGGTTGGCTAAAATACTCTCATCAAATGTGACCAGACGCAGTTTATTTTTCAACATAGTCCCTCTTGCAATCCACCCACTTCTTCCAACAGAGTTGCAGTACTTAGACCCCATTGGTGAAAAAAGTCATCAATGGCAAATATGACATCATACTATAAACTTTTTAGTTCACAATTTTTTCCTACCCTATTATTAGTTCTTATGCTAAGAGAATAATCATCAGTAGGATAAGAAAAGCACTACTTGTCAATGTCATACGTAGGTGTAGTGTTGTATACAAAAATTGAGTAAACTGAAACAGAGTGAAAAGGTCAGTTAAAGACATTTGAAAGAAACAGTCTGAAATGTCTTGACAAGATTTTTACTTTATAGCCATCTGATTAGGTTCATTCCAACATCCTGACATGATGACAGATTATCCTTGACTATTTCCTTAATCTAATCAAAATACAGTAAGGTCAGGGTGCATAGCCTTTCCACACAGCCAATGGGTTCATATGAAAAAAATTTAAAGCCACACTATTTATACACTGTAATTAAACCTTTAAACAATTTATAATGTCATAAAAATTTGTTTTAAGGATAAATCTTAGATGTAAGCACATAAAATGCAGAATTTCATCATACAAAATAGAAATCTCATCTGTAGTTTAACAATAGTTATCAATAAGAAACATTCAAGGCAGTAAAACAGGAATGTGAATGTTTAGAGAACCTGAATTAGTAATTGAGTTAAGAGTCTTAATCCTACTTCTCTTAAGTAACACACACAAATTCATGCTGTAAATTCCAACAGTTTGTGATTAAATTAAAATTTAAGAAGAATCTCACAATTTATGTTACAAGAGGTTACATTCTTAAATTCCTCAAATATCATTTGTGATTTAAAAAGCAAGGTATTATTACTACATGACTTGACTTCTGAATTCTACAAATCAGGATTGACAATTTATATGACTTAAACTTTACTAGAGATGCTCTGAAAGTAACGCCACCTATTTATTTCTTTAGAAACTATAGATATAGAGAGTATAATAGTACCATTGTACTAAGCAAGTTTTCAGCTACTAAACACTCTTTTGGAGGAATTCAGTAGCATACCTCTGCTTTCATGCCAGATGCAATTTTACCTAACTGCTTTATCAACTGATATCTGTAAGAAAAAGGAAAAAATAATGGGTAATTAGTAGAAAGGTTTAACTTCTACTATCATACCACCAGCAGAGGTATTACTTTCAAAGCAACCCTACAATTACAGCACACAGGTGAAAATGCATAGGCAATAGTGGTAACAATATGGAAACAATATACAAGAAAACTTACTCAATAAAATGGTGTTACAGCATATCCTGTATCTATAGTTTGATTGATTGATAGATTTCAGTGGTATGTCAACCCATATGGGGCTATTTTATGCCTAGAACGTAGGGAAATGGATACATTTATATTTACATCTTTGTGTAGTTTCTTACAGAGTTTTTATTTTTGCACACAGTTATATGATAATCGGGTCTTCCTATCTAATACAAATGATTTGTACATATCTATTTGACCAATAGATGGGAACCTAACAAATACAATAACTCTGAGTCAGAGTGGGCCTGGGATTAATAGAAATAAATTCTACACTCCACATAGGCCCAGAACTGGAGCCTCACCACCAGATGCAATTTAGTCTCATACCCAAGACAACCCTTTTTGTGAAGTTCTTAACTGTCTACAAAGAATACAGTCAGCACATTCTAAGCCCTGCCAACAGGGCTGGGTATTTCTAGTAGTTTCCACGGAAATAAATAAGTAACATTATTTCAGGATCACCCCTTGCACCCAGCGTATCAGCTAAATTTCATTACAAGCAAAAAAAAAAAAAACAATGCAAAAATCAAAAACTTAAGGAAAATTCATAAACAAACATGAACATGCCAATTTAGGTTGATAGGTGAAAAAGTCTAAGGATGATTTGAATAATCATTTTCTTTTTTAATATCAACAAAATCAACCACACTATCAAAAGTGGATGACCTACTTGATTTTTTTTAAAAAGTTATGAGTCATCCTTTACATTTCAGAAATAAATGAGCAAGATATTTTTAAAAAGAACTACTCCATTTTTATATTTAAATCACTTATCCCTCACTAACAAAAATAACCAACACTTGTTCATGGATTTGATTATGATAACAATTTCAAAAAGTCATTCTCATATGCACAGATTTTATAAGTAGATGCTATGACAAGTCTAGACAAAATGGTAGCAGTTATATTCATTTACAGATGAAATGCTTTCTTAGAGATTACTAATTCCATTGATTTCCTGAAACATTAATATGTATGAGTCATTCCTTTTTGTTCTTAAAAAAACAAAAACAGAGATAACAAACAATGCTCAGCTCTTATTAACGCTTGTAAGTCTGTAGACACTATAACGAAAAGTAGAGGCTAGAAGGGTAAAAAAAAATAAATAAAAGCAGTCAATAAAATAAGAATTTAACAATAATTCACCAACAACATAGATCACAAATTGTTGGTCTTTAATAAATGAAGATAATGGCAAAGTGATATTTATGATAGAACAATAAATATCAGAACAATCTATTTTTTAGAACTGTGACAAAAGATTTGATAATTTAAACAATTCTTATTTTTCATATAACATTCAATAAGGTTTTTATAGAGATAGGAAGGCTAGGAGGTAGTACTTAGTGCTGCTGTTTTATGAAGTGCTGCTTCAAGGATTTGTTCAAAAACATCACACAGCATCCTTTAGATCTCATCTAGCTTTTCCTTTGAACAAAACAGAAGTAGTACAGCCAATTACCTCTCATTCCATAACCAATCTAAGGAAAACATGCTGGGCACTATGAACACCTACAAATAAACATGTGTTGGCTAACCAAAAAAGTTTACATTTATCAGCTATGTGCAGACATTAGATGCCATCTAGAGGACTCACCGAGAGCAACGGCTGATACAGGACAGATGGCAAGAGAGAATCGAGGGAATCCTAGTTATCAGCATGCCTTGATAATGAGGTCCAATAATACCATAAGTATAGAAAATAAAATTGGCAAGCAGAGTTCAAATTCAGATTGATTGTATTCACTTGTAAAGGGACTAATACCTTTGGGGAAAAACATGAATCTTCTGCTCACAACTCCACCCAAAGATATAGCTCAAATAGAGTGGATTGGGATCTCTAGCCTCAGTTGAGCGGAAATCAATCAAAGAGAAAACCACTTTACTATCTTTCCATCATAGATAATGATAAAAGAAGTTGTGAAGATGCATGATTGCTTAAATCCTGGAAAGGATATAGCATTTTCTCTTCATCTATTAATTTCTTGAATATATTGAATATTCAATTTTATGTCAATTATGGATATTGAGAAGTGATTTGAACTTTATATACAGCAAAAGAAGGAACAGGAAATGTTTACAGGGTGAATGGATATCCCATATATATTAAAGGCAAGAATATCAAAGATATTTTCCGTAGTACAAAGGCTCCACACTTTACCAAAAAATAAAGAAATGAAAATAAAATATTTTAAACAGCTCAGAAATCAAATTTTTTTTTTTAATACTTCATAATCATCAATAGTTGTTAGTAATAAATAAAAACAGCATTAAAATGTTTAGGAAATAAACATTTTAGTGAATTTAGTCTTGAAATTGTAGTCTTCATGCTCTTTTACAGATTTAGATGAAGTGAAAAAAGAAAAAAAAAAAAGAAATTAACCCAAAATGATGGAAAATCAAAAATATTTTATCCTTTAGTCAGTTAGACTTATTCTAATCTAAAAAAAAAAATTAACTATTCCATTGGGTGCTGCTGATGAGGGGGACTTGGTGTTCTAAATGAATATTTTAGGATCCTTAGGATAGCTGAACACCCATTAAACTCAGGCACCATTTAGCACTGCCAAATCTCAAAATTTTAAAGCCAAAGATTACTTACCAAGAAAAGGTTTGAGTGTTTTCCCTGTCTTTCACTATATCTTCATATAATTTTGAAGATATTTTCTTTTTTAGGCTCCCTTGGTTCTGTAGAGCACCCTGAAAAAGAAGAGATAAATTGTAATACATAATGGTCATTTGTATGTTTATTTATTGAAGTTTACTTTTTCTTTTCAGCAGTATTAATTCTGTAAAAAAAAAAAAAAAAAAAAAAAAAAAAAATATACAAAATAATTTAAGAGAAAGAGGAAAGTTAGAAGGTAAAATGTTTTCTAATATTTGTGTTCTGCATCAAGATTATTAATGATATATATATATATATATATATATATATGCACACAAAATATTGCTTTCATTCATTCTCCTGAAAAAAGCTACAATATATAAAAATACTGAGATTTGAAAACCAGATAAAGAAAGTATAGATACAAAATTAAAATTACATTTACATAACCTCTCCACCATAAGCAGATGTAACACAAAGTCAATTTTTAAGCAGAGTTAAGCTGGTTTGAATTCAGATTTTTCTTTCTCCTAGACAGGTTGTCAAACTAAGGTTAGAGTTCCATCTGCTTATCTATTTACTAATGGGAGAAGAAGAGATAGGTTCATACCTTCTTCAAGAGCATTAGCATAAAATGAAACAACTTTGTTCAAAACTAGAACTCTGATCTCCATATCCATTTCATATGACAACCACTATACTACATGCCTCCACTATGGAAAATGTGTTACTCTGTGATACTCCACAGATTAAAACTTACTTTATCAAATCAGTAATAATAAAAATACAAACAAAAAAAATATGTTAAGAGAGAGTGCTGAAAAGTACTCGGCACAACCAAGAAAAAAAACGAAGCTTTTTCTCATTACATTCTTTTTAGAAAGGTTAAAAGCAACTTGAGAAAGGATATGACATGTATGTTGGACAGCAGAACAAATATGTGAAATAGCATTCACATTCCACAGCTGTAGGTAACATTCCCTTCTTGATCAGGCTGAGAACTTTCCAGTACACCCTCATAATTCTTACTTGACTACCAAATTTTTAAAAATATCAACACTATTTATTGATATAAGCTCAGTTATTTCAAATAACCTGTCAATTATGATGCCAGCTAAAGGCCAGCAAGAGTTTATTCTGCAAGCATCACAATCTTTTAAATCTATCAATAAATGCAAAAGCTGCTGCTGTTTTATTAATCTCAACAAGTACACGACATCTTACTTACTACACATTACTCTATCAAGATTACCTGTATAAAATAACATGCTTTAAATGTTGCCTTCTAAAGAAACAAATTTACCCAACTTCTATGCAGCACAAGGTAAAATGGATTGTTCAGTTTCAGTTTGCAGCTTAGTGATTTTTCAGATATAATGTCAGACTGTTGTCATGAGGATGGTATAATGAAGAGATGTACACTAATACCCAACTAAAGAAACCATTCTGGTGAGACACAAGCCTACATTCTTAAACCGATTAGTAAAGATTTATTCTTACAGCTCCTCGAGACAACATGAGATTAAAGTGTCAAGTACTGAACCATTTGCATTTCGCAGAGTCAATTTATGCACTGGCAGATGATGATGATGATGATGATGATAGCTGTACCTTTTTTAATTCTTAACTAAGAATATATTGTTTATTGTATTTTTTTTTTGAGAGAAAATATAATAGTTTTCATTAATTAGTTGTGACTCAATGTTATCAAATAAATCTTTGAAAAGAGAAAAGTCAGTAAATTTGTTTTAGCAATGAACAAATATAAAGTAATTCTTCACTTAACTATGTTATATAGTACCATATAGAGAAGAAAAAAGAGCTATGGTTGGCAAGCTACTCTACCAGATGGTACTACTGACTTTGAACTTCAATGAGTGTTCTCAATCTTGTAGCCTTATACCATATTAAACTAGATATAGATCAGAAACACCCAAAAATTAAGTGATCTTAGGGCAACAAAGCTAAGTATGGTATACAGAGATCTTAGAAAATTATAACAAATTAACTTTATAAATTTAATAAGTCAAATATAATGCCAGATTGTTGCCTCCTAAACTGAGTGTCATACAAAGGCTAAAGAGCCCAGTTAGCTATGGGTAAATAGAAGGGCTAAAGAGTGAAAAAATAGATTCATGCCTTTCCTAAGGACATTAACACAAAGTAAAATGCAAACAACCTAGTCAAGAACTCTAGTCTCAATGTACATTTCCTGCCACATTACACTAAGTAGTCTTCACAATTAAAACTTGTTACTTTATCATAAATCTTGGTAGTAAAGTAATTATGAAGGTGAGCTGAAAAGTTCTCAGACTGACTAAGAAAGGAATGACCTACAGCTGTAAAATGTACATGCTATTTCACATATTCATCCTGCAGCTCATCATCATTCCTTACTTATAATAACCTTAAAAAGTTGGGAGGCAGTAAGATAATGTCTAAAAATTACTGCTACTTTGAAACAGATAAATCTAAATAAAAACTCTTTTTAAAAGAACTAATTATTAGAAAAATAATGTTGCTTATTATTGTTCAAATCATTCAAATCAAGAATATTTGAAACTGACAAGCCATTCCATAAACATTACAAAAAGTAAATCATAGAATTAAAGAGATAGTTAAACTATACAAATGCCACATATTTTACAAGTAGCAAAAGAACCATAAAGTAAGACAAAGGGGATACTTCATCATTGTGTAATAGTTAAAAAAGATAGTCATGCAAATCAACTAATACTGAGTAGTGAGTTTGATCCTCACTAGGTGCTCCATACGTTCAGCCTTGTGCCAAATTTAAGCCATGTTTTGTTTTTTAATTTACTGACAAGTCATGCTTAATGCACAAGTTCCTGATAGATCACTGAAATTCAATATCTATGAAGTTATACTAGTAACCACATATTCAAAATAATCTAAGGCCAGTGTACTAGTCGAAGCAAAGCTTGGTAAATCATATATGCTAAGTCAAAATGACTAATCTGAAGTTTATTTTTGTTGGAGCTTTTAGGGGGCAAGTGAAGAAGAGGGAGTCCTCTCATTATCCAAGATGATTTTCAGGTATTATAAATTGGGTATCACCTAAAGTAAAACTTCAAACCTCTTAGCAGTCAAAATGTTTTTTTCTAAATAGTGAATTATCTATATATCATCATCATCATGTCATGCCACCAGCACGGATATCCCTGACTCTCTTGCCACTCCACCCTATCGATCATGACCCCTGGCAGGTCTTCAGGGCTACATCCCATATCCTCACAGAGCTGCTGTATGTTCGAGTTGGTCGTGCCGCTTTTGCTCGGCCATATGAGGGGGCCCATAGTAGTACATCACTTATGAGCTCATCCCTACTTCTCCAGCTGTGTCCCACATGTCTGGTTTGTGTAACTTTGATAGTTTTTGTGATGGGAGGTAGGTGGCAGTATAGTTGGTGCTTTGTGGGGTGTTGCCTCCAGGACTTGTTCAATATTGCTCACAGCATTCTTGTGTAATTGCCGTCCAGCTTTTTCTCCATCCGTTTTTTTTAGCGTCCAAGTAGTGCATCCATATAGCAGTACCAATACGACCACTGCTTGGAAGAAAGTGAGTTTCATTTTATCGGTCAGGTCTGACTTCCATATGACTGATAGCTTAGTGATAGCTGTCCATGCCTTCATTAGCCGTGTGTCAATGTCTTTTTCGGTTGATCAGATACTGCTTCCTAGGTAGTGTGGGAATGTCGCCTATTTGATTAAAGCACATGTATTCAATTTTTTTATGCATTGACATGGAGGCCAATGCCTGCGGCGGCTCATCTCAAGCTATGCAGTAGAGTTTCGGCTTTGTCGGGTGTATTTGCCAGAATCACTATGTCATTGGTGTAGTCAGCTTCGGTAATTGTTTTTGCGGGGTACCTTCTGCTTCTTTTCTTTGTCAGCTCAAAGCCGTTTTCTTTGATTTTATCAATCGATGTTCTAAGAACATAGTCTAGACAGATGATAAAGAGGTATGGGGCTAGCATATCCCCTAGCAGTACTCCTGCTACAATGTCGAAGTATTCTGTGTCTCCATCCGGTGAAAGTATGTTCACCGGAACGTGAACGTACTTTCACTTTGGTGTTTCTATAGACAATTGTTATCGCTGTAACGGTCGCTTTTGGTAGGCCATATGCTAGTAGGATTTGTTCCATCTTCCCTCTATGAATGGAATCAAAGGTCTTGGTAAAGTTGACGAATAGTATTGTCGCCAGTAGATTTTTGGCCTGTACGCCTTCAAGGATTCTACGGATTGGGTCCCTCTCGACTACAGTCACCAACTTTGCTTTATATATATATATATAATTTACTATCATTTTGACTGCTGAGAGGTGTGTGTATATATATATATATATATATTACACATACATACACACACACCTCTTAGCAGTCAAAATGATAGTAAATTATATATATATAAAGCAAAGTTGACGAATATAGTCGAGAGGGACCCGAAGGCTCCCTTTTCAATAGCTACAACACCAAGGTGTAGGGAAGGGTGCTACTCCTTTCCCTGGATTGCTCCACCCCTTATAATTCTGAGTGTTAAGCATGGAAACATCAAGTACCATTTTTTGAGTCTTCGGTATGACTCAACCTGGGATTAAACCCAGGTCTACCAGGACTTTGGCAAAAACTATATATATATATATATATATATATATATATATATATATATATATAAATAAAAGAGGTTTATCATTCTTACTAGCTCACTTGGTGAGTTAATGGAGGACCAGTTGTTGCAGTATTTTTGAATAGTGCTCAATATCAATGATAGAGCATGCATATATATATATATATATATATATATATATACGCACATACATACACACACAAGCACCATTGTGTATAAACAAAACCCAATTGAGGAATGGATGAAAGACTGCATCCTCCTCTTTCTCAAGAAATCAATCTCAGAAACACTAAAAATTACAGAGGTATAACTCTGACTGCTAGAGCTGCTAAGGTTTATAATGCCCTTCTTAATCATAAATAAAAAGTAAAGTTGGTGACTCAAAGGTTCTATTTTCATTAGCGACTACATCAAGGAGTCGGGAGGATGCTACTCCTTTCCCTGGATCACTCCACTTTACCCCTTATCTGTACCATATAATGCTGAGTGTTAAGAAAGGCCACATTAAGAACCATTTTTTTCAGTCTTTGGTATAACTCAACCTAGGATTGAACCCAGGTCTCTTGGGTCTCTACCCACTAGACCAAGTTGAGAAAATTCTTAAAAAAGCGAGAGAGAGAATCAGAACAGTTTTCAAAGAAATTGATCCCCAACCTCTCGATTCTATTCATTGAATCATACATGCCAAAAATCTCAAGGCAACATCTTGTTGGTTTCTTTTTTTAATGGCATATCAACCTTCATAGGTTATTTAATATCAAAACCATCATTGTACAAGAATAGTGGTACTATTTAACCCATAACTAAGAAGACAAGGAAGTTCATACATTTAAAAAAAGTACTAATCCAAAAGTGAATGTAATAGTATGACTTTAGTTTAGATTTGCTTACAATGATGTCATAATCAAACACATTAACCACTACACCATGAAGACTCCTCCACTTCAAGGCAACACTTTTGTTTATGATGGAATCAAATGCTTTGGAGAAATCTACAGAGAAAAGATGGAGTAAATACTTCAAAGCATAAGGTCTTCCCACCCAAAGAAACTGTTACTGCGATAATGATGGTCTACAAAAACACGAAAGCAATGGCTTGCTCACCCAGGGATGACACAGATTTCCTTGACACTGTTAATGAAGTTTTGCAAGGAGATAGATTAGCACCATTCCTAGTTATAATCTACCTAGATTACATCCTAAGAACATCAATAAATCTAATAAAAGAAAATGGTCTCAAAACTAAAAAAAGACAAGAAGCAGACAATATCCTGCAGAAACTATCACAGATGATCTACCACTTCTTGCAAATACACCTTTATAGGCCAGATGTCTGTGGCATAGCCTGAAACAGGTAGCAAGAAGTATTAGTCTCGATGAATTCAGATAAAACAGAATTCATGTGTTTTAAACAAGATGGAGTCATCAACACACTAAATGACAAGCCTTTGAAATTAGTAGACCTTTTTACTTATCTTGGCAGCAATATCTCATCTGAAAGAGTACAATTATATGGATGCACTGCTAGGACTTCAACAAAGCACCTGGAGATAAAAGCCAGATGCCAACTACACAAGGATGCTGCATACTTTTTTCAACAAATCCTGGAAACAGCACCAAACAAAGCAGCAGCTGTACAGCCACTAGTCGCTCATCTTACAAACCATCCATTGAAGCTGAACAAAACATCATCGAGAAGGGACAAAATCTCAAGTGGGCTTCAACACATGGACACACCAGTGTATACTGACTAGAAAAGACTTACATTTGTCAGCTTTGTCCAGACCCTGGATGCTGTCTAAAGTATCTGCAAAGGCTGATAGATAATAGGGATGGAGAATGAGAGAGTGAAGGGAACCAATGCTGACAGCCCAACTTGATTATGATACACAGACATATATCAAAATGATAAGCTAAAAGAATTACTGAATATACTCCAGTAATGAATGACTTCAGGTAAAGGATAGCCTCTAATTTTTCGCAACAAAAAGGTGTTTTTATCATAGAGGTTATGCCTAGAAGCAAGGGATTTTCAAAAAGATATCTAGTGTAATGAAGGAATTGCCCCTTGTTTTTGAGGGGAAAGATTATTCTTAAAAAGTCATTCATTACACAAGTATATACATATTTGTAATAAAAATGTCTCAAAGTTAAGAACAAGTAAACAATTATAAGGTAAAAATCCTAGGAAAAAGATTCCTATTTTTTTCTAATTATTTCATAACATTATCAAAGTCTCCTTTATTCTTGGGAGTGCCAAAAAAATCTGAATGTGAATTTTATTACATTTTGACATATTTATTACATTGCAGTTCAAAATTAAACTTTAAAAGCAAAGATGTCATTTTTAACTCAAGAAAATCTAACATTTGTGGAGATCTATTTAGAGTTAAAATCATCTAAGAAAAAAGCATTACATCAATTTAGAATTTCAAAATTGTTTCTTGCTTTAAAAATTAATATTCTATTTATAAAACCTCAATTGGTAGTTTTTGCTCATAAATGTTACCAAAATGTCTTTGTCTTTTTTTTTGTTTTTTCTTGATTGATTTATTACACCTTACCTCTCTGTAAAAATAAATACATAAAATGACTTCCACAAAAGCACTTGAAGATAGAGCAAGATAATATCACACAAATCAAATTTTAAAACTTTTTTAAAAGATAAAAACTCTTTGTCTTTAAAAAAGAAAAAAATATTATTTTTCATATAAGGCTGCAACTGAACCATAAATACAACCAATCAATAACAAGTACCACAAGCACAAAAGAGAAAGTTTAGCCAATCAGAAAAGAGAGGAAGAATCAATTACATTTTGTCATTCTTTCACACCTATGATAGATAAAATTCAATACTCGCTGAAAGGGGTTTGTTTAGTTTTTTTTTTTTTTTCTTTCTTCTTATCCCCAATAATTTTCAAACAACAAATTTCCTACGGGCATAGATTCATCCATTTCTTTGAGATGAATGACTATAGGGAAATAACTGTTAAAGTGACACTTAAATTTATTTGCTTTATAAAAAAAATAATAGAAGCAGCTCAAAAACATACCCATAGAATACAAATCAGAAATTGGTTTGTGAAATATCCAGTCAACAAAAGAACAGCCTAAGATGATAAATAAAAGAAAAAAGTTTCAAGTTGTAACTTATTAATAAAATTTATGAAAGATAAAACCTATAAGATCTTGTTCAGACGAGAAAAAAAAAAAAACAAGACCACTTTTAGACTGATATACTTTGTCTGTAGTAAATTCATTCATTATAATGAGCAACTATGGAAGAAAAAAAAAATAGTAACATGGAATTGGTAATACTAAACAGCAAAGAACATCCAATCTACTTTTGGTACAATGCAGAAACAAGATTTAGGTGGCAGTAGATCAGTGCTGAGACTGATAACAAGATTTTTACGCACTTTGAATATGTTCTTCAAACATTTGCTTTACAATATCACTTTCTTAAAAACCTTCAGAACAATTTCATGCAATAAACAAGTAGCCAAGCTGGTTTCATTTATCCCAAATGCCATAACAAGTATAAACTTTATATTAAATAAACTCCTCCACAACAAGCAGGATGTGCCAATCAATTTTTAAGTGGAGTGAAGCTGGTTTGAATTCAGAGTTAACTTCCTCCTAGATTGACAAGGTTAACAAACCCTGTCTGCCTGACTATTTGCTCATAGCTGAGAGATTAACAGAAAAATTTAAATCCTGGACAAGGATTTGCATTTCACAATACCCTTTGAAAACTATTCTCCTCTTCAGCAATGGGTAAATAATAGGACAAACTGGGCTCTTAAACCTTGCTAAAGCAACCAGTCTAGAAGGAAAACTGAATTCAAACCTGTTAAACTCCACTTAAAAATTGATCTTGTGTTACATCCAGTTCATATGGAGGGGTTGGGTAAATACATACATTACAAGCAATATACAATGAAAAAAAAAAAAACAACCTTTTTTTGTGTCAAGAAATTCAAGCTTGTTCATTAAACAAATTCATTCATTACTCTTTCCTCAAGACAAAAAAAAATGTGTGCATTTTCTTATGAGTGACAAAATAATTATAAGAAAAGAATTCTAATATGATAAAATTCCAATTTCATTTTATTTGACTAAGAATTATTTTGAATCTTTCCCAAAAAAAGGTCATGGAGAGTTAATACTTAATTTAATTTTATCAATCGCAAATTCTGATAAACTGACAAATACAAAATACAGTATTTACATTGTCGTTTTTGTTCTGAAAGTTGTTTGTAAATAATCCTTTAATCTCAATTCTTGTTTAGATTTTTAAAAATTCACCAATTTGTCCCAAACTTTTCAAATGCATTTAATACAAATCTAAGAAAACATACAATACCCCACAAAAATAAGTATACTTCTACCTTTTTTTTTTTTTTTTTAAAGATTTATATTCTTCTAAATCAAAGATACCAGGATTTTATTTCTAATGGAACATGGTACAATCAAAACAGGTATTATTTGTCACCAAATTCTACAGCACTAAAACACAATAATCAAAACTATATGTAGCAATAGGTACACATACCTTATAAGGAACAATACTTAATTTGTATTTATAAAAAGGTGTTTTTATCATATAATAGGTAAGTTTCATGTTCAAAAATAATGTTTTTGAGGTGAAAAATTGGGTCTTAAAAAGTTGTTCATTACACAACTATATATTATAAACATCATGGCAATTTTATTTTTCATCAGTTTCTAAGCTGTAGAGTAATAAAAAGTAAAGTTGGTGACCTTAGTCGAGGGTGACCTGAAGACTCCAATTTCAATAGTTACTACACTGAGGTGTAGGAAAAGGCAATATTCCTTTCCTAGGATTGCTTCATTTTACCGTCAGTCCTTACCTTATAATGCCGAATGTTAAGCAAGGCGGCATCAAGTGCCATTTTTTTTAGTCTTTGGTGAGAATCGACCTGAGATTGAACCCTGGTCTCCAAGACCATTGATGAACATTCTACTCATTAGGACAATGGCCTGGTGTTTTGATTGTATAATGTTCTCCTAGAAGTAATAAAATACTGGTATCTCGAGTTCAGAAGAAAATTTAACTTTTTATAAAAAAAAAAAAGAATTGGCAGAAATGTACTTACTTAGAAGTGATATTGTATATGCATTTTCTCATACAAAAGTACATCTGAAAAGTTCCCAATTCAACCAAGAACAGAATGGCCCCCGACTTTTTAAAGGTTAAAAAATTTTGAAAAACAAAGTGCCATATGTGTTGAACTGCAAGATGAATATTTAGAATAATATTCATAGCTTTAAGTCAAGTTTGGGTGTAGTAAAAAGAAAAAAATTGATCGCATGTCTATTTTTGTACTGCTAACATGATTGTTCTACCTTTAATATCGTAAAACCAACAGTGTGTACACTATTAATTTCAGATAAATTCGTTTCTATATATGCAGATTACTATGTATGGTGTTGCCATCTGTAATTCTATGAAATACATGGCCAGTACTATATTGTATACAGCACCAATAGAGTTTACTACAATGTTATACATTTTATATTTCAATAACCACTGGTTGGGCCACATCCAATAGAAACCATTTTATGTAGTCATTTTTGCTTCCTAAAATAACATCTTTCAATATTCCCATCCAAGAAATGTTATGCACATTGTATAAATGATAGAAACTTCATTAGTAAAATATCTTAAACCAAAATTTTAAATATTAATATTTACTCTTGCTATATAAACATTTAAAATTTTAACAAAATGGAATTGTAAATTAAGAGTTTGATATTTTACATAATATATGGTTTTTGTTCAGTCAATTTCATTTCTACTCATTAATAATCTATCTCACCTTAATATTGATTGAGCTAAAAACAGAGATATATTAGATAATCCAGGTCATTGTTGTATTACTTGGTACTGTAAAATTAAAGTGGACTCTAAACATTAACATTTAAATTTGTTGCATACTTTTTTATGCTGCATTATTTTAGGTCAATAGTGTTTTGTTTTTTTTCTTTTTGTTTTTACAATTTATGAGAGCATTAAGATTATCATCCATCTTTAATGCTCTGCAGAGTCCAAATATTCTTTTTTTAAGAGATCTCGATGGTCTTCCAACATATTCTTGAAGTCTGGTGGTGTAAGATTAGTACAATCAAATGATGACAGATTCTTTAACACATCTTCATTTTTTGGCTAAATTTAATGTTAAGACAAAATAAAATATTAATAGATAGGAATGAAATAGATCAAAGCAGAATGAATAATGACAATGTTTGCCTTTTTTTTTTTTTTTCCCTCTTCAAAATTTATTAATCTTTATAAAATATAATAAAGATTTTAAAAGAAAAACTATTTCTTGAAAGTGATCTACAGTGTCTAAGAAAGAGCAGTTCCTTTATACATCAATGGCAAAAGGTTATGATAGATTTAAATGCTTTAATTTTTTTTTTTTTTTTTAATGAAAAGCTCATTTTTAAAAATAAAAATAGTTGATTTTATCCTTTTTAAAAAAATTCCTCTTTCCCTTAAGAATTGAGTAAAAAAAAAAAAAAAAACTAGGTCAAGAAAGGAAAAAATGCCTAAAGGGAAGAGGAACATTCTTTTTATATTATTCTTACTTCAAGTTTTCTTTCCTTCCTACTTTTTCAGCATGTTACTATCAAGTTTCAAGCAATGGGGGGGGGGGAATGAATACAACAGATCATCTGGGAGAGAGATGGAAGGGTACATTTACTTCTCCTTTATTGTTGCTTCACTAAACAACCATTTCCACCCACAGCTAACTCCAAGTTGTTGCTGCCCTCCCCATCATTTTCTTATGTAGTAAAAAGCCAAACCTACAATGCTTTGTATTAAACATAATGGTGTCAGAGTTAGACAAAGGTTTCTCCTCATCAATACAGAATCCAGTTGGCAGAAACAGCTTTCTTATTCCTTGGATAAGAATTACAAGTCTTTATATTGGCACGCAAACAGAAAGCCCTTATTTGTTCATGATCTCCTTTTACTGGTAGATCTATCCCTCTACCCACCCATATATTTTCCTTTTTTCTCAACAACCCAAAAGGATTCATGACAATCAATCCAATGAACCATTTTCTAAAGACAAAAAAACTCCACTTAGACTGTAACAATTGATGCACCGTATTAATGTTAGGTGATTATCTCTTTTTAACTAATAAATCAATTTATCAGAAGCACCTTTTAACATCCGAGTATCTTTTGCTTTAGTGCTACACATTTTTTTTTCTTTCTTTCTTTTGTTAACCCTTCATTGTGACTATTATACCATCATTTTCTTTTGAGCTTTGTTTGAATCAATTGAAATAGTAATTCATTCATCATTTAGTAAATGTTAAACAAGTTTTCTTGAACAAACTACCATTCATTTGTATTATATACAAAATTTCAGTACATAGTTAATGTAAAAATAAAAAAATAAATAAATAAAAAAGCAGCATGATAGTCATAACTAAATGAAAAAATAAAGTTAGTATGAAGATTGGTTGGTTGGTTTATTTGTTTAATGGCATATCAACCTTCATGGGTTATTTAATATCAAAGCTATCTTTTTAGAAAAAAAACAGCAGTGAAGCTATTTAACCCATAGCTGGGAGGATAAGGGGGTTCATACCCTTCCCAAGGGTATTTGTCTCGAAAAGTATAAGAAGGTCATTCAATGAACCCATTACATTAATATTTCTTTACACACTAATATATAACTGATAGACATATTTCAGTATGAAATTACATATATATCTAAGTTAGGGGAACATAGACATATGAATCAATGGTTTATTTGCATCACATAACTTTGGTTTAGCTAATGAGAATCACAAGGCTTCACAAAATGTGCAGATTATACTTGTAGAATAATTCCTTCTTGCTCCTACAAAACTTTGCTTTCAAATAAGGTCATGCATTTCAATCATTTTCAAGAATACATCTACAGCACTAGTTACAAATATACATCATAATAGAAAAAACACGCCACAAAACAAAACAAAAAAACATTTTATTTATGTTTGTAGCACTTTTTTCTATGCCTCCAGAATATTCCATTACGAAAAGATGGGTAAATGGAGTAATGAGAAAACCCATTGTTATAGTAACACAAAACATGCTCAATGCTCAGTCTCACATGAAGTAAGCAAGCATTGTATTACCATAACAATAAAAGTAGTAATTAAAGAACTCCAACAGTAAATAAATGTAAATACATTTACTTTCTTTTCTTCAGAAAAAGAAAATGAGCATATTTTATAATAAACAAGCTTAAATGCAAAAAGTTGAATCCAGAATAAATATAGTTTGTCAATATTTGTGATATACTTGATATTGGTTATAAACTTAATTTTGTAATGTAATGACATCATTCATCAGCAAAGGGAATCAAATGACATTCATCAGTAAAGGGAATAAAATGACATCATTTATCAGTAAAGGGAATGGAAAATATTAATTTAGCAAAATTGGTAAGTTATCTCATATGAAGTAAATCAACTATTCTATCTAAATTTGCAAGGGAGATGATTGATTTTAATGGTAAGTCAAACCAATGGTCAGTCAAACCAATCTAGGGTTAATGGTAAGTCAAACCATCTAGGGTTATTTTATCCCTATTTCGTAAATTCATATTTACATTTTTTGTGTAGTTGTTTAAGAGGGTTTTTTTTTTTTGGTCTTTTTATACAGTCCTATCAAATACGAATAATTTTTAAACAGATCTATTTTACCCATAGATGGAACCCTAACAAGTACTATTACTCCAAGTCAAAGTGGGCTTGTCAGTCAAAGCAATGAAGGGGTAATCCACACTTTTAAGATCGCCAGAACTGGACACTCACCATTAAATGCAGTTTAGTGTCATAACCAGGACAGCCCCTTACACAGTATAAATTTCAATACTTTTTATAATTAAGGAAAAAAAAAAAAGAGAGATTTATATTATACCTACTTGAGTTGGGGACGCTTTTCAAAACTAGAATATGCTAAATACTAGTCACAGATACCCAGAACTGACATTAAAAGGATCTGATTTCAAGCTATAACAAGATGTCTTTCTCTCAGTAAATATAATAAATGAAAATTCATGTTTTATTTCCACTTAAAAAAAAAAAAATAGGTACTATAACAGATCCTGACTTAATGTGCTCTCCAATGTCTTAAGTCATCATTTTGACAAGATTTTTTTTTCTGTTGTCAATAACTGAGATATTTGAATAATGATTATCATTCAATATACAATTGGTGTAAATATATTAACTCTTTGAGACCTCCACTCCCCACCTCCACCCCCTCAAAAAAACAAGAAAGCAACAAAAAGGGATAAGAGCTTCCATCTTCTCATCTGAAAATTTTGTATGTATATTTCAGATTAAATTAAGCCAAACAAGTCATACAGAAAAAGAAAAAATAAACTTCATCATATACACATCATCCAAAACCAACTGTTTTAATTACTATTTGAATCTTCAGTTAATGCTACTTAATTCATTTATTATGAATGAGCATTCCAAAGCTTTCAAACAATTTAATTTTGAACTTAGCCTAAAGCAATTTATTTAGCAGCAAGCAAAGTGCTACTATGCAAGCAAACTCCCAAAAATATATCAAATATACCTTTAATTGATTTTGCCAGCACTTAGAATTGATTAATACACAACAAACATATGGTACCAATGAAGGTGTGTGTGTGTGTGTATATATATATATATATATATATATATATATATAAATAAAAGGATATTCAACACATAAATCTGATTACAAATCAGCACAAGTTCAGTAAGTCATAGATCATTCTCATTTCTCTATAATGTGAAAAGTCCACTTTAAGTGACAATATAATTAATAATCAAGAGCTTTATTTACAGAGCTTTACATCTAAGTAGTCAAGAAACACTTTCTAGCTTAAGATGCAAACTGGAGAACTCATTTAAAAAGTATTTACATAAAGATTGTAAACCAGATCACAAAGAAGAAAGAAAGGCTGGACTGTATTAAGACAATGATATGTTACTGATAGATGATGAGATTTAACTAGTTCTCCTTGAAGGTAGTTCTGACACAGTTTAATGTGGAAGCCCACACTCATACAAGTGTGCAAGGACAAAAATTATCCAGTCACTGCAAACAGTGCCATGCATACATCAGAGACTACTTCAATGACCCATTCTTCATGCAATGGGGTGGTGCTGCTATGCAGTTGGATTATCAGGATAAAACTCATTTGGTTTGGGGGTTTTGTCATGTCCCATCCAAAGACAAAGACACAGCTGAGAGATAGATTAACAGGTAATACAAATCCCATCTCAAAGGCTGAGGACTTTGTACAGAAATTAATTGATTGGTTACATTATCAAATTGGAAGCTATCCTTCCTTGTCTGAATAGAAAATTAATTTCAAAAGTGGATAAAATCAACAAATTAGTTTTGGAAAAATCTAAAACACTTAATGGAACAAGTTATATGATATAAAATTCAAGAATAAGAAATATTGTAAATTATATATGCTTAAGGTTTTCAAGACTAAAACATTAGGCCAAAAACCACTATCACAGATATCCAACATTAAGAGTAATAAAAAATAAATATTTTTGATATTTGTAAAATATTAGTAGACAGATTTTCAAAAATGACTTATTTACAAATTGCTCTATAAAAAAAAATAAAATAAAAAAAAATTAATGATTATATATAAGGCACCTGTGAAGAATTGTTGTTGGAAGTGGACTGCTACCCAAGTTCAAAACCTGAATAAGACTGTTTGCATTTTACATAGCTTTAATACTCTTGGAAGAAGGTATGAATCCAACAATTCTCCTTCCCGCTATGGGTAAGTAGCAGGACAGACTGGTTTTTTTTATCTTTGGTATGGCAACTGGTCCAGGAGAAAAGAAAACTGAATTCAAATTTGTTGTAGACCTGGACAAGATCAAGAGACACTACATGAGAAACGCTCCATTGACCAAACCAGCCTACTGGATAAGTCTTTATAATGTTAAGAATTATTTCCCTTTAATAGAGGCAATAAATACACCTTAAATTTAGCTGAACATGTCTCAAAAGAAAACTAACCATTATTTATATCCCTATAAAGGTATATTCTATTGCATTCACTCCAACAATAAGAACTTCACAGAAAATATATTCAATCATGTCACATCAACTTTAGTACTGAAAAAGTACTATGACTGAATCTTTGATATTTTTTTTTGATTAAATGAAGATGCTCACAGAGCTGAGCAACTAATATAATGAAATTATGTCTAGACAAACCAGTATGAAGAATCTTGATACTTTTTGATCAGCAGTTGATCTAACTTCAGTATTGATACTTTTTGCATACACCTCATATGCAAAACCATTTGTTATCCAGTAACCATTGAACAAGTTCTTGCTTGTATTCCAAAAGACAAGAGAAAATTATATAATTGCAACCAAATAAACACTAAGGTCTGGAAATGGAACTTAGTGATAGTCTTTGAACTAAATAGAGGCAGACTTTGCCAATTTGACAAATAGAATTCAATTAGAAAGCATTTAAAAACAATTAATCTAGTCGAAGCAAAATGCCTGTTAAGGTTGGTGATTGTTAATGGTTTCAATAGCCACTTTCTTAATGAAATCACACAGAACAGACCAAAGTATTATATATATTACTGAATTAGACCTGCCAATGAAAGGAGAAAAAAGAATCAGAAAAAGAATCAATTACTTTACAATCTCTCCAGTGATTTGGAAGGTGGAGCAATAAAACCATACACAAATTTAGTCAAATGGGTGACACATTATCTTAACTGTTAAATGAGATAAGTAGTTTCTACTAACAGAAATTACAACAAGTTAGTTAGAAAAGAATTAAATAAAATATTGCCATATTTGATAGCATGTAGACCCACTTTTCTTCCCAAATATTAGAATTTCAAAAATTTACAATAAATATACATAAAGAAGGCTGTTTAAAACTGGGAACATGAATAAAATTCCAGTAACATTCAATGTGTAATTCAACAATATTTTTCACATGAAATTGAGAGGGGAACACTTATATGACACAGAGTTTGATAAATTATAAAACACAATAAACACTTCAAAAACTAATAGACAAATGGTACATTTTACAGCTAATTCTTGAAAGGGGATTTCTAATTGATAAACAAAAAATTCAATAAAAATCCATTTACAGTTTTTAAAAAGCTATTCTTTGTAAACCCATACAAATATTTTTTCAGACCAGTCTGCTCAGGCTATAGAATACACCAACTGCATCTTTGAAGAGGAATAAGACCAACCCCAACCTGGATATAATACTAAATCATCTGATGGTGAGGCTCAAGTTCTGGGGATTTGGGGAATGTGGAGTACCCCCTTCATTAGCATAATTCCCAGATTCATTCTGACCTAGAATGGTGGTACTTATTAGGGTCCCCATCTATGGGTGAAAGAACTATCTAATTATTAACTTGACTGGAAACTATTTAACTGTGTGCAAACAAATAATTGTTAAATTGTGCAAATGTTAAATTGAACAATTATCCTTACATAGCTAAGCCTTAAACCATATGCCATAAAATACAACCAACCAACCTTAAATAGTATTATTAGTGCTAAAAACATTACTTGAAACCATTAAACTGTATGTAAACAAATGAGCTGTAACTTATACTAAAGTTATGTTACCTACAAACTATTTGTGTACAAATCAATATAAACAGAATTTAGCATTAAATAACCCACAAAGGTTGCTGTGACATTAAACCAAATTATCAAATAAAGTTTTTTTCCATTTAAAATAGTTTTCACAAAACAAAAAATTTAACATGACTATTCATTGCTTCATGACCAGGGCCATTGGCCAGATGAGTAGAGTGTTTGCCAATGGTCCGAGAGACTGGGGTTCAATTCCAGATCAAGTCATATGAAAGACTCAAAAAAAGAAAAAAAAATGGGTACTTGATGCCACCTTGCTAACAGTTAGCATTATAAGGTAAGGATCAAGGGTAAAGTGGAGCAATCCAGGGAATGGAGTAGCACCCTTCCCAACACCTTGATGTAGTAGCTACTGAAACGGGAACCTTCAGGTCACCCTCGACTAAGGTCACCAACTTTACTTACTTTTACTTACTGGTATTTAAATAAATCTTGTAAATTTGAATTAATAAAAATATAAACAGAATGATTAGATATTTAACATTATTGATAAACTCAAACTTGAACAAAATTTACAAGATCTCAGTATTCACATCATGACAACTCTTCCTAATGTAAATACTAAGATCTTGTAAATTCAGTTCAAGTTTATCAATAATATCAAGTATCCAATCAAGTACCTCTAATGTAAGAAAATAAATAAGTTTGGTTTCTTTGTTTAATGGCATATAAAATTTTGAGGGTTATTTAAAGCCAAAAGCATCCTTATCAAAGACCAGCGGTGATACTATCTAACCCATAGCTGAGTGGATAAGAGGTTCACACATGTATGAGTCAAGAAGTGAATGTAATAACGCAACTGGAGTTTGAACTCACTTACTTTGAGGCTGTAGTCCAACACTTTAGCCTTTATACCACAAGCACTCCACCACAAAAATACATGTGAGAATTTCTATATGGGGATATATAAAGAATAAATGTGCAGTCTGACAAAAAAGGCATTTTGTACAAATATTTCTTTTTCAACATAATCTTCTTTATCAATACACCTAACCCAGCACTTCTCTATAGAATAAAACTTTACAAAGGGTCATTCAATAAATAAGGGGGATTTAAAAAAAAAAAAAAAAAAAAAATGAATAAATAAAAAATTAAAAAAAAAAAAAAAAATGAATAAAGAAAAAAATTAGAAAAGAAAAAAAAGATTTATTTTTTCTATAAACTCTCCATTGTTTGTAATTGGTTTGCTGCAAAAATTATTTTAATCTAGCAAGAATATTTTGTGGATATTCAAAATGGTGGAAAAATCAGGGGGCTTCAGGCTTCAAAAGAGGTCTGTTATCAAATTGTTAGGAGCCAAGAAGTGCAAACCGTATGAAATGTGTACAGAGAAGCATGTTTTAGTCAAAAAATGTTTACAAATGAATTAAACTTGGGTTTGCCACATCAAGTCTGGGTCAAAAAGACAGTAGTGGGAGAGAAACACACTTATTCTCCAATAAAGAAAAAGTTTTTAGCACAACAGTCAGTAAATAAGGTCAAGCTGAAGGTATTCTGGGATATGAAATGACCTATCACTATTGGTTTCCTTAAAAAAAGAAAGTCTAATAGTAAACAGTGCTTCCAATAGCCAACTCTTTAGACAAAATTCACCTTATTTATAGAATGATCTTGGTACAATGAAAATTTCAGATCAAAATCTAGCTAAGAATTGAGTAAGGCTACATACTTATTAATACTCAGAATATATATATATATATATATATATATATATATATATATATATATATATATATATATATATATATATATATATATATATGTAAAAACTTAAAAGCAAATTCAGGACTATACATACTGGCTTCAACTTTAAATTTCACTAGTGGTATGGCTAGATGATCTTTACATGGATTGTACCCTGGGTTTGTATTTTATATTATTAGTTCAGTTGGTGGGTAGGTGTACTTAAGGAAGAGAAGAGAGGGAAAGTGGCCATAAGACAACAGTCTCCCTTTTTCTCCCCTCCTTCCTCTATTTCTTATTCTCCTACAATCTCAATGCTTTTCAGTACCATCTTTGCCTAGGTTGATACAAACTAGTCTGAGGATAAGTGATACAACAAAAATTTATTTAAGTGTTGACACCTTGACATGAGCTCAGTTCTAGTAATTTACTGGCATTCAGGCTCTCTAAGATACATAACTTTTCTTCAAGGCATAGCCTACAACCTATTTCACCTCCTTTATAAGCTGATGTTTTTTTTATTATATGCCATCTGATGATTGGTGAGTTTTCCTGTATCATCTTTAATCTTCCTACATGGCTCACTAGCATGGTGTTACTGCAATCTCTCTCTCTCTTATATATATATATATATATATATATATATATATACACACACACACACACATACACACAAGTGTGTGTAAAAGTTGTCAGGGCCTTTTTTGAAAACTAGATTGAATACACAGAAACTGATTTTTTGCATGAAGCATTTGCACATACTTTAAATCCCCTGACTAATGATTCATTTTATACAAATATTTTTTAACATAATCTCTTTCCTAGTCAATTCACTTAATTCAGAGGTAAATATCAATCACAAAGATTATACAGGAGACAATGGAGATTTCTGATTAGAATATCTTAAAATTTTCTTTATTTTCATAAATAAAACCAGAGTTTGATTTTCGAAGATTCGTATATTTTTATAATTTTTCTTTTTGCAAAATTTAAAAACTGATTACATTGATTAGTCTTTCGAATTCAACCTATAATCTGTTTGTGATAAATTCTATGCTAAAATTGTTAACTGTCACCAAATTATCAAATACATTTCAGAATGACTGGTGTCAATTAAGACTCAAAATGTTTTATTTGACACAAATTGAGTAGAGAAAAATGCAGCTTGCTTCTCAAAACCAATCTTTAGCATTTGTGAGTGAAGAACTTTGGTTATGATATAAAATCACATGCTCTTGGTCTTTATTTCCAAATCCAAACTTGCAACAATCATTGTTAAATATGCAATAAAGAAAATGAAAGAATGCTAATATGGTAATGGAATTAAAGGTGTAAATATTTTTCAAAATTCTGAAACAATTTTCATTTGGACATAAAAATCATAACTCTAAATTTTAACCTAATATCACTTGGACTTTTATTTTGTGATCAACAACTTCCCAGACAATCACTTAACCCATTATACTTTGTCACAGCTAAAAGAGAACAGATGTATAGGAAACATTTTTATACAACTTTCAATACTAAGGCACCTAAGGATTTAACATTATTTAGGAAGTTCATCTGATAGTAATTAATACTAGAATTAAACTATATCATAAAACACTTTCTTTAAAAATTCTAAAAGGAAAACATCATTAATCAACTCTGATATATAATTATTAGCTAAAAGTTAATACCAGAAATATATTTGTTTTATTAGACAATCCTATGAATTTGTTTGTTTCCCCATTGTAACAGCAGTCCATGATTATACTGATGTTTCTGTTTAGGAATGAGTGAAAGATTTTAATTAACATTTCTGCAATACAGAGAACTTGGATGGTTATAAAATGGTCAGCACAAATAGATCCCACAAAATTATCATTCACAGTTGCAAATTAGACTGGAAATTGCTTTATTCTTTAAGAGCATCTTAAGTACATTGATGTGTCATTTTGATAGGTTATGAACATTTTAGTAATATAGAGATGCTTCATAAAGTTTTAAGTTAAGATGCTAACAATGGGTAAGTACTTTTAATGGTTGATAATTTAAATAGTTTGAGAAGTGTTGTATTTCCACTTATTGGCTTTCCATTCTAATTTTGTAAATTATCACTCTCTTTGGAAAGATAAAGCTAAAACTTAAAGACATTTTCACAATATGGTAAATCTAATTATATTTTTTAACCCAGTAAAGTATGTCTAATCAAATAATCAGACTTGTATATCAAAATGAAAGTAATAAATTTAATTATATTATCAGAAGATAATATAAGCCTCCACTCAACATATCAACTTGCAAATAGACTTAAGTGATACAGGTATAAAAAAATTGGTTTTCTATAACTGACATAATAAAATCTAGATACATTAATGAAATAGGCAGAAAATCATAATGTGAATTAAGAGAAATGAAAAGGCTTAATTTAAATACAAATTCTTCAAATCAGATGAGAACAAAAAGCATTTTTCTTGCTCTTAATTTCTTTTTTAAAATCAGCAGAAGCTATCCAAGTGTCATAACAGTCACTGAGTTAGTTTGATAATTACAATAAGTTCAACTTTATAATGAGAAATACAATTTACACTTTCTGAGTCGATATTCATATCATTTAACCTAATATCTGCTGGAATTATTGAATGGGGAAAATTTTAACTTTTCTTGAATGATTAGATTTGGCTTAGTTTCTTTGTTTCAAGCTTCATGGGTTATTTAATGTCAAAGCCAACCTTGTAGGAGGACAGTAGTAGTACTCTCAAACCCATAAGGGAGTTCAAACTTTTCCCAAGGGTATTAGAGTCCAGAACATTAGCAACTACACCACAGGGGTTCTACCAAATACTTACAAAAAATATGTATACTAACCTATAAGATTGATACAAATATTTAATTTCCACTAAAAGTTACATCCCATTTACAAAGGTAAAGTCAAAAATATAAAATATAGTAATTTTTATAAATAAAATAGGACGATGATACCAATTGGGTTATGTAAAAAAATTGAAGCAGCACTGAAATATTCTTTTAATGTTATCTAGGATTTATATTCTATCAAAAATAACAAGAAACTATACATCAGCTTTTGGTTGACAATAACTTATATCTATCACAGCTAGCCATCCACATTCCAAACCTTGCAACTTTGGTAAAGCTTAAAAATATACTTATAAGAGTTCATTTGTTTACTGTAGGATACTTAGAAATATGATATACTAACTAAAGTATACTTCCACACTGGGTAAGTGATTAAGACTTGAATTACAACTGGTTATAAGGACAGTAAAGTGTTTCTTTACAACTGATAGTGAGTTGGTTAAGCTTTATTTCCATCAGTTATTTGAAAGTAAATTATCATATGTAAGCAAAAAGCTTCTTTCTTAATGAGGAACAAAGAAAAAAATTCCCCGACTCCAATAAGTATGCATACCAAATTTGGTAGCTTTTTATCAAACTATTCAATCACCAATTGAAGAGTAACATACCCTTAATTAATAATAAAGCTATAAAAGTAACTAATGAACTAATAACCAACAAATATATTTGATGATTTTATTCAGATCAAGTGAAAGATTTACAAAATATAAATCATTCAAATTCAGATGATAAAAAAACCAAAGTGAACTGGATAAATATTACCTAAACTTATGAGAAACCTGGCAATTGTTTGACATATTAACAAAAGCTTCCAGCATTTTTCAATTGTTTTTATCTAAAAAAAAAATATGATTATACTACATATTCATACTCTAGTTTTCAGGGAAGGAGGTATTGAGAATTTTTGTATGCTTTTAGGGTTACAATTATAAGAATGGTCCATGATGATATTGATGCTTCTATTTAAGATGGAATAAAGAATCATAATTAGCATTTCATAATTATCTATTATACCAAGAATTTCAATAATTAAAAAAATGACAGTATGAATGTAGACCCCACAAAATTATCATTCATCAGTTGCAAACTGAACTAAAAATAGATTTATTCACTAAGAACATTTTAAGCTTATTGCTCAAATAAAAATCTTGATATGATATCATTTTTACAAAGTAACAATTATATATATATATATATATATATATATATATATATATATATATGTGTGTGTGTGTGTGTGTGTGTGTGTGCAAATATAAGAATTTTTGTAAGATACAAATTTCATAAGTTATCTCTAACATGCTGATTTCAAAATCAGTAAATATTTTACTGGTTTAATTATAATCGAGGAAAAAGATAATTTTTCAAATAATAATTCATCTTTTTATTAGGAAAACAACTTATTTTACATAAAACTATACTTCTACAGGTATTCGATACATGAATATGATGACTCGTTGCACAATCAGCTAGAAGCGAAAGATATTTGAAATTTGAAAAAAAAAAAAAAAAAAAAAAAAAAAAGGATTATTATAATCTTATGCATAGTTTTAAAGCAATGTGTAATAATGCCAAGACGCAGAGGAAGTAGCCTGGCATTTACAACAAGCCCTAGCAACTGTGTCTAGACTTGTTCAATAGAGAAAGCAGTCCACTCTGGCAAAACAAACATATATGGCAATATAACCATTGGTAAACAAGACTTGGCATGTCACGTCATATACACACACAGACTCAGTGGAGAGTTGCAGTTACATAGATCTACCATCTGATGAATAAAATAAACAAGTAAAAATCCAATCAATGCCTATTATATGAATTTCAGGCTTGAAAAACATGTACCTACCTGCTATTCTCAAATTAACAGTATTATAGAGTATTTCATATTTAATGACAGGACTTCCATTAGAAGACAGAAAAAAAAGCAGACAGCAGGTTGTTACTGCCCACACCTAAATATTTTTTCTTTAGTTGATCTCAAGAGAAAAGACAGAAGCAGACTCATATTAGTAACCCTAGATAAAGGCTTAAGCTCTATGCCTATCTACATACTATCAAAATTCTTTCTCTACTCTAGATATGAAAATCTTTTTTTCTCTCTCTCTCTATAATTATATATATATATATATATGTATGTATATAACCATAATCAAAGCATGTAATGTAATGTTTAGAGTTGAACTAGCAGAACACTGATAATGAGTTTGTGAGGTGCTCCAATCTTTTGACCTTGTGCTAAGCTAAACTTACTAAGTGACAACCATAACCCAGAAAAAAACAGCACATCCAAGATACCATTATTAAAGCAATACCTTTTACTTTTGAAGGCATTCTTTGCATAACAATTATCATCATAGGAAATGAAATTGGGGCCTCAAGTTCAAATCCTAGACAAGGATGTTTGCATTTCATGCTAATACCTTTAAGAAAGGTATGAATCCCTCTGTTCTCCTTCCAACTGTGGGCAAATAGAAGAACAGACAAGGTCCTGTAGCCTTGGCAAGGCAACCAGTATAAGAAAAGAAAACTGAGTTCAAACCAGCACTTATCAACAAGAAAATATGATCAAATTATGGTGCACATTTTAACTTTTCTGAGAGAAGATCAGATATCATATACAAAATATACATTCATATGATACAAAGAACTTTGTGTGTGTGTGTGTGTATATTTGAGAAAACCCAAAATACATAGAGGTGGAAAAAAAAACAAAAAAAAAACAAGGTCTTCAGAGGATGATTTCATTAATAGAATTATTTAGTAACATTAAACATTTCAGTTTTTGGATCTTCATCAGGGCATGTGAAGTATTAAATAAAACAAAAAGTTTTAAAACATTCTATATCTATTGAAAGCATTCTGGTTCTAATTCCCGTGATGTAATTAGTGTTCCAAAATTTATTTTTATAATATTCCATGTCACATCAGTTTATCTATATATGTTGATATTCATGTATTTCTATAAGTAGAATCATCCTCTCAAAGATCTTGTGTTTTTTCACCTCAGTACATTTTCACACACTCAAGAAATTGTAATATCTGACTATATAAAACTCTTGCATAAGTAAAGTTGGCGACCTTAGTCGAGGATGACACAAAGGCTCCTTTTCAATAGCTACTACATCATAGTGTAGAGGAGGGTACTATTCCATTCCTTGGATTGCTCCACTTTACCCTTGATCCTTAACTTATAATGTTGAGTGTTAAGCAAAGTGGCATCAAATACCATTTTTGAGTCTTTGGTATGACTTGACCTGGGATTGAACCCCGGTCTCCCAGACCATTGGCGAACACTCTACTCATTAGGCCACTGACAATTAATAGCAAATGAGGTTTATCAAATTACATTATATTAGTATTTCCATAAATAGTAAAGTATAAAATCTATAAAAATGAAAGAAGTGAAAAAATAGATTTTTAACTCAAAGTTGGTTTTCCCTTTGTTTTTTTTTTTTCTTTCTTTTGAGATATGTATTTCTTTACAAATGACATAACAGTTGTGTTCAAAACCTAATTCATTTTAATGTCACTTAAACTTTTTTTTTCTAGCTTTGAATTATAATATAACAGGTAACTTCCATTAAATGATAAAAGGAAAATTAGAAAATGTTGTTAGAGAAGATGCTTTGGATATAGGTTTTAAATTAGGATTAAACATGAATTTTCTAATAAGTAGTTTTGCTTTTTTTTTTTTTTTTTTAATATTTTCTCCTTTCTTTTTAGAATTAAAACAAATCTTTTCAACTATACAACTACTCTCATTCAGCTGATGTACTAATGGATCTTATTCAAAAGCAACAAGAAATAAAACGAAAAAGGCACAAAAGACTTTCTTTCTTCTTTCAAATGTTATATATTGTAAATAGTTTACAAGCAAATTTTTCTGTTGCTTTTTTTTTTTTTAAAAGTAATGTATATAATATGTACTCCAGGCTTCTATGATGAAAAGGATATCTTGAAAAGCTTTAAGAGGAAAATATTACATGTCAAGAAGACCCAAATCAGCCAGTTTAACTTCATTAACAGCAGCACAACACACAATGAAAGACTATTTCATTTTGCTGGTTTTAAATACAAAGAAGTGAAATGACTAAGGAAATAATTAACAGATATGACAGATGATATCCTCAACAAAATCATACATCAACAATTGAGTAACTTTTTTCCCCTTTGGGAGAATGTTTCAATCCGTTCTTATTTTGTAAGGGCACTCTCATGGGGTAATTAACAACAAATTCATGTCTCTAAAACTAATTACTACTGAACAGTAAGCTCATTCAGAACTGGGTGCTCCATGTTCGTGACCTTAGGCCAAATCTTAACTAGAATTAGGAAATAAGTATTCTTACCACCTGAGAAGCAATAAAAAAAAAAACCTAAATACTAAGATCCATTGGGTTACTACATTGCAACAGCAGTCCATATTGATGCTTTTACTGAGGAAAAAATGAAAAATCCTGTTTGGCATTTCATAGTTACCTCTATTATATCAAGAATTTAGATGATTTTAAAAAGAATGATTTTCAACACCAACAGAAAATTATACAGAGGCAAATTGACTAAAAGTTGTTTTAGTCTCTTAAAGCAATGCACTTAAAATCCTCCAAGAAAAATCTTGATATGATGTAACATTTTTGTTTGGTTATATATATATGAGTTAGAATTTTAATAAAATACTACGTAAATATCCAAAATATTTTGTTACAATCAAAACAATTTTTAAATCTAGTAAACATTCAACAGATTAATTGATAATGAAGATGCATTTATTCATCACAAAAATTTAGATCTGAAAGATTTTAATGGATTTTAGACAGTTTTACAGCAATGATTTTAAGGTAATATATTTTGAAATGTTTATATTCTAAATGTTCTGAAAAACTTCATTTTTAAAGAAGTGTAATTGCCTCTTGTGTACACACTTAATTCATTTTTAGAGATTGTAGCACCTAATGAACTCTTCTCGTCTATATTTATATATCAGAGGAGATCACATATACATTGAAAAGTATTCTATATTAACTCATTACAAGCACCTTCAACTACAATACAATTAACTGGACATTAAAAAAATATATATTTAAGTCTAAAATTTTAAGATAATTCTGATCATATTCATATCAAGTGTACCTAATATAAAATATCTGTTTGATTTTTAACAGCATGTCAACCTGTCCAGAATTGTTTCATGCTTAGAGGTTAGGGAATCACATTCATTGAAAGGTTATATTTTCTATGTACATTTTTTGTTAGTTTCTTTTTTTTTGCACAGTTATATGATATTAAGTATTCATAACTAATACTAATTTATACACAGTTATATTGTTTCAAGTAACTATTCTTAAAAGAAATAGTTTACATTTGTATGACATCAAGTATTCCATTCTAATAATGATAATTTTCAATACCCAAACAGGTACTTCTGGGTCATAGTAGACTTGGGGGTAATGGAAATAAAGGTCTATGCTACACTCCCCAAAGCTCCAAAACTAGAGTTTCACCATTAGATGCAGTTTAGTATCAAAACTCAAGACAGAAAAATATTTTAATAAATCAATCAAATTTAAGCTTTATGACACTTTCTCAGTTAGATTAATAATCAAGATAAGTGACAAGGAAGGTTTCTTCAAAAAATTTGATCTCTTAAAATAAAATGATACAATGAATTTGTAGCTAATTAAACAATCCTAGTGGGGAAAAAAAATGTTTTTCAAGTCATAAAAATTAAACTAAGTTGATCAGTTTTAAAAATGTTTTTCAGAACAGCAAAGCAATAATGGAAGCAAAGAAAATAATTGTGACAGAACAATATTACCTTTCATCCAATCCAGGGTTCTTACAAGGAGTTCAACAGGGTTCATTTCCCGACCAATTCAAAAGACTAAAACCATCATATATAAACACTAATTCCAAAAGCAAGAATATTGATCAGATTACCATTATTTGTGGTTCAGTTGGTAAATATTATTGACAAACTGTGGGTAGTAAATGAACAATAGTCCCTCCTACTGCTCTGCACAAAGTAGAGCAATGTGCAAAAAGTAGGCCAGGATATCTGAGGTATTTGCAAAATGCTAACAATGAGGAAAATAGTGTCCGGCTTGATCGTCTTTAGTAATCTTAGATTAAATCTCCAGTTTATATAATCTTCCAAGATAAATGGAATAAGAAGAAAATAAAAGGGAAACTTTACTAAGAAAACTATACAGCAAGAAAGGATCTTGTACTTATTAAGGTCAACTATTAGAGAGAGAGAAATCAAGAATGGACACGTAACAATATTTTTCAGGTAGAAATATTAAAGCACGTGCATACATGAAAAGAAGCTCAATTACAGAATTTTCTTGTTTTTTTTTTAAATTAGAAATCATGATCTTAATTAAACATTATAACTAAAGAGAAAAAAAAAAGAAAATTTAATAAAACAAATGGAACTATGTATAGAGAGATAGAGAAAGTACTCTACTAAGAACCCAATAAAAACTCTATATCAATAAAATTCCCTTTATATTAGCATGTATTTACTCAACCTCTCAGCCACAGGCAGTGTGTGATACAAGGTCATTTTTTTTTAAGTTTAGCTGATTTGAATTCAGAATTTTCCTTCTTATAGACTGACTGCCTTGCCAAAGCACCACATCTGGTCTACTATTTACCCATAGTCAGAGGAGGAGAACAGAGGGATCCATGCTTTTCTTCAAGGGCATTAGCACAAAGTGAAATGCAAACAGCCCTATCCAATAGTTGAACCTAGGTTGCCAGTTCCCTTTCCTACAATGCTAAGTGTATTTGTATATATGTAACCCAGCAAAAACAGGGCATCATATCAAGATTTTTATAAGAGTAATACATTTAAACGGCACTAACTTAAAGAATAAAGCAATTCTCAATCCAACTTACAATTGAAAATTTTCTGGGGATTATCAGAGATGAATTTTTTAATCCTCCATATTCCCAGTATAACATAAATATGAAAGGCTAATGAGAATCCTTTACTCATTCTTAAATAGAAGTGTCTACTGGTAAAAGAACCTAACAGGTTCACAAGTCATTTAACAGAACAGATTCTTTACTTAAATAAATAAAATGAAAAGAGAAAGAGCAAGAACTCTTGATGAACAATATAGCAAGTCATCAAGCCATGAAAATACTCCTCTTCACTATGTTGATGGAAGAACCATATACACAGCTTTAATAACATTTTCATTTATCTATTTTTTACATGCTAAATGGAAAAAGTAAATAACATGAATAAGTCAATAAATTGCAATGGTAACTAACAGTTAAGTACATCAAGAAATTTCAGGACATAATAGGAAGCTAAGTGGAGAAAATGGACAAGACTATGGATGGGAAACCTTTTTACACTTTAAAGTCACACTTAAAGTTATTGTTTACTAATAAGGTTGGATTCAATACACTTGTATTATGCCTACAGCAAAATCTAAAGTTTTAACCATTATTTGATATCTTATTTCAAATTTATTTGATCTATAAGTGAAAAGAAAATGAAATATTTACAAAACCTTTAATGACTTTTTGAGATCGCTTTTTGACAGAAAGCATTGGAATATCTGGTTCTAAAGCTGAAGTGAGGAATTTTAATTGATATTTAAAAAAAAAAAAACATGAAAGGGATTGATTCTGATGGCATGTCAACCCATCTAGAGTATTTTATGCTAAAAGATTACGGAATCATGTTCATACTTACTTGTGTAGTTAAGTGGGAGTTGTTTTTTTTGCACACAGTTCTATCAAATACAAATAATTTTTAAAAAGATATGGAACCCAACAGGTACCACCCAGGTCAAAGATCAGGGAGTAATGGTGATGAAGGGTACTCCACACTCTCCAGATATCCGAAAGCCATGAAAAAAAACAAACACTTTATGGTGTAGAGACAAATATTTGCATAAATCTCAAGAAAAAGATTTCTTTTTAATTCTAATAGAAAATTCTTTAGAAGAAACCACAAGCTTTATGATAAGGTATTAAAAATAAATTCCTATATGCAATGAGGCTGGAATATTCACCTACATTGCAATCTTCAATCAATCTTTTAAATTAATTGTTAAAACACTTATTTTTCTAATACTTTAAACAATTTTATGAAAGTGTTTTTATCTACTTCACACACGTCAAATTCAAAAAGTAAATAAAGAAATGAATTAGGTATTGACCATTGTAATTTACTAACAAAAGGTAAGTGCTAATATGCCTCCAGAAATTTCATGATATAACAAATTGCAAGATAAATGGGAAAATGGCTAAGATGTTTCAAATGTCTAAGATATATTCTGAGGAATACCTGCAGGCTGCTTATCAACTAATGGATCCAACTCAAAGATCCTTATTACAAACCAAAGTACTTAAACTTATCCAGAAGACATCTTTAGAAAACTATAACATTTCCACTTATCCCAAAGGAAAAAAATATTACAAGCATGGCTGACTCATACCTCTGAAGCTAATGCCAGAATTCCTTACAGGTTATGGCAAGCAGCATCCAGCAATAGTTATAAATCTGATATTAAGTTGTCCATTAGACTGCAAGAAAGTCCTTGAGAATACTGGATCTCTAAAAGAAATACTACAAACAACAAAACAGTAGCACCACTTCAATATATCTGCTCATGTACTAATAATTTTTCTTTAAACAGTAATACTAGAGCAGCTGCACTAGAAAAATAAACAAATCATAATCAACTGAGGCTAAATTTACATATACTATATCTTAATAAAATCCATTCTGGGTGTGTATGCATATACAAACAAAGACAATTAACATTGGTAAACTCAGATATCTAAAACCAGTAAAATTAATAGTGTCCAATACAAGAAAGTTTGAAATAAAATGAAGGTGTTGACTTAATTCAATACTAAAATTGTTTGCATAGTTCACAAATAACAAGTGAATCTGTGCAGTTGTCAAGCAAGAGGTATCCAAGAGACTGAAAATGATGGATAGGAAGATGAAATTGTCATTATTCAAACTAACATGGATTCTTGGTTTGGTTTCTTTGTTTAATGGCACATCAACCTTTGAAGGTTATTTAATGCCAAAACCATAATTCTAGAAGAACAGTTGTGGCACTATTTAACCCATAGCTGGGAGGATAAGAGGGTTCATACCTTTCCCAAGGGTATTTGTCCGGAATGTAATGTGCGACTTGAGTTTGAACTCACTCACTATGACTTCGCAATCCATTGCTTTAAACATTATAACACAAGTGCACACCCAAAACCAACATGGAAGAGAAGGGCAAGAATGAATTAGAAGCGCAATATGACTAATGATATGAAAATATTTGAACAGCCTGGCCAATAAAGGAACAATACAAAAACATTTTTAAGATATATAAGAAAAAACAAAAAAAAACTCATGATTCAGTTTCACAAAGCTGATTATCAGATGAGTTACTTTCAACTACATCAGAAGGTTACTGAATTTTATATATATATATATATATATATATATATATATATATATAGTAATCTCACAGATGATGAATCACTTAAGACATGAGGAGTTTTTTCTAGTCACGTTTTTAATCTATGACTGAATTACTAAGTAGATGTTTAACATTATGGTAACATTTTGACACCAATTCTAATCTCTTATTTTAGCAAGATTACAACTCGGTCCATGCATCTACAGCTGCATAATTGTCTGATCCCTCGTTGTGTTGACTTTCTCAGCAGGTTGGGTCAAAATGCATGAGACGGTCCCCACCAGGAAAGAACAAGAAAACAAAAAGTTGAATCAATGTTTAATAAGAGGAAGAAAATGATGGTTTGTAGCATCCTCACTTTTGGCTATGTAGTTCCCTTAACTAAAAAGTAAAAACTGCTAGATCTTCGGCTCTCCGTATCTCTGGTCCTCTCTCTGACCCTCTGTGTCTGTATACCTTCTGCATCTCTTATCCCCTTTTCTCACAGGTGACTTACTCTCCTTATATATCCAGATGGGAATATTCCTATTTCTAGACTTTTGCCCACCCAAAACTGGACATAAAAAAAAGGGCAGACAAGTCTCCAAGAGACTCTTAAAGGTGTGGTAATAAAAAATTTTAAGTTATTGATCTACTTTTATCTGATGTACTAGCAGGGAAGAATTAGTGATTTCTACGCAAATATGTCTCAGCCCCTATATAGTTATATGAATACATATATACACACCCATGGACAACTCACAACCATACACATGTATACACCTGCCCATACAGACATACATGCAGTCACGCCCACCCACATAAAGATAAGTCTATAATTACCAATAATAGTGTCACAATTTAAAAGATTCTCAGGATTTGAAAAATTTTGTTAAATTTTTCTTCCAATCACACTTTACATTGTTTGGATCGCTCATTACAACATACATTCTCTCTGATATCAATCAAGTTCTTTGTTTTTTTTTAATAATTCCAAATATAGACAGCTTTATTATTTACATACCATTTGTTTCTGAATTAAACTTTGTCATTATTATTATATCTTTCCTTTCAAAGTTACTTATTTAATCCTGTATCAATGCCATCATTTTTTACTGTGACTTGGTAAACTCTACATTATTGGTCAAGCATTTAACTTCAAATGAGCACTTGTTTCTTCTACAGTTGCTTACATGATTTACCTCATTTGTTGTTGTTTTTTCTTTTTGTTTTTTTTTCAATTTATAATTTTTTAGTTATGCTTTTGTACTATTTGGCATATATTATTCCACACAGCTATAATCAATTTTTATTAAATATTGTGCTGTGTATTTGTTTGAGGGAAATTTTTAATCAAATTTAGAAACCTTTTTTCACCTCACTTTGGTTTTTACAGCTTTATTAAAAAGAAGTGTTAAACCAAATTATATTTCTACCTCTTGATTCATAATAAGTGTAGTCTTGTTATAACCACTACTCTTTCATATTCTACCTTAGCATGTTCAAAAACTCTCTTGTTAATAGAGTTCACAGACAATCTATGCCTAACTGATGTTGAAACCCGTTTTAAATAAGTGGACAGTGTTAGTAGAAATTGATAAATCAGGTTTCTATATGGTTGACACTCTTTATATGTACATTACCTTAATTCAGTAAAAATAGTACAACCCAGTGAAATTTCTATTAGAGCAATACACTGAAAATGCTCTTAAAGCAATAATTTCATTATAGACCACCATTACAACAGGAACCAAATCAATTCACTGGTCATCTAATTAAAAGAACTAATGTGTGAGTTGGTCACTTTATATAGTTCTAAATATACAAAATAAGGAACAGATTAGTTTATATAAATTATAAGGATTTTTTTTTAAATTAAAATTTCATCAAACATTAAAAAAAAAATTTCCCATCAAAATATATATTTCTAAAAAGTTAAAAAACATTTTCTAGAACATAAATTACAGTTCCAAATATCATTATACATTCTATATTAATGCAGAAGAGAGGACTGTCTTTTTATTACCTCTTTATAAAAAGGTAAATGAAGGCATACTTAGTGTTTGCACTTCACTTAGAGCTAATGCTCAAGAGAAAGGCATGAATTCATCTCTCCTCCCCAGTTATGAATAAATAGTAGGGCAGCCTATTTCTTTAGCCTAGGTTAAGTAATCATTCTTTAAGAAGGAAAAGTCAAAATTCATACTCGCTTTACTTCACTTAAAAATTGACCTTGTGTCACATCTTGCCTGTAGTAGAGGAATTGGGTAAATAAATATATTCTTATTTAGTTTTGAGGCCACAAGAAATTTCAATCAGTCAAGATTGGATTTAACTCTTTGGAGATTGAATTTAAATTTGCTTAGGGCAATAACTCCAGTCTGCCTGATTCAAATCAAGTCTCTTCTGTAGATATGGTTGAGAATAAAAATTTACATATCCTATGATACTTATCTAAATCTCTCATCTTACTTTTATCAGCAAGATGAGATCAATGCATTTATAAATGTACTCATCTGTCTTGATATTAATTCTTTTTAAATTTCATTTTATAATAGTCCATCAGTTTAGAATTTCAAAAAATGTACAAACTTACAATTCATCATGAAGTTATTAAAATAATAGAACTTTTAAAAGGTTCAAAAACTCAACAATACAAATAAAATAGACTATATCTCTCTAATTCATATTACTGAAAATGTCATTAAATTTTTGACAAAGTTTTCTTTCAGCTTGCGTTACAGGTCTGATTTAAGAAAAATGTGTATTTGCATGTACTTCAAGAATATAAACAAATATTTTTAAATAATTTAGAAGAAACCACTCAACTTTATGATAAGGGTACTCAGAATAAATTCAGAAGCTACAAATATTAACTACTAGATTGCTTACACTGGTTATTTGGTTCATAGTAGTGAAAGGTTGTGCAGGACCAAACACACTTTTAGGGTGAGCTGATAGCAAAAGAATAGCATACTAGTATACAACAGCTTCCATAAACAACATGGATAAGGTTTTGTATTCAGAGTTTTTCTTTCTCCAACCAAGCCTGAAGAGATTAGTCTGACCTACTATTTAACCATAGCAGGAAATGAGGAGAAAAGGGTTTTTTTTTTGTTTAATGGCAAATCAACCTTTATAGGTTATTCAATACCAAATCCAGCCTTGTGGAATAACATTGGTGGTGCTATTTAATTTATAGCTGGAATAGAAAAGATAAGAGGGGTCATACTTCTCCTAAGAGTACTAGTCTGAAAATGAACATAATAGTGCAACTGGAGTTACAACTCACAATGTAGCAGTCCACAACATTAGCTACAGCACCAGAGGGACTTCCCTCAAGAAGAGAAGGTTGGTTGGGGTTTATGGCATATCAACCTTTTCAAGAAGAGGATACATCCCTTTCTGAAAGGGTATTAGTGTAAAATGAAATGCCAACAACCTCATCCAGAATTTGAACTTGGCTCATTGAGTCTATTTTCTTACTATGATGACTGCTACAGCACACATACTACCAAAATTCTATATACAATATGGCTAGAATTACCCCCCTCCAAAAAAAAAACTCAATCTGTAAACAATTATTTTCTTATCAGTAGAGAGTGTAGATTTCAATCAGTTTGAAATAGTTTATGAGCACAAAGTAAGCCCAAGGCTAAGCTCACTCGCCAATATCAGCAGAGGAGACTTTTATAAAGGAAAAATTGAAATCATAACATATTGTTCTTGTTTGCCGATTTTAAAATATGTCAACCTTTGAAGGGTTATTTCATGCCAAAGTCACTTTTCTCCCCGCCTCCCAGGAAATATGATTTCAGATGAATAATGATAATCATTTGTAAACAATTATTGCTTCAAATAACTATTCTTAATAGAAATAATTTATAGACTAATAGTTTTAAGTAATTATTCTTATTTAACAACAATAATCATTTGTTTACACCCAATTATATGACTTCCAAGTATTTCTATCTAATACCAATAATTTACACACCGATGGTTTCAAGTGATTATTCCTATTTAATAACAATAATCATTTGTGTACACATAGGATTACTTGAAACCATATAACTATCTAATACTAATAATTTTCAAACAAATCTATTAGATCCATAGATGGGACCATAATACTCTCTTAGGTCAAAGTAGATTTAGAAGTAATGATAACAAAGGGATACTCCTCACTTAACAGAGCTCCAGAACTGGAACCTCAATACCAGATACAGTATCATACTCAGAACACCCATTTTTGGTGGGGAGAAGGGGCCTTTCCCCTTTGCAAGTGATATGGTCAGCATATTCTATACTCAGTCAACAGGGATGAGCATTGTTCTGAACATAGGTTCAAAATTTCCTAAGAGTATATGAAAATAGAGAGAGAATTGAACAAGACAGCACTTACTGGATGCTTCTAAGATCTAATTGGTCCAATTCTTTAGGTCATAATTTTTGTAATGATAAGTCTGTAGAAATCCAAAATATGTGTTTTTATGATTCAACATCTAGCTCATTGAAAGTATAATAGTTTTCTTTTTATTTTCTCAATGTTTATCTAGTCTATTCTTGAATCAATTTAGAGTTGGACTGCTTATTTTTTCAGGAAAATTGCATTATGGTTTTACTATTCTCTCCTAGTTAATGGTTGGTTTGTTGGGTTTTATGGCATATCAACCTTTGTAGGTTATTTAACACCAAATTCATTTTTATGTAACTAATCAGCTCTATTTCAAACAATTCAGTTTAACATAAGTACAGTTTAATTGTCAAAAACATTTCTATTTCAAACTATTCAAGCAGTTATATATAACAATTCAGTTTAGTATAAGTACAGTTTCAAGGTCAAAAATAGTTCAATCTAAAACAATTCAGTTTAGCATAAGCACGCAGTTTAAATGTAAGTATAGTTTAATTGTAAGACATCTATTTCGAGCTATTCAGTTTAGTCAGGCAATTCTAATTCAGCTAATTCAGTTTAGTATAAGTACAGATTTTGTTTACACACTGTTACATGTCAGAACAGTTCTAAGTTAAACAATTAAGTTTGGTGTGAATACAGTTTCAATGTCAAAAAACAGTTCTATTTGAAATAATTCAGTTCAGCACTAGCATGCGGTTCAAAATGTAAGCACGGTTCAATTGTCAAAAACATTTCTATTTCAAGATATTCAGTTTAGCATAAGTATGCCGTTAGTTCTATTTAACCCATAGATAGGGCCCTATCAGGTGCTACCACTCAGGGCCAGAGTGGACCTGGGAGCAATGGCAATGAAGGGGTACTCCATATTCCCTAAAGCTCCAGCATTACTGGAACCTCACCATCAGATTGTTTAGTGTCATATCCAGGACACTCGTTGGGGGGGGGGTCTTACCCCTCTGCTGAGGTGTGGTCAGTGTATTCTACAGCCCCAGCCAACTTGGCGATCTCTCCTAGTTAAAGTGGCACACTTAGTGTAACAGTTATCATCATAGGAAATGGAATCAACAACCCAAGTTCAAATCCCAGATTAAGCTGACTGCATTTTACTCAGTTCTAATGCCTTTGGGAAAGACTTAAATCCATCTGTTCTCCCCCAACTATTGATAAATAGTAGGGTGAACTTAATTCTTTAGCCATAATAAAGCAAACAGTATAAGAAAACACTGAATTCAAACTTATTGTATGCCACGTAAGAAAAAAAAAAAATTTACCTTGCATCAACATTCTGCCCATGGTGAAGGGGTTAGGAAAATATATTAAAGAATTATACTTTAAATAGGTTCAACTGCTATACTAATCATTCTACTGGTAGCTGATATTCACCATCAATCCACAATTTTTTTTGTTTATTTGATCTTTTGTAAGTTATTAGGGTACTCGTTTTTAATAATCTAACAGATTTTGGTGCTATTATACATTGGATGGTTGTGTTTTATGGCATATCAACCCTTGTAGATAATTTAATGCCAAATTCTGTTTATACATATATATTAAATATATATTTAGTAAATGGACAATTTGAGATAATTTTTAAACAAGCCAGAGCTCATTTGTTTACACCCAGTCAAATGGTTTCAAGTATCGCTATATAACACTAGTCATTCTATTTAAAAGTCATTTGTTTGAAAACAGTTAATGGTTTTAAGTATAGAAAATGATTAAATATTTCTATTTGACTCAGAGATGAAACTAACACCTCTACCATTCCAGGCCAGAGTGGACCTGGGAACAATGGTAATGACAACAAAGGGATACTCCTCACTTCACAGAGCTGCAGGACTGGAGCCTCACAAATCAAATGGTTTAGTGCTATATTCAGAACAATCATGGGGGGGGGGTCTTAAACCCCAGCAGAGACGCAGTTGGCATATTCTAAAGCCCCATACAACTGGGCTGGATGTAATTGTAGCATATAGTCTACCATATTGTTTCTATTGTAATTCAATAAAAACAAAATTCAATACTTAAAAATAAAAATAAAAAAATGACCCAATTATCTCTCTCTCTCTCTATATATATATATATATATATACACACACACACACAACTCAGATAGATTCATGACGCAAATGCTTGGGGTTGTAGAATACCCTGACTGCATCTCTGCAGAGGACAAGATCACCACCACCACCACAAGTATCCTGATATGACACTAAACAATCTAACAGTGAGGCTCGAGCCTTGGAAATTTGGGGAATGTGAAGTACCCCTTCACTGGCATTGCTCCTAGGTCCACTATGAATTGGAGTGGTGGCACCTGATTAAGTCCTAACTATGGGTCAAATATAACTGTTTGACATCTAAACTGCATGCAAGCAAATATGCCAAGTCAAATTGTTAAAAATAGAACAAATGAGTAAGGTTGAATAGAATTATTAGTGTTAAATAGCACTACTTGTAACCATTTCACTGTGTACAAACAAATGATTAATATTGAATAGAATTATAAATGTTTAGCAAAACTTCAAACCATTTAACTGCATGGAGAAATGAACCTGAGCTCATTTAAAAATGTTACCAACAAAATATATATATATATATATATATATATATATATATATATAAACAGGATTTGGTATAATTTAACCTACAATGGTTCAGTTGGGTTTTATGGTATATCAACCAAACAATCAAATGATTAGATAGAACATATCCAAAAATGAGAGACTTAAAATACTGATGTAGACTACATACTACAATAGCACATTTTTTCTTTTTTTTTTTTTTTTTAACACTCACTTTTCTTATGCTTTAACAAATCTCTTCCTGACAAAATAAGAAAATACAATTGATTACAGTTATATTGTACATGTTACTAGTAACCTATTTCCTCCAAGTCTGAGATCAATTCTTGCTTTCTGCTAATTTATCACTGGCACTGATTCTTTTGCAGTGAATAATTATTGCTTGTGGCTAATTGAATTTCAGCCATAAAGCAGTTCTTTGAAAAATTTAGATCATCACTTTCACTCAAGAGATCATATTCATTACTAATTGGAAGCAAAGAAAGAACAACATAAAACACTACTATAAAAGCAGTTGATAAAATCTTTATCAGGAACTTACAGAATTTACAGCAACATGGTTCTTTAATCATCTGAACACAATTCTCAAGGTAGTCTGAAGGTATTTTTTCAGGAAAAAAATGTGTTCAACATTACTCCTACTATGAAAATGTCCACAATTCAGGGTACACTTCACTGTTCCAATATTTTGTATACATAATTACAATGATAACTGAAACTTTCCTGAAATAATCGTAGAGATACTTAATATTCTTTTTAAATATTCCCATATACAAGGTTGGTTGAAAAGTTCATAGGCTCACCAAGATGTTCTCATAAAATGTAATTAAATAAGGATTATTTTTGAACATAATCCCCCTTGCTGTCCACACACTTCTATCAGCATTTTAGTGCTTGGTAAAAAAAAGTTATCTACAAAAGATATGACAGCATATAAACTTTTCAGCACACCCTTGTATCCGAGTGTGTGTATATAATTTAAATCTCTAGTAAACAAACTAGAGTAATAGAAATAAATGGAAAAGACAATGATAGAGACAGGATATCATCATGGCTCAGAGAGTTGATCAAGGTAAGAGATATCACAATTATTAAACAACAAAATTGGTAGAGGGGCAAAATACAATAGCAAGAAAGGAAGATAAATTATCAAAACACTAGCAAAAAAGTACCCAAGAAATAACCAGTATAACAAGAATAGACCTGACTGAAAATGAAAATGAGACAAAGAAATTTGCAATTAAGATATGGCAAAGACAGGTACAATCAAGGTATGTAAAGAATTGGGAAAGACCTTTGCCCAGCAGTGGACTTAAAATTGTAGATGATTGATTATATATATCAAATGATAATGTTTTTAAATATGCTAGCAAGCATAAAAACTAAAAGGAATTAAAACCTCACCAAATTAACAATTTTCTATAAAATAGAACACCCAATTGTCAGACAAAACTTTTTTGGACAAAATGGTTTATATATATATATATATATATATATATATATATATATATATATATATACATACATACTCTCTCTAACTCCTAATACACAGATGTTAAGAAATTATGAATATTTATCCAAGTAGTTTCTATTAGAGAAACAAAATATAGTAACATTTAAGTGAAAATCACTATAAAAATAAAAAAAAATTTTTTAAAATAACAATTCTAAAAGAAGACAGTAGATACCTAACACGGCCTCAAAGAAATCTGAATTACAAACTTTCAGTACTTTCTGCCTATGTATACTCTTAAAGAAAAATGAAATTCAAGCAATCTCTAATTCAAGTACCATTGATAGATTGGTCAGGTTTCTGAATGAAAACACACATCAAAGAAAAATAGAAACTCTTTCAAACAGCAGAAGAGCAATATAATTTTAATCTTTTTTTTAAACTATTTTGATTCCTCGTTTCATATCTAGATTCATGTACATCAGTTTTTAAAATTCTTTTTCTTTAAGAGAAGCAAATGAAGAGATTGACAGAAAAGATATCTAGATGTAAGCTGGTAAAAAGATATCATCACAATTTAGTTGCAATATATATGAGGAAGAATTATAACATGAAAACCATAATTTGATAGTGTATTTAATTGATTTTCCCATCATAATTCTTCAACTCTATATTTTATTCAGTGTGTGTATGTGTGTATACAAACACACACACACTAATAAAACTAGCATTTGCTTGCTTGCTCACAAAACATTGAACCCAGGAGGCTGAAAATTAGTCTATAAGAGTAAGTTGACATTAGGATGAACATTAGTTATGTGACACTGGCCTCTAGATCATTAATGGTCACAGGGCCAAAACAGCTATTTCTGGCTAAATGGATAGAAATAACAATGGAATACAATGTATCATGACCCTCCAATGTATACAATAATGTATCATGACCTCACAAATAGGATGATATTAATTCTGACTTCAGAAGTAAATGGAGGTGGAACAGAATGAAGGAGCTTTTTAGGGTGGGGAAAATTTTTAACAATTTTATTCTTTTGTTTGAAGTAAAAACTGCTAATGTTGGTCATCTACAAGTATTATCAGCAGAAAAACTATTCTTTTTGTATTTTGTCAGAATAGTTTGCTATTTTATCATTTTAGTTTTTTTCTAAATATATAAAATAACCTTCAAGTCTCTACTCGTTCCCATCTTGCAACATCAGTATCCCAACTAATGGTGTACTGGAATTTTTAGCTGGTCAATTTTTTTTTAGGGTTGAAGAGAATTAATTAGGCATAACAATGGTTAATTAAAATCATGCTTGCCCAAAATTGAATTTTTTGCATGATATCAAAATAGGAATTTATTTTATAGAGTATGGAAGTATAAACATTTTGAATGCTCTCAAGGGTTAAAACAAGATTCTCTGCACCTCATGAAGCCCAGACATCAAGTTGTGCAGGCTTTAATTTCAACTAGTATGATATCCTTATACATATTCAAATAGTACTCATACAGAACAGAACAAGGAAAATTTCCATCAGTGATATATAAATGGAATATTTTCATTCACCATCCAAATAAGAATAAGTTTCAGTCATCTGCTACATTTTTTTTTCTTTTCTTACTGAACAGCAAAAATTATATATAGGCGATTAGCTGTAAGTTTACATCATCTTAGTGATTGGAGGAGGAAAAGCCGATAGAAATATAGTGAATTAACAAATTGAAAACCTAATTTTTAAATGTAAACATTCAAGTAAAAAAATATGAAGCAATGACAATATTTTTATCTAGATTATTAATGTTTATATATAGACTCAGGTTCAATTCCAAGTCGAGTCATACCAAAGACTCAAAAATGGTACTTGATGCCACCTTACTTAATATTCAGCATTATATGGTATGGATCAAGGGCAAGTAGAGCAATCCAGAAAAGGAAGTAGTGCCCCCTCCCCTCTACACCTCAGTGCAGTAGCTATTGAAAAGGGAGCCTTTAGGTTGACCTTGACTATGGTCAACCAACTTATATATTTTACATTAGTGTAGACATTTCCATGGCATCCTATTTTGGACAAGCACAGAAAAAAAATGTCAATAAAATAAAAGGTGAGTAACTAAAGACATACTTCTCTACAAAATATACTATGATCAACACTAGAATATAAATGACTATTCCCATTTTTTTCTTTCAATTTTTTTACTGAAGAAATTTAAGTTTATGATGTATGAATTATATTCAATATTGTCATCACTGTTGTTTTTGGTAATTAAATAACTGCTTTACTTGAATAAAAGTTTTTTGTAATTTCTTTAATTACAAATATGCATCTGGGTAATATATATATTACTCACACACACAATTATTATTTTGTCAAAAAAAACTCCCACTGAAAAAAAAAATCATTCACAAGAAAAGTTTTTTTAATCAATTTTCATAAAGATTAATATTAAAAAAAAATATTTAAAAAAACTAGAGAAAAATATACAAAAGTTTTTATTAAATTTCATTAATAAGCTTATTTTTTAAATTCAAACATGTGACACAGAAAAATGTTCAATTTTTTTTCTTTTCAAACAAATATCAACACAAATTTCACAACACAATAACATCATTTCTACATAAAGTAAAAAAAAAAATTTATGTCAGAATTTAAGAAAATTGGTTAGAACACGATATGCTTTTGAAAAATTTTTATCAATAGGTGTTGCTTTTTTGACATACCTAACAATTATTCATGTCATCTATTTCAATTGATACTAGTGAAATCACTTAGAAAGTTCAAAAGAGAAAAGTGAATTCATTTTTATGAAATGTCCTCAAAAATCATTTGAACAAGAACATAATGCATTAGCTAACTTGAAAATATTTCTCAAATATGACTGCCTAAAAAATGATGGGCCAAATCAAAGAATATTGTGATAAAAGAATGAATAGAACAACCTACTCCTTTTCAATATTGAAGAAAGCTGGGCAGAGCTAGAAAATACGAACTGCCCTTCCCACCAACATTCAGAAAGAAAGAGGGGAAAAATACCAATTAATTTTTTTTTTTAAATCCCAAGCTAATCAATTACTTATTCATAGCATTGAAAGGAAAAAGAATCTAACCTTCAAAGAGAGGAATGCTAATAAAAAATATATATATCTTTAAGTGGGAGCATAAAACAGATACTAATTCTCCAACACCATTTTTTTTTTATCTCTACTTTAATTTGCTCCTGATTGATCCGGAAGAATAAAGCAGATTTAATCACAAAAACAAGTTTTTTTCTTTTAATCCGTAGGAAGTATTCATTCTATTTCCTTTCTATCCAAACATTGGATCATCAAACGGCTTAACCTTGAATACGGATGATACAAGAATTGACACTGAGAAGCAGATTTCCAGGTTTTCAACCGAGGACAAAATGAATCCTAAAACATAAATGAACAAAGTTTATATACACCATCCTAAATAAAAGAATAATTACTCCAACCAATCAAATGCACAATTTGTTACAATAGTTCACCAGCCAAAATATTAGATAACAGCTCAATATATTACAAATGTTTATTAGTTATATACTAAGCTTTGCTTAGTTTAGCACACAGGCTTAAGGTTGCTTACATTATTACCTGCTGTTATTAAGTTGTCACCCATGTAATCACTGAACAGTCTTCTTGCTGTATAATTTTGCTGCTATGAATGTAAAACTTGAGCTTCTATAATCAGTGGCCCATGAAATTGTCAACAAGAGCAACATAACTAAAAGATTAATCACTTTTTTCTTTTCTTATAACTTAAATTTTCATTTGCCTTTTAACATAATCATCAAACAAGAAAAAAATGGACACTAAGATGCATTCAGTTACAAGAAAAAAGTGAGTAATCTTTTAGTTGATATTCTGCTCTGCTTACTGGCATATGAGCACTTTAATCTTATTCCCAATGTTAGTTTCAAATATTGCTTTTTCTTACTGTTGTTATGCACATGTAATAGAATAGTAAAAGAGTCAAGCATTTGTAAATTAAACAGGCATGACAATGATATTAATGTTGTTTATATAGTTACAAGAATCAGTTTAAAGTTTTGTCTTATCTTTTGTTTTTCTGTTAACCCAAAAATATCTAATTTAGCCCGTAATGATTTTATTATTACTGACTAGATATCTCGGAGGATTGGTGTATTCTAGAAACTGATTATTAAAGCCTGCAATTTGACAACACTTACTTAGGCAAGGAAAATAAAAACACATCCACTGATTGCATTAATCCTGGAAAGAGAATCATCATTGCTGTTTTGGCTAAATGGAGACATAATCAATGTTGATTACTGCTGAGGAAAATGAGGGACACAGTAAATACTGAGTTAAATCTCCAACATTTATTTGCAACAAAGGTTGTTAAACTAGTTTATGAAAAAGAAAAATTAGAATGATATAGTTAATTAACTTTGCATTTCAATATTGTTTTGAAGCCTAATATACACTTATCAGATATTTTGAGAGAAGTTGAAATAAGTTGCTTTTATAAATGTTGATAATGCAGTGAAATAATTTGATTTAATGACAACTTAGACAAAACTAATCTACTTATAACAAATGCTATAGAGGAAAAACATTATACAGCAAAGTTTCTCTGATATCAAAAGTACTACTTCAATATTATCCTTGAAAATAAATAATAAAATCAAAAAGAAAATTCGAAACTATATATATATATATACACACACACACACACACATACATACATAATTTTGTTAGACAAGAAATATAACAAAATCAGATTTGGTGAATAATAGCTCATCTGAGATTAGACAATGAGAAACTGAGTATTTAATTTTTACCCCTTTTTATTTTCTAAATATACTGTGATATTGTTCTACATTTCTGTGCACTGTAAAGATTTTATGGATTAAAAATTTTCTTAGTTTAAAAATTTCATCATAATTATATTAGAATAATTTATCTGCACATAAATAATCCCATTAAATTTGACAAACTATGCTAGCTGACTAATAATATAAGTAGGATTTTATTGTAATTTCTACTTTATAGGTCATGTAGAGTAAACGATTATTTTTTATATTAACAAATAGATGACCCAATTATCTTTGGCTACATTTAACAAACTTATGAACAAGATTCAGAAATGCATTTTAGCTTGAACTTAGAGAAACACTTTACTTGATTTTTATATTTTCTTATGATCTTAAGACATGACCAAGTTCCTACACTAAATTTGAAATCTGTAAAAGTATTATACTTCCAGCAAAAAGATCCATTATAATAATGCCAATAAAATCAGTTTAATTTGAACTTTTGAAAGGAACATTTAAAGAATCATTCCTCTATGGGGTATAAGAGAGATACTTTAAAACCTTTACCTAATGATATAGACTTACAGGAGGCACAGTTAGCATAATGGTTATTGGCATAGGAAATAGAATCAGTGACTTTAATGCCCTTGGGAAAGGTATGAATCCACCTGTTCTCCCTCCAGCTATGGATAAATAAAAAGGATAACTAGGTTATTTAGCTTTGGTTAGGCAACCAGTTTAAAAGTAAAGCTGGTGACAGTAGTTGAGGGCAACCAAAAGGCTTCCTTTTCAACAGCAACTGCACCGAGATGTAGGGGAGGGCGCTACTCCTTTCCCTGGATTGCTCCACTTTACCCTTGATATGTACCTTATATTGCTGATTGTTAAATAAGGGGGTATCAAATACGATTTATAAAGTCTTTGGTATGACGCAGCCTGGGATTGAACCCAGGTCTCCCGGACCATTGGCAAACACTCTATCCATTAGGCCAATGAGCCAGTTTAGAAGAAGGAAAACTTAATTCAAACCAGCTATACCAAGCTTAAAAATTTCCCTTGTGCCATATCCTGTCTGTTGTGAAGGGATTAAGTAAATAAATTGACATATAGTTCTCATTATTTAATATGAACCTCTTAAATACAATGGAAATTCTTATAAATTATTTTTATAATTCTATATAAATTAGCATCAAATTGAAATAAAATAAGCTTGTAAGCCTCTTTCTAAATATGACTTTATAGCCTCTCCTCCACCCAGTTTTTCTCATAATTAAAAAGCTTTACTCTTAATGATAAAGCTTTCAATGTGATTTTAAGATATGATTGAAAAAATAAAATTTGAAGAGTAAAAAAAAAAAAAAAAAAAAAAAAATCACATTTCTGGAAATATTTTTGCCTCAGTCAAATTACAAGCTATACAGTCTCTAAAGTAACAAAACTTTGAAAGATTAACTTTTTACCATTTCAAGCAAGCAATAACAAAAAATTGAGTAAACAGGAAATTCATCAGTAAATAGAATTACCCATTTGATAGCATACCAGATACCTCCACCCCATTTCATCAGAAAGAAAAAAAAATTAGTGCATTTAGAGGTAAGCAGCTGTATTAAAACAATAGCAATAATACTAGAGTAAATAATATTACATTTAATCTACTACATCTGGGTAAATATTAGTCTACTGAATACCCATCAGTTTGTAAATAACACAGAGAATGTGTTCTGCTTTTTAGTTTGTTTTTATTTTTTTGTTTTTCAAATTTAAAAAAGGTGGGTCTTATATGCCATCAGATACTGTATGCATTTACCCAGGCCTATTTGCAAAAGTAGGATGTGACACAAGATCAATTTTTAAGGAGAGTTTAACTTGTTTGAAATGAGTTTTCCTTCAAGACCAGTTGCCATACCAACATTAACGAGCCTCCTAAATACTGTAAATAAACTCTAAAAGGTAACACTCTTCATCACACAATCTTTTGTGGCTCCTGATGATATTAAATCTTAATACTTTATTCTAGAATTTAAATGGAATGTTTTCCCCTTCTTATCTTAATAAGTAAAATTTCTCATATGTGCAGAAACCAATAATGAATTGCTTATATATTTCCAAATTATATTTTCTTTTATATAGTATGTATATACAACGTGTATACATACCAACACCCCTTAGGGAGCTAATAAGATGAGATTCCAAGTCTCTGAAGAAGAAGAATAGATTCCATTTCAGAAGAAATATAGGATCATCTAATCTCCATTGGCTCAAAGCAAACTTGGGAATTGTTCCACCATTTACTACTCAACACTTGGTACTTCATTATGAACATTAACACTTTTTTCATTTATTTCATATACTAGAAAAAGAAAAAGGAAACCCTCAGGGATTTAATCAAAGACTTAAAAAAAAAATAGTCTGAAATACATAGTGAATCCTACAGATACTAAATCATGCTGGTAATATCTTTTAATGCTCCAGAGATATAAAAGCAAAAGAACTTTTTTTTTTATTATTAAAAAATTTCTTTTTAAACTCTTATGGTTTGGTTTGGTTTCTTTGTTTTTAATGGCATATCAACCTTTGTAGGTTATTTAATGCCAAAGCCATTCTCCTAGAACAACAGTAGTGGTACTATTTAACCCATAGCTGGGAGGATAAGGGGGTTCATACCTTTCCCAAGGGTATTTGCCCGAAAGTGAACGTAATAGCGGAACTGGAGTTCGAACTCGCATACTACGATTCCGCAGTCCATCGCTTTAACCATTACACCACGAGGACACCCCCCTTAAACTCTTAAGACTCCACAACAAACCTGATTAACAAAAGAAACACAAAACTAGTAATTACAGTCATTGAACACGTCTGACAAAGACTAAAAAAAGCATCCTGGCCTTTTTATTCACATCTTCAAAATTACCATAAAACTAAATCCATATCAGACATAGTAAAATTTGCAAACCTAGAAAGTATCCCATCTAATAATTTTCCATAACAGATATAAAAGGTAAACAAGCCATTGGTTTATTCTGCTCTCACTTAATGAAAATAACAGTGTGTTTTATCTAAAACTGTTCTGTACTTAATGACTGGTTTCATGGCACAAATCACAATAATTGTAGAGATTTTCTATGTGATTTTCTTCTCTGCACACTTACAGCAGCAAAGTGTAACCAATAACAACAAAGTAACCAAGTAGTTGACAAGCAAAAAAATTGAATATTTACAACATAAAATGTCCATAAAAATGCTAAATACAAAAAAAATGTACACTTCATTTAATAATATCAATCTAGAAAACCTCATTGTTATATAATTAAAAGAAAAATAATAATTTCCATTTATAATTTAAAATGTTCTGATAATTACTAGTCAGTAGTAATCTTTGATATCCAAGTTCTTGGAGCAAGTTTTCTCAGCCTTGACATTTTAAAGAAAGCAATATCATGTGGATAAGTTGGTTAGCAGATAGTATGGCATAAAGTTCAACAGAACAAAAGGATAGAATAAAGAGAGAAATAGAAATTAAACTAACAATATATAAAATATTAAGTTTATTAATCAAATATTTAGTTAGCAGAACAAACAATATGTACTACAAGATTCAGCTAATACACATTTATCAAAATTACTTGTTTTATTACTGGCCATAGTGTTTGTATCTATTACTAAGATTCTCTTGTTTTCTCTCTCTCTCTCTATATATATATATATATATATATATATATATACACACAAATCAGATAAATCATCTCATGAATATATGTACAATCCAGCAAAAATGAAAACATAGCAAGATTTTTTTATTTAGGTAATACACTTAAAATGATCTAACTTTCCCTTAGGGAATAAAGCAATTTCCAGCCCAATTAAAAACTGGTAATTTTGTGGGGTATATATGTCTGCTGAATGGCAATTTTAATCATCCAAATTCTAATTAAAGAGATAACAATGAAATTATAAATAGAATCCTTCACTCCTTCCTAAACAGAAGCATCAATATAACCTGAACTGATGCTCCAACTAAAACCAAAGTGGGTTATTTAATGCAAATTCTTATATATATATATATATATATATATACACACATACACACACACACACATACATACATACACATGATTTGTAAGTAAATGGTTAGTAGGTAACATTTGTAAATGAGTCAGAGCTTATTTGTTTGCACACAGTTAAATGGTTTCAAGTATTGTTATTCAATACTAATAATTCTATTGAATATTAATCATTTTGATAACACACAGTTAAATGGTTTTAAGTAGAGTAAATAATTAAATAGTTCTATCTGACCCACAGATGGGACCCTAACAAGTACTACCACACTGAGTCAGAGTGGACCTGAGAGTAATGGCAATGAAGGGGTACTCCACATTCCCAGAAGCTCTAGGATTGATGCCTTTCCCATCAGATGGACACTCATTGTGGAAGGGAGGGTTTTACCCCTTTGCTGAGATGTACTCAGCTTAATCTACAGCCCCAGCCAACTGGGCTATCTATAGTTGCAGAGAGAAGAATTTCAAATCAACAATGGTTTATGCATAGGACTATCATTTTTTTTTATAGTGTGTATATCTCTCCTATCTTTATGCTATGGCCAGGATATGACTAAAGGTCAATTTTCAAGCTGAATATTGTGATTTGAATTCAGAGTTTTCTTTCTCCTAGACTGGCTGCTTGACCAAGGTTAAGGAACTCAGTCAGCTCTTCTATCTGAGATAACAGATGGATCCATGCCTTTCCCAAGGTTATAAGCATGAAGGAAATCACAAACCACCTCATCCAGGATTTGAACTCACATCACCGATTCCATGTCCTATGACGATAACATGACGCTACACACCCCTTTTTGATAACGCATTGTGAATCTGTAAGCCATTTTTTTTGTATGTTTTTAATTCTGAGAGTTTTCTCAACTTTGAAAAGATATAAAACCTTTCTTGAATTTCAACTTTGATAATGAATTATTGGCTTCAAAGACCATCTTCACTTTAAGATGCTTTCCAGGGTTGATCATTCTGCAGCTATCAAATGATACATCTGGATGAGTCTGAGTAGATACCCACATCATTTGACCTGTATGTCTTTTTAATTCAGTTTTCTCATCTTGAGACAATTCATTATTTTTTCATCAAGGACCTCCTTTTATTCATTTCTGTTGGTGATATGGATGATGAATATAGATTTTGATCTATGATAATTCCATCTTTTGATTGCTTTACATATAATCCAAAAAATTTTAAGTTTCCATCCTGAAAAGTTTCTATCTTGAATATCTTTTTCAATTCTGTGATCACATTTTTCTTAAATAATTAATTTCCACAAAATATGAAGTCATCCACATGCATTGCCAGGATACTAATCAAGTTACCAGTTGCATAATGCCAATGAAATAGTGAATTATCATAGGCACTCACTATTCCTTTTAGTTATTTTAAAACTTTATCAACTCACTTGTACCACAAATGGGGCCTATCATTTAATCCATAGATGCATCTCTTTAGCTTCCAAACTTGTGATTCCAAACATGGTAATTTAACACCTCTCTCTCACTCTCTCCAGCATATCCCCCTGCAAAAATACTGAGGTGAAATCAAGTCTCAACCAGCCAACTCATAACAGAGGCAGTTAACATTACAAGGTGCCTTCATAGCTGCATGATGAAGATTGGTTTGGTTTTATGGCATATTAACCATTGTAGGTTATTTAATGCCAAATCCGGTTTATTCATATAAGATATGATTTCTAAACGTAAGTCAACAAAGTTAAATAGTTAAAAGTATTGCTATGTATCACTAACATCAGTCATTTGTTTACACATAGTTAAATGATCAAACAGTTCTATTTCGAACAATTTAACTAAGCACAAGTCATAGTTAAATGATTCCAAGTATTGCTTTCTATCACTGACAATTCTATTAAACATTGGTCATTTATTTACACGCAGTTAAATGATCAAACTTTCTTTTTAAACAATTCAATGTAGCATAAGTCATTTGTTTGCACTAAGTTAAAATGACAAAGTTCTATTTGACACAGAAATACGACCTTATCAGGTGCTACCACTCCAGGTCAGAGTGGACCTGGGAGAGATAGCAATGAAGGGGTATTGTGCATTCCCCAAAGCTCCAGCATTACTGGAGCCTCACCATCAGATTATTTAATGTCATATCTAAGACACTCATTGGGAGGGTCTTACTTTTCTGCAGAGATGCAGTCAGTGTATTCTACAGCCCCAGTCAACTGGGCTGCATGTTGAGTCTGCTTTTAAGTTACTTGAGTCCTCTTCATAACAATGTACAACAACATGGAGGTGCCCGTGGTGTAATGGTTATCGTCGTAGGAAATGGACATGGTGACACAAGTTCAAATCCTGGACGAGACTGATTGCATTTCACGTAGCACTAATACCCTTGGGAAAGGCATGAATCTAATTATTCTCCCTCCATCTATGGGTAAATAGTAGGACAGACTGGGTTCTTTAGCCTTGGTGAGGCAACTAGTCTAGGAGAAGGAAAATTCTGAATTCAAACCTGTTAAACTCTGCTTAAAAATTGACCTTGTGTCATATCCTGCCCAAGCGGAGGGGTTGGTAAATAGGACAATGTACAACAAGACATGTCTTGATCATCATCTTATTATCTCTCTATTTCTCAGTTATCACCCAATTTGATATACATTTATGACCCATATGATTTTTGGTATTTTCTATTTCTTTATTTTTTGCATTAAATGGTCTTCTTAGTAGGCAAAACTCTGTTTTTGATTTTCTCCATCATTCACCCTCTTGGGATAGTTCTCACTATTCATCAACCTGATCCTAGTCAATGCAGATGGGATCTTCATTTTCCTCTTCTCGTATTATATAGTCAACTGTTATATTTTCCAATTGATTTTGGTTATGTATTTATAATCTTTCCTCTTTTCCACACATTACTTCCATTCATTTCATACTCTACAACTTCATCTCTACTTGCTTTTTCAATGTTATCTTTAAATTCCACAATATTACCATCAGATGTGTTATTACACGATTCTTCATCTTCCTAATCTAGGACTTCATTTGTCTGTTTAGATGAATTTTCATATTCTTTATTCCTTGTAATTTCCAATTTTTTTTTCTTCCTTATTGCTATTTACTTTCATCAAGTGACATGGATGCATCCTGTAAAATACTCCTCCATGTTTGATCAGTACACATTAACCTTTATTGCTCAATACTTTGGCTAAACCATACCATCCTTTATAGTTTTGTCTTTGATTAATAGACATTGTCTTCAGTCATAAAATATTCATCAGCATAAGATTGTAATGTTCTCTAGATTTTTTTCACTTGCTTCAGTTTTCATAAAGCTTTTCTTTGCTGCTTGTAGAACATTTAGATTTATCCTCCTAACCATGTCACTAGCTGTTGCAGATTCCAATGTAGGTAACTTGGAAATCAAAATTGAAGGCATGTTTATACTGAAACCAAATACAAATTCATTTGGACTATACCTAGAGTGATTCTGGAGTGCATTTTTAGCTCACTTCTCATTTTGTTTGTTTTATTTCATTGCTTTAAATTGTAACGCAAATGTGACATTTCACAGCACCATTGCTAAATGGACTTTCAACAGTAGTACAGCAAGTTTTGATATTTCATTTTTGATTCATCTGTTTTCATAATTAAATTCTTCTCCATTATCACTCAAAAAAATGCTTATGAGCAAATAATTTCTTTGCTCTTTTTTGTTTTAATTAATTTGGTAGCACAGTACCAATCAGATGTATCAGTTAGGTATAAGATCCAATGTTGATTATGTCCATGCTCCTTTAAGTCAAGATAGACTGTATCATTAAATCAGTTTCTCAGTGGAAATCCAACTACTGGTTATAATGGAGGTGGTCTAGATTTCAGACAAACCTGACAAGAATTATGAACATTTCCAATATGATCCAGAAACTCCCTATCATGAAAGGTTCAACTATTTTTAACCAAGGATATAAGTTTCACCTTTGATACAAATGCAAATTGTCAATACAGTTTCTCAGCTTTCTTTCTTTTCTGCTCCAGAATAGTGATTTAAATTTTTGACATAAAATACAACATTTGTTGACTTTTTAACCTCCAATAGCATATAAGGAAAGACTATAGCGACCAAAAGAAGTAATTCTCAATTTTACAGATTTACCTAAAAACTAACAAATCATTTTAAAAGTCTATAGAGTGTTTGCCAATGACTCGGGAGAAGAGGGTTCAATCCTAGGTCAAGTCATACCAAAAACTCAAAAATTATACTTGATACTGCCTTGCTTAACACTCAGTATCGTAAGGTATAAATCAAGGGTAAAGTGAAGCAAGCCAGAGAAAGGAGTAGCACAGGAAATTTAACTACTTTAGTAGATCTTACTACCACCTCATCTTTGAAACAAAAATCCTGTTCAATTTAGAAATTATCACCAAGTTTTTATCTTGATCATTTAATACATCAAAAGATACATTGGACCTAACTTCTCCAGCAAATATTCGAGAACATACCGAGTCTAATATGTCCATACATGGAGTTTTGTTTTTTTACAAGATTAGATATTTTAATATTAGAATCTGAAACTGTTGCATCATTTATTAATGTTTGATAAAGGGTATCAACATTAAACCAAGTCATATGCACCTGGTCAGATTTAACAATGGCATGAACATTATTGCTAAAATTAGAAATATAACAGTCTTTGGCAAAATGCTTAGCCAAATTGCATTTAAAGCATCATATAATCCTACCTTGTCAGTGCAATTCATCTTACCTCCACAATAATTCCTTTGGTAAGTTTTTTTTCTCCTCTATAATCTTTTTCGGGTCACCCTCGACTATGGTCGCCAACTTTACTTTTACTTATAATCTTTATATGGATTAAAAATCACCATTTCCATTTCATCCTTTACAGTGTAGTACTCTAATTACGAAATACTGGCAAACACTTTCTTTATGTCTCATTCATAGATGGATATGTCAGATTTCCACATGTAGTTCAGGCTAACTTTTCATTTTCTGCAGATATGTTCGTTGCATTTAAAACTAAAAAAAAGCCTGGCTCCTTCAAGCAAGCTAATTCCAAACCTTCATAATTTTTGCATGAAAAATTATGAATGTACTACAATATCGCTAATACTGATTCCAGTAGTTCTTTAATAAGAATAAAAACCATTGAACGCAATATACACCATTGTGTTTTTGTCCAGTTGATAAATTTTGTCTAGTTTGTATGTAATAATTTTTAAACCAACCTCCCAACTGATATCGGTTAACACTAAATGTCGAAATCAAACAGGTAACATTTCCATACTAAACAGTAGCTCTCTAAAACTAGTAGACAAGTTCACCTACCTAGGAAGCAGTGTCTCATCAACTGAGACAGACATTGACACGCAACGAACAAAGGCATGGACAGCTATCAATAGGCTATCGGTCATAAGGAAGTCAGACCTGACCGATAAAATAAAACGCAGTTTCTTCCAAGCAGCGATCATGTCGATACTGCTATATGGATGTACTACATGGACAATAAGCAGATGGACAAAAAGCTTGATGGCAATTACACAAAAATGCTGCAAGCAATATTGAACAAGTCCTGGAGGCAACACCCTACAAAGCAGCAACTGTACGGCCACATACCACCCATCACAAAAACTAAGTTAGACAAACCAGACATGCAGGACACTGCTGGAGAAGTAGAGACGAGATCACAAGTGATATACTCCAATGGACACCTTAACATGGCTGTGCAAAAGCAGGGCGGCCAGCTTGAACCTACATACAGCAGCTGTGTGGATATGAGGCGTAGTCCTGGGGACCTACCAGAAGCGATAAACGATAAGGAGGGGTGGCAACAGGGAGTCAGGGAATTCTGTGCTGATGGTATGACATGATGATGATGACATTCATGTATGTTTGAAGGCTCTGATAGAAATACTGCTAGTCCATGTTTGATTTTTTTTGACAAATCAATCTATAGAGGCTAAATTGCAATGTCTTTTTTGGTTCCATGTATAACTCCTTACTTTACCAAATAAGTGGCCATTCCATAAAATGAATTACAAGTCAAAGAAATATTTCTGTCACACAAAAGAAGATGGCTCTTGCTGGCAATGTTAGGTTCACACATAAAGAGGACACAAAACACATATTGACAGTCCACTATATTTAATACAAAGAACTCCTTCGTCACAACAAAAACAAGGGACACACCTGTGTATTAGACTGATACAAAGTTAGACAGCTGAAACTTAATATCTCCAAAAAAATATGAATGCAAGGCTGAATAGAAATCAAGTTTCATTATGAACATTTATAAGAACAATTTAATAATCAAAACTCAAGAAAAGACGACTAATTGTGTCTGTTGACATTGTTGTAACAATGGAGCGATAAAATATGCTCCTTGAAGAGCTTTCATCAACATTTACTGAGATTTGTTATCAGTACAACTGCAGTAAGTGAACAATTATTAAAACTTTTCCCCACTACCTTCACCCAATAATGGGGAGCCAAGTTAGTGTTTACAAATAATAATTCAAATCTAAAAAAAAAAAAAAAATTCTAATGCTTTTCCAAGACGACAAGATGCAGGATCATATCACTGATAATGGCCTTTGAGTATTGGCTCAGTTTTTACGAAAACCTAGACAGAGTGGAAAGCATGGTATAAATTTGTGATAAATGGTATTTTTTCAGTTGTTGAATGTTTACAACAGATGGAAGAAGATATGGCCAGGGGCAGCTGCAACATTTGTGGAGTGCTTTTGGAGAATGCCCAATGGTCTGTGGAGATGATGGTAGCAGACAATAACACAAAGGTTCAGAGAACAAAAGAAGAATATTTAAAAAACAAAAAATAAGAGAAAGCTAGCAATTAAGCCAAGAGAGCAACAAACAAGACAAAAGGATTATCACTGGCATGATGCAATAATAAAATAATATCCACACTGTTTCAGCAGATAAGTGGCTAATATAGATTTTATGAGATTTCAGCAATAACAAGAATTGGTAGAATCTCATCTGTTAATATGAAAATAGTGGTTGCTATAGCACATTAACATCTAAATGGGTCAGGCAAAACATTTTTCTCTACTAAAAAGGTTTTTATGTTTACAAATGATAAAAGAATTAATCATTTTTGAAGAAAAGCTCCTTTTATTCTGATCAACAGCAGAAGGCTAATATAATTTATGATAAATTTATTTTTCTAAAGAAAAGTTTAAACAGAAAATAGTGATCATTAAGTTGTATACCTCATCAGATTTTTACTCAATCCACAACAGGACTCAGGCTTTCTTCAAGATATGTAAGACATGAAGAGTAATAAGCTTTATCTCACTACACTGACCAAAGATATGTTCGTAGGGGATTTGATTTTTCCTTCTCTTAGACCAATTGCTTTATGAAGGCTACAAAACCGAGTCTGCTCTAACATTTGTTCATAGCTGGAGAAGGGATGGTTACAGGCCTTTCCCAAAGGCATTAGCTCAAAGTGAAACACAAACAGCTTTGTCTGGATAAATAAATTCAGCTTGTAGATTCTATTTTCTTCAAAGATAGCAATTATATCTGAGCATCTACAGAGACATAGAAAAAAGGCAGATGGACCGATGGGAGCAGCACCAATCCAAGTTGTTTATACATGATAAAATGACAATTTCAAGTTGATAAGTATTATCACCCTAAAAAACATACTGAGCAAATATTGTTTTAATGTCATGTCAACCCATCTAGGATTATTTCATGCCTAGAGGTTAAGGAACTGTGTATATTGTAAATTTTTATTCACATTTTTGTGAAATTCTTAAGTTTTTTTTGCACATTCATATATCAAGTATTCAAATCTAATACAAATAATTTCCACACAGTTGTATGGTTTCAAGTATTTCTATCTAATATTAATAATTACATGGTTTCAAGGAATTATTTCAATTTAATAAAACTTACTTGCTTACACTTACTTGCTTATTAATATAGTTTCAAATAACTAATAATAATCCTAAGTAAACAATAAAAGCTTTAAGTAACTATTCTTAATATAATTTAGCTATATGGCATTAAGCATTCTTATCTAATACAAATAATTTTTAAACATATATGTTTGACTTATAAATGGGTTTGGTTTCCTTTTTATGACATCAAAATTCATGGGTTATTCAATGCCAAATCCATCTTTGTAAAAGAGCAATAGTGTTACTATTTGGGCCATAAATGGGACCCAAACAAGAACTACCACTCAGGATTTTAAGTGGACTTGAGAATAATGGCGATAAAGGGATACTCCATACTCTCAAGATCTACAGAACTAGAACCTCACCATCAAATGCAGTCTAATGTCATACTCAAGACACCCTTTTGAGGAAGGGGTCTTATTCTTTTGCAGGGAATGCAGGTAGCATATTCTAAACCTCGTCGACAAGACATAGAAAGATATGTCTGATTGGTCTAATTAGTAGCTTATTAATCAAATAATGATTAATTTAAATTTTACAAATATCCAATGATGCTTTTCTGACAGATGATAAAGAAACTCAATCATACATGAAATAAACACAAGAAGTAGATAGATGATCTTGTTAGAAAGCTGGTCGAAGATCAATTCAAAATTGAGCCAATGAATTGAATTTAGAGACAAAACTCTTATAGTATAGTTATTACAATCAATTCAAATGCACAATACAATCCATCATAAGTTTCTACATAAGAAACAAATAAATAACATCATTACTGGGGTAGTGAAAAATCGTTTGTTTGAAAATGAACAATAAGAACAATGTCATCATAGACATTCCATGAATGATTACAGATAGCCAATAGCTAGTGTAATCTATTTCAAAATAAGCACTTTTTCAAGAAGCCTCATTTCCTTTTATTTCCCCAGGATGTCCAGGTGTAGCAGACATAGATTTATTTAAGTAGACTATCATCACAGTAAGAAGTACAAAGCAGAAACTCAGAAAGGAATTAGCTGAGGAGGTTGTAGCAAAGATAGAGAGGAAACCCTTTTCTTACTTCAAATAGTTTGTAAACAAACAGCAATGTCAAACCATTTCAAGACCCAAAGCTATGAAATTGATTGGTCAATCATTGTTATTTGAAGACCCCCACCTTCATACAAGAGTACATGTCCTTGGGGTAGTAGCCAGTATCAAATAATGAGCAAATCCAAAGTTAGGTCAGTAGTAGATCTGGCCTAAAAGAAAAGATGAAGGATGTTATGCTGATAATAGAAGCCATAGTCAAGGATAGCACAATTCACTGAGTGAGAATCTTTAATGGAGTTTGGAGGCGGGTGAAATTTACAGGAAATAAATTAATCAAGAGGAGAAAAGATTTCACAGTTTTATAAAAAATTTACAAAGTAAAATCATAAGCCATCAGATTAATATGCTAATCATATTCATTTCGGTACTTTCTTCCTCCAATCGACCAAAATGAATTATATATAAGAACCAAGAATAAGAGTGTGTGTGTGTATATATATATATATATATATATATAAATAAAAAAAGAGTGTATATGTGTATATAAGAACCAAGAATAAGAGTATGTGTGTGCGCGCACATATATAAGAACCAAGAATAAAAGTATGTGTGTGTGTGTGTGTATATATATATATATATATATATACACACACACACACATATATATATATAATATTACTTGATAAAAAATTGAGTATCTTCAAAAAGAAAAAAAGAATTTTTTTTTTTAATGTAAAGTACTCTTTTCTTCATTCCTTTAGAAATTATATTTTCATAGAGAAATTTTTAAGACAAAAATGTGTGCTATATTTACAATCACAATGAAGCATCTGTTCAATCAACCAAGAGTGACAATATGTAATATAAAGTTGTCTTACTCAGTTTACTAAACTGTACAAAATATTTATCTATACATTGTATAGATGAATTCTTTGCGCATGCTTTTTGTTTGGTTTTTATTTTTTTTAGTGAAAAAAAAAAAAAAAAACACGACAAGAGGAGGACCTGTTTCTATGTTTTAGTGAGGACTTAAAAGTTGATAAAGATCATCAAGGAGTTCACATTTATGACTGATGACCATTGTTTGTAATACAAATTTTAAGATTTTTTTTCAATTTATCCTAACTGGAAAAAATACTCATGAAAAAAGTTATAACTTCGGTCATTAATAAAAAAAATTCCAGTAAGATGACAACTTTATACAGCTAAACTGATTTTTTTATATTTTTGCTCAACTAATCTGATGGACATATAGAAGGGGTCTAGTTTAGCATTATACTTGCATTGTAAATCAAACCTCAATCTGAGAAAAATAAAATTTTACAAGTTTTGGAATTATAAAAATAATGTTAAAAAAAATCTGATTGACATTTTAGTAACCAAAGAAAATTTGGTAGCTATAGCTCAAAACCATTATTGTGTTATGCAATTAGAGATAGGCAAAAAAGATATTTGGTTAATTATAGTAAGATACCATGACAATTAAGATGCAAAGGGCTACTCTACAGAGTAACAATCATAAACTATCATCTCTGATGAACCAAATGACAAACATGAAATTCTGAATAAAATGTGTATGTATGGCAAAAAATTTTTTTTTTAAACTTACATTAACATTTCCTTTTTAATTTTCAAATTGAATGCATTTTTTTAAAAATGAATACTGCAATATATATATATATATATATATATATACACACACACACACATCTCAAGACCTTAATACAAGTTATTGAAATGTTAATCTTAACTCCTCTGAATTTACACACACATCTGTCTTATTGTATGGACATGCTGCATATTATATAGAGAAGAATTAACCAATTACCCCATTTTTATTTTTTTATTTTTTTTTGTTACTATAAAAATTTTACTTGAAAATTTTTAATATACACCTGACAGCGTTTCAGCTTTTTTATTTTATGTTTTTCTATCTCTGATTTGTAAATTGTCTGAGTAGTCATTGTAAAATGAAACACACCGAAACTAGTTATTACATGTTTTAAGTCATAAAATGGCAACATGGCTCAGCTGATTAAAAAAAAAAAATTTTTTTTAAAATGGAAAGTTTTCTTACTTACAAACCATATTTAATATTGTTCACATTTAGAAAAAAAAATTGTCATTAAAATAAATCTACATTTGTCTCTAAAATATGAAAAAGGAAAAATTATTTCTATTTGTAGTAATTAATAAATATAACTTTCTATATCATAATATCATCATAACTACCAACCAATGGCATATCAACCGTTTGCATTAAGGAAGGTGAAAGATAAGTATAAAAAAATAAAAAAAATAGTTCTCCAATGCCTATGCTTTAATTACAAGGGTCAACAGGTAAAATAGTTGTGAAATTAATCCTTAGCACACCAGCTTTCTTCAAGAAACAAGAACTCTCGATCAAACCTCCATATATTTGATAAAATATGGCAGCAATATTGGAACTGTAACATCTTGCTAGGGCAGGCATAGTCAGGACAACTCTTTAAGATTCTCCTCATCAGAATAAATAGAAACTATAAAATAGTTTCAGTTATAGAACTAATCATTATACATATTTTAAATCAGACTGTATTTTCACCCAAAAGAGGAAACCTTCACAAGTCTTGTCCAATAAATGTTGGTGACAGTCATATTTAACTATAGGTACTGTCTAATACTGCTCACCACAAGAGGCTTTTAGGTTAGCAGAGGTTTCTCTCAAGGAACATCTCTTTGCTAAGTGTGCTCCATTATCTGGATTCAGCACACACAGTTTTAAATTCAAAGTTATTTTTCTTATAGACTGCCTCCCAATTTTAACTATAGTTGAGATATGGGTGGTGGGGATTGATTTGTGCCTAAAATTTAGACTTAGCTCAAAGATTACCTTTTCTTCATCAACAAATATTTTGATTCATTAACATTCTTATTTAAATAAAATTTTCAGAAACTCTTTTACTTAAAACTGGTTAAGTCATTACTCTAAAATAAGAGATTCAGAATTAGGTATGATGACATCAATAATTTCAATTAGTTTGAAATATACAAAATAACTTTAATTTTCTCAATACACATTTAAATGTTTGACATTTTTCTTCATTAATATCAGAAAGTCTTCACAGCCAATCACCAAAATATACAAAGTCGGATTAGATATTTAAAACAGAGAGTAAGTCTATCATTTTATCTCTTAAGAGTAAAACAGATGTGTGTTAAACAATAGAATATAAGGGGAAAAAAAATCTCAAATTATCTGAAGCTAGTCTATTAGCAATAGCCACAGAAGCCCTCAGATCAATTAACTTAGAAGACAGCAATTTTTGGCCAACAGAAATTGGACATAAATCAATATTGTATCTATCTATTATTGTAAAGGGTGAAGCGCAGATGATTGGCAGTCAATAGGAGTTGATTAAAATTATTCACAAGTGGATAGAAGCCCAAAATTATGGACAAGACACTAAGAAATAAATACAAGTAAGAGCAAAGAGCAAAAAAACAACAAAAAAAAAAAAAAAGTTAATTTTGCAAGAAATAAAGAGAGGCAGCATCGATTGCTTTGTAAATAGCAGAAATTTATCCTTGATATGAAAAATAAAAAAATTCAAATAATTATCTGTTTTCCAAGGCAAGAGAGAAAGTGTCAAGTAAAAATTCCTTAATTTCTTCAAAATGGTAAATTTCAAAGTATTAATGCTTAGAGATGTAATGATTAAGACAATGAAATGTTTTGTATTATAAATGTTAAAAGGAAGAGAAAATAAATAGAAACTCTTCAAACATTATCATCAAAGACATCTAAATGAGAAAAATAAATTATTGCATTAAGATCTGTATCTTCAAAGGTTCGACTAAGAAAAAGTAATTCATTGATCTTAGATACTTGGACAAAATAAAAAGAGAATACAGAGTGAGATTTCTTTTCTCTCCAAATAATGCCATTGAATATCAACCCATCTTTTTTAACAGCTACAATAAATTTTATATATATATATATCATTACACAGAAAATAACTATTTATGGCTTATGAATTCACTTTTATAAAGTTAATCAAATAAAAATTAATCATTAATACATTTATTTCTATTTGGAAGTACACATAAAATATAAACTTTCAAGGAGTTATTGTTGTTAAATACGAAACTGACTATTTTCAATTTGACATTTTGAATGCTTTTAGTTCAACAAATATCTTAAATTGACATTTTAGATATTATTCAACCAATATTCAGTTTTAAAAAATCTTTTTAAAATTTTTCACCAAATATGAAAAGATATTTCAATCCATCATTTTCACATTTTATACAAGTTGCAAATACATTTCTAGTAATTTAAAAAGTGCTATAAATGAATAAAGTCAGATTTTGATTTTAAAAATTTGCAAATGGAGATCTATGTTTAAAACACCAAGAAAGGGAATAATTAAAACTATCAATCAATAATTTGAAGATTGTGATAGAAAATGATCCAAAAACCTCAGTGAGAACTAGGCAAAATCTTCAATGCATCAAAGTAGAATCATTTCCAAGTATTTACGTTAAAGGTATAATTTTGTTTTAGATTAACAGGTTTCATTGAAACTGAATGAGAAACAAAAAGATCAAATATATAGAAAAGAATTGTATTGATCATATTCAACAGTGTTAAATTGATTTCGATAAAAGAAGTTCTTGTTTTAGCATCATATTATATCATTTGTAATGACAAGTAAATTTTCTTTATTAAACAGATCTGCCCAATAGCTGAATGCAAATGAAAAACCATAGCATCAACCAAAGCTACATTCTCAGGATAGAAAGGTTAAGATAGAACAGTAGTTTGATACTTCCTCCAGAATAACTAAATTATTGTACACAGATATGTAAGACCTGATTGAAATAATTCATTCCAAACTAATGCAAAAACACCCAATTAGGTGATTAGAAAATATATCATTTTGCAGTATACCAATATTTTCCATAGTGTTACCATAAATGAGATTATTAAAGTTGAATCAATGAAAGATATTTTATTGCAATCTGCCTATTTACTTAACCTCTCAATAAATTACAATTTTTTTCAAAAACAGACTGCTTAGGAATATGAAATCTAATCCGAATCAAACTTAACTTAAAACCCCAGTGACTGGCCTACAAGACGATATACATTATTTACAAACTGATTGCAACACAACTTTCTAACTAAGAAATGATGGTTTCATCTGATCTTCAACCTACAAGGTTTAACTGAGCAGACTACTACTATGGAGTTTGATTCCCACCAGGGGCTCTATATTTCAGGACTTATGTCATAACTAAGTTAAACTTAGTAAATAACTACATAAGGTTATCTGGAGTCAAAGGCTTAAGCCTTTAATGAATTTATCAGTTCTTGGAATGAAGAATTCTCAAGCAAAAGAATTGACAAGTAACTGTCAAGATGGAATAAATAAAAGTCACCCACAAATTTATGATTGATTGATTTTAGGATTATTTTATGCCTACAGATTAAGGCATCATTTATATTTACATTTTTTGTGTAGCTCTTCTACCCCCATATACAGATATATGATATCAAGTATTCCAATATAAAATAATCTGAAAACAGTTATATAATTTTAAGTATTCCTATCTAATACTAATAATGTATACACAATTATACAGTTTTAAGTATTTCTATTTAATAATAATCAGCTATTTGGAAAGAGTTCTATGCTTTCAAGTAATTATTTCAATTTAATCAGTGATTTGTTTGCAGTTATAAGGTTTCAAGTAACTAATAATAATCCTTACTAAACAATTATAGCTTTAAGTAACTATTCTTGATAGAAATAATTTACTTTTATATGGTTATCAAGTATTCTTATGTAATACAAATAATTTTTAAACAGATCTATTTGACCCATAGATAGGACCCTAACAGATACTACCACTCCAGGTCAGAGTGGTCCTGGAAATAATGGTAATAATAGGGTACTCCACACTACCCAGAGCATCACCATCAGATGCAGTTTAGTATCATATCTAGGAGACCCCTTTTTTTGAGGAAGGGGGAAATTTTACCCCTCTGCAGAAGATAAAGTCAGTGTATTCAGAGCTAACTGACAGATTTAGAAATTAAATCTCAACAAAGCTTTTGTATTTGAACTCGGGTAGCCAAGTAAACTTGATAATGATAATTACCATGACAAAAGTGACTTCAAAATTATTTTGTGAAGAATATTGGCAATTTCATGTTGAACAACTTAGAAATTACAAAAGTTTTAGAAAAATATATATTTTTTTAATAACATGTTTGTTTTAACCCACAAGATCTCTTAAGAATTTTGTAAACATTTTAGTGTAAATTTAGATTTAAAAAAAAAAAAAAAAAAAAAAAAAAAAAGCAAGTAGATTTTACCAATGAGATTTGATAAAAGGATTTTCTGAACACATACAAATTTCAAAAGTGCATTTTTTATACAGTGGGAAAAAAAAAGCAAAATGAATTTTGTTTGAAATGAATGACAACAGAATCACTTTAACTTGTTTATGCTGACAAAAAGAGAAGTTCTATTGGCTGTCATCTCAAAGTTTCAGCCATGCTCTACATATACAATGCAACAAAGTGATAATTCTTCAGTGACAAAGAGTTTAAGGGACTCAATTCACTTCACTACCACCTACCCTGAATCATTTTCCAGTCATTTCTAATATCCATCAAAAAAAAAAAAAAAAAAAAAAAAACACCCTTTCACTTAGAAAATATAAAGAATAGAAAAAAGATTTTTTTTTAAATGTATTGAAATTTTATACATTGGTTTTATTTTTTTTATCTCTTTAGCAAAAAAAAAAAAAAAAAAAAAAAAAAAGAAAAAGTAATTCCATTTTTAAAATTATTAAAGTTTGATTCATAAGAGATTCAGAAAGTAAATATATTGATGGTAAGTGAAATTGACTTAAGCAGAGAATATGTGAAAGTCATGAAGGAAGTAAAACAAAAAAAAAAGAATCTGAATTTAGCATCAACAATACAAAAGCATAAGAGTACACAAAACTGCAATTATGATTTTGACAAAGTCATGGTTACAAAAATGGCCAAATATCTTCAAAAGACACTTTGTAAAATATATTGCAAAATTTGACAAAAAAAAAAAAGAAAAAGAAATTTTCTTTAAACACTAAATCTTTAAGTGAACATAAGTCCTGGTGTAGTAATCTACCTCCTTGCATGGGCTTCTTTGGTTTCTTTGCTAAATGGCATATCAACCTTTGTGGGTTATTTAATGCAATATCATCATTAAAGGAGGACAGTAGTGATACTAAAGAGTAAAACCCCTTACCTCTCCCATCTATGGGAGAGGTAAGGGGCTTTAAACTTTTCCCAAAGGTATTAGTCCAAAAGTGAATGTAAGAGCCCAACTGGAGTACAATCTCACTAGCAATTCAGCACATTAGTCACTAACCCACAGGAACCCCCATACTTGTCACTGTAGCTATATGTAACTTGGTGGGGTTATAGGTATATTTTCTATATAAATAAATGCAACTTTCTGTCCATGTTTCCTCACCAAAGCCAACATCAAAACAGCCAACATCATGTTAAATCATTAAAATACATAATGAACATGCAATGTGTATTATATCTTCTAATAAATGACATTCAGTCATGGGATATCTAATGCATATAATAATTTTGAAAAGCAGGTTTTGATAAATAATTATTGTGTTATAATACATTTGTAATTTTTTTATATATATATATATATATATATATAAAAACAATAGTTTTGTGTGTAACTTTTAAGGTTTGGTTTATTTAACAGCATATCATAACCAATTATAGGTTATTCAATTTGATTATAATCATAACTCTTTATATTTCCAATGTTTCATTGCAATCATTTTTTTTATTACAATTTTTTTTGTCTAGAATAATCATGTTTGGACACAGTTACATGGCCTCAAGTAATTTTTCCTAACTAATAATAATAATTGTTCACCCAATTATATGGTTTCATGTATTTCTATTAACTAATAATTCATAAACAGATCTATTTGACCCATTCAAGGGATCCCAACAGGTACCACCAACTCAATGGACCTGGGAGTAATGGCAATGAAGGGGTACTCCACACTCTCTAGGGAATTAATTCCACTTAAGTTATGACAGGTAGATTCTGAAAAGAATACTAGATCCTGCTTGATACTTTTTGACAATGGATCAGGAAGTTACATAAGATATCTACAAGAATAAGTGATAAATTGATTGCTGATTGAATGTGTATTTTATGTGTGTTAATAGCTGAGAAGTTCAGAGTACTGAACACAGAGATGGCAAATTGGAAATCTAACATGATGATGCATCCTACAGAGCCATTTCAAAGATGACTAAAGACTTTCAAGATATTTGAAAATACAGAGTGACTGTTGCTTCCTGCTTATTTTGGGGTCAAAGTTAACAAATACTTTACAGAGGTAGCTAAGCTGGAATACCTACACCTAAATTCAAATTAGAATTAAAACATGAATATAATTTTTTTAAATCAAGTAATAAATGTTTAAACCTCACTACAGAGCTATTCTTACTTCCATTAAAAGAAATTCTCTGAATGGTCGCTATATTAAGACTTATAATTAGTATCTACCATGATCTCCTTATGGCTGAAATACAAGGTTGAGTCCAAAAGTAATGCCTTTTTCTTTGATACAGGAATACGTATCATACATCAAAATGAAGCTGGTCCTCTGTGGATCACATCCCTACAACTCAACAGTCACTATTTTCTCAATAACAATGTTCACCTTTGAATGAGACCATGTATCCCTGCCTCATAAAATTCTGCCGACTGTTCTTTAAGCCACTTCATCACTGGCATAATGTTTGCCTCTTAAACTCATTTTCATGGGCCTGAAGAGATGATAGTCTGAAGGCACTAAATCTGGTGAGTATGAAGGATATAATAAAGTCGTCCACCCAAATAAGGCGATTGTCTCCTGTGTCCTGATGCTTGTGTGAGGTCAAGCATTGTCAACCAGATGGAGGACATTATCAATTGGCAAGATTTGATTCAACCTCGTATCAGGCTTATAATCAGGCTAATAAATACTAATATTTAATAAGATTCACTGTGTGCACATCATTCAGTTGGTGAATATCATATATAATCTAAACATATAATAGTACATATTTTGGAGGCCCCTATGGTATAATGGTTATCATCATAGGAAATGGACATGGCTACCCGAGTTCAAATCCTGGACAAGACTGTTTGCATTTCACAGAGTGCTAATACTTGTAAGAAAGATATGCATCCAACTATTCTCCATCCAGCTAAGGGTTAAATAGCCGGGCAGACTGGACACTTTAACCCAGGTATGGCAACCAGTCTAGAAAGAAATATCCGAATTCAGATATGTTAAAAAATTGACCTTATATTATATCCTGCACATACGGAGGGGTTGTTAAACATATACATTCTTTTTGATAAACTCAAAAGTAGGTAACCAATTTAAAATTGTTAACTTTAATTGGCTTATAATTACTTTCTAACTAGATTCACTGAAAAAAAAAAAAAAATATTTGCATATGTCTTCTGATTAAATATCAAATCATCTTTGAATAGCTGAATGCATTTTTAATAAAAGCTACTTTCTCAAAGTTTCTGTTTTCATATCTTTTTTGGTTTAACTGTACTTGGGATAAATTTAAATTCAGGAAGACTCATTGAAAATACCAAAAAATAAATTGTATACTTCATAACTTTTTAACTATTTTTTACAACGGTAAGTAGAAAAAAATCTGAATTAAGATTTTTATCCATTTCCGTTCACTTATTAGTAGATTTGTTTTCACCATCATTTAGAAGAAAACTTTCATTACACTGTTGCTTAACTCCCTAGGCTCAAATGCCCAAAAAGTGTTCCAAACATTAAGTCTGAGTTAGGCAACTGCTTCACTCTGTATTAATTGACCAAAACCAACTTCTCTTCCACTTTCAGTCATGTAAAAAGTGAAGTTGGCACCGAGGTGTAGGAGAGGGTGCTACTCCATTCCCTGGATTGCTTCACTTTACCCTTGATTCTGAACTTATAATGCCGAGTGTTAAACAAGGCGGCATCAAGTACCATTTTTTTTAGTCTTTGGTAAGACTCGACCTGGGATTGAGCCCCGGTCTCCCAGGCCAATGGCAAACACTCAACACATTAGGCCAATGGACCGGTTATCAGTCATGTGATATCCACTAATCAAATCAATCAGCAAACATCTATGATTCCAAATCGCCAGCTTCCCACACAGGAAGTATTCACCTACAATCTTCAACATCAACATCTCAGAACCACTATTCTCACAAGTATTGATCCCAAAGACTAAATCTGTGTCACACCTCTACACAGTGTTCCACTATATTACAAGCCAGGTAAACATGATACATTTAACTATACTATAGAAAAAATTTTTTTTTTTTTTTTTTTTTTTTAAATTATTTTTACATGATCAAGTAAATCATCCTCATAGTCAGATGTTATTTTAGAGGAACATTTTTTAGTTAAATGCTCTCCATATGAGATATGAATTTGCCAACTACCAACAGTTTAGGCCTGTCCAACAGAACAAAAGATTTAATCATAAAAGCTATGTGATCTCTTGATCAATATTTAAATAAAATATAACTACAATAATATTACTTTCAAATTCAAGTTAAAGTATTTCAATATCATTTGCATGCTTATATATATATATATATATATATATATATATATATATATATATATATATATATATACACACACACACATCACAAAGTCCATGGACTATATGGCTGAATAAAGCATTTATTTTACACATTTTTCAACACAATCTTCTTCCTTGTAAATGCACTTAATTCAGCAGTAAATAATAATCATATACCTTGAACATAATGATCATTTTATGGACTAATAACATCTAAAAAGATAATTTACATACCAACAAATTTTCAATATCCTTTTCTATCAAAACCATTATATTACAGCATTAGAACAATAGTTGAAATTATGTTTGTAAGGATTTTGTAAAATAATTTAAAAATCCTTAAAACCTGTTTAAATCACTGGACTAATAATCTTATTAAAATCCCACCAGGAATTTATCAAGGATGTCAGATAATGCATATGTGACAGGGCTTCAAAAAGTAAAAAATCCATATAAGAATGATCTAATGTCATGTTACTCTCTAACACAACACTTCAGAGAAATGTTTGTTAGTACAATAGAATTAAGATGTTCTAACTTAAAGAATAAAAGAATTTGCAACTAAGTAATAATGCATTTATTGTTATTACTCAATGGAGACAACTATCAAATGTTGATTATAAAGTAGTAATTTACAAAGCTTTTTGCTTAGATGTGGCACAAGGCTGTATGAATGGGGCACCCAATGAAACTCAAACTCACTTGTGAAGGTTTGCTAGTCTAGCTTGCCAACCATTACACCACCCGAGGTGCCCTGTTGATTATAAAGTACTTCCCTTTATTTATTTGCAATTTTCTATATTTTAAAACTTGACTCAAAACAGCACTATATCCAACAAACTCACTGAGGAGAATTGGGATACAACCACACACCTGTGAAGGTGCTGCATTTTCATGAGCAAGTAGATTTTTTATGAAGATGGAGTTGTTAGCCCACTGACCCCATTTTGGGTCCAGGTTTTACAACTTCTTACTAAGGCTAAACAAGTCAGCCTGTCTTACTATTTACTCATAGCTGGGGGAAAGAGAAAAAGTAATCATGCCTTTCCCATAGGCATTAGCTCAAAGTTAAACACAAACAGCCTCATTCAGAATTTGAACTCAGCTTGTCAAATCTATTTCCTACAATAACTGTAATGCTATAACATACTTCCATGATTGCCACAAAAGGCAGCCTTTAAATCAGTGGTTTCCCACTGATTTGGGGCCATACTCCCACTTTGGTATTTCTAAAGTTCTGATGCCCTCCTGTAATATTTAATTCTTACATATTTGAAATTTTACTGCAATTCACATGAAGGAAGCTTAAAAGGCCATTAACTTAGTCTCTAAACAAGCTCCACAAAAATATTACTGCAACCCACATTAGGAATTACTGCTTTAAAGGGAATAGTCAAGCTGTAACCATGTCACTACTATCATATAGTTGTATAAACTGGACTCTAAAGAAATACCTCGAAAAAAAGCTAGATGAGAACGACTCAAGAATGCTGAACAAATCCTGGAAGCAGCATCCCACAAAACAGCAGCTGTACAGCCACTTGTCTCTCAAAACACAAACTAAGCAAGTAAGACAAACAAGACATGCTAGGTACTGCTAAAGCAATAGGAATAAACTCATAAGCAACATTCTATTGTGAACTCCTACACATGGACACATAAGTGTTAATTGACCAGCATAGACATACATCAGTTCAGTGCAGACACTGGATGCAGTCTAGAGGATTTACCAAGAGTGATGGTTGGTAGGGATGTATATCGAGAAAGTCAAGGGAATCTGTACTATGTAATTTTATAATATAGCTGTATTGTTTGCTAGACTTTTAAATAGAAAGAGCTCAATATTGGTGATAGAGAATATGAAGATCTAAGTTTTAATGGCATAAATACAGAGTCAATGGTGCTCAGTGACTTATCAGTTTTTCATCTATGGGACCATCAGTCTTTTAATCTAGTCTTATATTAAAATATATTTATATATCTTATACTAATAAATGTTTAAACAAATAAGATTGTCCATGACTATTTTATGCTTGTTTGAAATATATTGTATATGAAAAGGAAAACTAAACCAAATCTGCCCAACGATTAATCCATAGCTAGGAGTAATGAGAAAAGTATTCATGCCTTTACCAAGGGCTTAGCACTACGTAATACACAAACATCCTCATAAAGGATTCAAATTTGGTTCATCAAGTTCATTTCATACAATAATAATGTCATCCATACAGGCCACAAAAAAAAGGTGGCAACCACAGTCAAGGGCGACCAGACAAAAGTGGCTTTTAAATAAGCAGTCAATAAATAAAGAAAGGCTTAATAATCATAGAAAAATTATATATAATTGTCACATGCAATACAAGGTTGTTTGTGTTTTACTTTGCACTAATGCTCTCGAGAAAGGTATGAATCCTTCTCTTCTCCCCCAAGCTATGGGTAAATAGCAGGGCAGACTGTGTTCTTTAACCTTGATAAGGCAACTAAGTCCATAAGGAAAACTGAATTCCAACTAGCTTTAATCAGCTTGAAAATTGATTATGTGACATCCTGCCCAGAGAGACTGGGTGTGTGTGTGTGTATGTATGTATGTATATATATATATACACACACACACTATCTATTTGCTATTTTCTATTAGAATGTGACTTATAACTGAGCTTGATGGCCACAAAAGGTAGCTTTCAAAGTCAATAAAGAAAGGTTTCTTCATAATAAAAAAAAAAACAACCAAGAGCAACTCAAAAAGTCACATACATTTAACTACAAACATGATAAAGATCCAGTTCAATAAAATATATCCTTAACCACAGATAAAGCCGACAAACTGTAACAATATTCAGATAACTCCAAACAAATTCTTTCAGTTGCAATAAAGTTGAATTAATATCGGCTACAACCACATTGGAAATCTAATATTCTCCATGCGATAAAAGAAAAAGAGAAATCTGAAATTGAAGATTTTGGTTTTGGTTTATAAACATTATTTACAGGAAAGCAAGACATGTCAGATTTGTCAAAAGAAACAGTGATACAATGGTAGGCATTTTCCCCACAGTGATTTTATTGATTGCTAACTGACATTTACTAGCAATCATTGTTTCAAAACCTATCATTTCAGAGCATCAAAGTGAAAATTAATACCGAAGATATTCCCAAAGGGGGGAAAAAAAAAAATTAAAAATTAAATCAGAAATCTTAAAGTTCAAAGTGTACTTTACAATACATAAGAGATAGATAAAAATAAGTATAATTTTTCTGTCATAACAAAACTATCCTTTTGTCACCTCATGCATGCAGTAAATCTAGAAAGGCATAATTAAGGAAGTTTGATGAAGCTATTTTTGATCAATGGCTATTCAATCTTTTATGGTTGGAAGGAATTAAAATCATAGCAACGAAATAACATTTAGCAAATAAGCTTATCCTTTTCTTGATGCTAATAAGCCTACACACAAGACATTAATGTCATCATGCCAGAGAGAAATAAACAAATCATTTTTTTAATGATTGAAAAAACATGTATACACATTTCCTGGAATAAACTAACATTCTTGCAAGATTCCATGATTAGAATATTTATAGCTGAATACAATTTGGTATCAAGATGGCTCCAATTCAATTCTTAGCCCCATTCACTGACAGATTTAATGGCATGTCAAACCAACTAGAGTTATTTTATACCTAGAGGTTAAGTAATTGCATTCATTTTATGTGTATATTTATATTTGTGTAATTATTTGAGATTTTTGTACACAATTATGACATCAAGTATTCGTATCTAATACAAACAGCTTACACAATTGTATAGTTTCAAGCATTTCTGTCCAATACAAATAATTTCTGCACAATTATATGGTTTCAAGTAATTTTTTTCAATTTAACAAAAATCATTTGGGTTCATATGGTTTCAAGTAACTATTTTTATAAATGATTCAAGGTTACATGGTTCAAGCAAATCTATTTGACTCATAAATAGGACCCTGGCGTAATCTCCACTCACTAGAGCTCCAAAAATAAGCCTCACCAGCAGACACAGTTTAGTGTCATACTCAGGACACCCCTTTTGGGGAAGTTCTTAGCCTCAGCTGGGGATACAATCAAAGTATTCTAAGCCCTGCCACCAGAGAAGTAGGCCCTATTAAGTTTAAATTCATTTACTAACAATAATATATGAAGTGTCATTTTAAGAGTTATACACTTGAAATGACACTATTCTTAGGAAAGGAAAATACAATTCATTTATGAAGGTAGACCACCTATATAAATACTGTTCCAATTTCCTCAGAGGAAATGGGGAAATTACCATCTATATTAAGAAAATAGCACAGCTAAACTTCATGGCACAAAATGTCCAAGATGACCAGCAACTGCACAAATTACAACATTTGCCATACTCTAGTCACTAAGCTTTCTGTCTTCCATGACTAACCGACAACAAAGTGGGTCTGGTCTGGAATTAGAAACTCTAGCTCCTGGTTTGGGAAAAAAAATTTAAAAAAATAAAAAAAATAGGTTCTCTTTCTCCTATACAATTTGCCAACTTCCAAAGGTGATTTGATTTGTAGGTTATTTAATGCCAAAGCCATTCTCCTAGAAGAACAGTAGTGGTACTATTTATCCCATAGTTGGGAGGATAAGGGGGTTTATACCTTTCCCAAGGGTATTTACCCGAAAGTGAACATACTAGCGCAACTGGAGTACGAACCCGCTTACTACGATTCAGCAGTTCATCACAACCATTACACCACAAGGACACCCCCTTCCAAAGGTGAATCAGAGTAGTCAAACACCATCACAACAATAGTCAAGTGAAATAAGGCTATTTTTGACGTTTCCAATATGTATACATACACGAGTACCCTTCATTAAACTGACCCTGTATAAAAACTGCTCCTGAGGAAAGAGAGTTAAATAAAAACCTTTTGTCCAACTGCAAAGAAAAATAAATTAAGTTTGATATTAAGAATGTTAACTAAACCATAAATCAGAAACAACGAAAAAGTGAAATGACTGCTTGCTTCAAATAATGCAATCATTCATTTAAGAAGAAAACAATGGACAATCTTTTAAGTACTTTGCATTTATTTTTGTTTTTGTCTCATCTGAGAATTTCATTTTGACTCAAATGTTCAGAATAAGACTAATTTAGTTTTTTTTGTTTTTTTTCTTTAGTCCAGTCTGATGATAAATGATTATTACATCACAGTAAATCAGTACAAAACAGATCATCAGATTAAACACCAAGAGACCAAAGAAAAAAAAAAAGCCAAATAATTTCAGAAAATTTTAAAGAGAACCATCTTGTAAAGTTTTCATGAAAGAGCGATGACTCAAGATGAATGCAGATAGTGATTAAACTGGAATTGATCTCTTTTGATGATATTCAAAACAAATAACTACATATCAAGTAATATTTCATCCAAATCTTTAAACATGGTGAGAAATGAGTATAAAGAGGAGACAAATTTTTAGAAACTATCTGTAAAAAATGATGTAAAATAAAACCAAATAAAAAGAAGACCTAAATTTCCACAGTTAATAAACATTTTTAATGTTGGACATTTTGGAAACAGTATATGACCAGATCTAAATAATCATAAAAAATTTCCCAAAGATCTATTCGAGAACAAAACAAGAACCTATTATTTTTTTTTTTTTTTCAAACAGGAAAATACTTTTATCTTTATTTCCAATTTAAAAAAAAGATAAAAATAAAAGCACTGTGCCAATAAAAAAAGTACAAGATAAAAATAAAGCAAGCTATTGGTTATTACATACAAGTTCCAAAAAGGACACTTCCAAAAAAAAGAACATATTCAAAGAAAATAGAAGGCTATCAGAGAAGATAGCAAGATTTCATCAGTTTATTTGTGGTGCTGTAGATAGAAACCATGCAAAATCAAAATTAAGTGAAACTTACTGGAAACACCTGTAACATACTAAACATAACGGTTATCTTTTAAGGAATTAGCAACCTGAGTTCAAATACTAGATGTAGCTGATTATATTTCACTTTGCACGAATGCCACTGAGAAAGGCATTAATCCATCCTTTCTCACCCAATCAAGAAGGAAAATTCAAACCAGCAGTACTACACTGAAAAATTTACCTTTTCTCACATAGTGCTTATGGCAGAGGGGTTGGGTAAATAATAACAGAAAACATCAAAGTCATTTATCCATGGTTAAATTACTTCCCTACTAGAGCGCAGATGTAATTTTCTGGATTTATTTCTTCTATGGATACAAATAAATAGTGAAATTTTGAAAAAAAATTTGTGACCTTTGAGACAGACCCTAGTTAAAAATGTCTGAAATGACCCATTGTTATAAAATTTTATCAAAGCAACATTATTAGATCCAGAGTGCTACAAAATTTTATTAGGGTCCCATTGTTGGCAACACCCACAGTGGATCCTAACGAGTTAACATATCTATAAATGAATAGTCTATGTTTTTCACTTACAATTAATTTTTGTAAGAAAATTTATTAGTTTAACTTATGAAGAAACAAGAGGCAAAATCATTTTTGTCATTCAAAAAGAAAAAAAAAAATCAACAAACCAAGTTCAAATTTTGGATGAAGCTGTTTAAGTTTTATTTCAGACAAATGCCCTTGAGAAAGGCATGTAAACTTCTGTTCTCCAAACAAACACACATACAGTTCAGGGTAAAAAGTAAGGCAGATTGGCTTTGGTATGGCAACTATTCTAGAAGGATAACTCAGAATTCAAACCAGCTGTACTCCACTTAAAAATTAGCTTTGTGTTAAATCCTGATGATGGGAGAGGGGGTGAGTAAATATATATTCAAGTCTGACATTTTTACTACAACCTATCAACTGGGGCAGTAAAATATGCCGACTGCCCACCCCCAGCAGAGGGGTAAGACTCTCCCAATGGGTGTTCTGGATATAACACTAAACTGCATCTGATGGTGAGGCTCTTGTTCTGAAACTTTGGAGACTGTTGAGTACTCCTTCATTGCCATTACTCTGGTCCACTTTGACCCAGAGTGCTAGAACTTGTTAGGGTCCAACCTATGGGTCAAATAAAACTGTTTAATCATTTACTAAGGATTATTATAATTAGTTATTTGAAACCATAAAGCTGTGTGCAAATTATTTATATTACATAGGAATACTTAATTAATAGATTGGTTTCTTGTTAATGACATATCAACTTTCATGGATTGTTTAATGCCAAAGCTATTCTGGTCGAACAGTAGTGATACTATTTAACCCATAACTGGGGGGATACGAGGGAGGAGTTCATACCTTTTCCAAGAGTATTAGTCTGAAATTGAATATAATAATGTGATTGTGGTTTGAACTTGTTAACTTTAAAGCCACAGACCAGCACTTTAGCCATTACACCACAAGAACTTCCCTCTTGATAAATAGAATTACTAATATTAAGTAGGAATACAAAAAACTATGCTAACAAATGAGCTCTAACAACTCATTTGAAAATGAAGTTACCTACAAAGCATATATATAAAAACAAGATTTGACATTAAATAACCCACAAGGGTTGATATATCATAAGACACCAACCAACAAACCAAAACATTGTCTTTATAATTGGCAGATTTCTCTTTTTCTGACTCGCACCCTGGCCATTAAGAAAAAAAAAGAGCTAAATAAAGCTTATTCATTCAATTACATTTCATTCATTCATAAAACTTGTTTTTTGTTTGTTTGTTTTTTCCTTTGGCTTTTAATAATGTGTAAAATATACAATGAGAACTTTATACTGAAAGATTTAAAGACAGCTACTACAGAAAACCTAGCAAAATATCTCATAAATTACAGTTGAAGTCTATTTCTGATTATGAAATCTGTTTATATAAGTTTTACACCAAACTACATTGAATGAAATAAGTCACCATACGCTATTTTTATACTAGTCTCAGAGTAATGTAATATATACATCAAATAGACCAACAACTGAGCAAGCAAGAGAAGCTTAAAGATTGGTCAGCTAAGGCATCACTTCGAAATTATGATCAGACAGTCCAACCAATTATCTACACACAATATCTAGAGAAAAAAAAAAAGTTTAAAACCTTCAGACTGTAGCTTCTCAAAATTCAAGATGTCTGTTTGCACACAATTTTATCTCCATCAATTTCTATCAGTCAAATACATTCTAGTGCTACCCAACCCTCTAACACTATAGAAAGTTTAAGTTGTCTGTGCCAAAATGTTCATTTCTTCTGAAAGAAAATTTGATTGCTAACAATAGCAGTTAGCAGAGATAGTCTGATCTATTGCTAAGTATTTTAACTCAAAAATATGAGTAACTCAAGCAAAAAAAAAGGAAAAAATTTTCTCATATATCAGTTATGTATAAATAAAATTAAAAGATACTAACATGAGAGAAAAAGCAAAACTAGTTTAAAATGCAAAAACTTAAATCAGGTCATTTGAAGGGTAGTAATTTATTAAGCTTAGCTTGGCACAAGATCAGAAATATGGAGGACCTACTGATAATCACCTGGGAAAAAGTAAGACATTTCTATCTATTTTATGACTTGGTTTCTTAGTTTATCGTCATATCAACCTTTGTGGGTTATTTAATGCCAAAGCCATCCTTACAGGAGAGTAGTATTATTTTACACATAGCTGAGGGGATAAACGAGTTCATACCTTTCCCCAAAGTAATTAGTCTGAAAGTGAATGTAATAGCATAGCTGGAGTTCAAACTCACTAAGACATTGTGGTCCAGCACTCTAGTTAATAAACCATGGGAACTTCCCTACTTCAATTTTAAATAAAAACTTATGGATCATTCATCGATGTGTATAAGATTCTCAAGTTCTTTTCAATTTTTCATTATTTTTCTTTCTTTTTTAAATCTATATTTTTATTCTTATTAAATAATCTTATAAATTCTTATAAAAAAAAAAATAAATAAATAAAAAAGGAATATTTTAGAATTCAGTATTCATATAAAATACACCATGGGAACTTCCCTGCTTCAATTTTAAATAAAAACTAATGGATCATTCAACAATGGGTATAAGATTCTCAAGTTTTACAAAAAGCTGAAAAAATTAATATAAAACAGGGTTTAACTATAGAAGGTGCTGAAAAGTTTCAGGCTCAACTAAGACAAAAATGTATTTTCTCTTTTTCTCTTGGTGAGACTAAAGGAAACTTGAGAAATGATGTGCCAAATCTGTTGAACTGGGAATGCATGGCTCTAGGTTCTTTGATATAAATGAACTTCACAGCACTGCCTTTAAGTCTCAATACGATGAACTTTTTACTTGACACACCACTTGTAACCAAATTTAATTTCCATTCACCACCAAATAAATTAATCAAATATTCAATTACAAAATATAACTTCAGTTTCATTGGATGCTATGATAAAAAGGGTTGATTTTTTTTACATTTTTTATTTCAAGATTAAAATTTATTTACAAAATACAGAAAAGTTATTTTAAATGGAATACTGAATTATGTAATAACACCCAAACCAACAAATATCTAACAATACTGAAAATGATTTAACAAGATACAGATCTCTTCAGTCTGAGCAGGTTTTTTTTTGTTTTTTTTTCATAAATAACAATATAATTTAAATTTTATTCATTAAAAATCTGTTACCAGAGATAAGGATTAAAATTTCAGGCATTGTTTTATTTTTTCATTACTTTTCTTCTTTCTTTTTAAATCTATATTTTTATTCTTATTAAATAATCTCATAACCTATTATAAAAAGGGATATTTTAGAATTCAATATTTTTATAAAATAATTCATGTAAAATAATTGTTTTCAAATGTTTTTTTGTTTATGAAAATATGATTATATGTGTCATTAACAACATTGAAAAGATCCTGATCTTTTCTGTGAGAACCAAATAGTTCATTCTTTTAAATGACCAGTATGTTTTAAATAGAACATATGTGAACAACACATCACTTCACTAGTGATCATCAAACCCAATCAGGTATTCTTCTAGGGGTACAATACAGACAACTAGCAATTTTTGTTTGTTATAAAGAGATTTATAAATGTCAACAATTAAATTGACACCTTGTGGATGCCTATGTTTTAAATTCACCAGGACAAATTTTATTCTTCTCTAGATATCTACATAGCCCACTTTGAAAAGCCCTCACCTCATATAAACAATATATAACAGTAATTTACTAAGCTTTTTGATTAGATGTGGCACAAGGCCGAATGAATGGGGCACCCAATGAGACTCGAACTCACTCTTGCAGGTTTGCTAGTCAAGTTTGCTAACCATTACACTACCTGAGGCGCCTAACAATATATAAAATAGCTGTGTTCTTAGTTACACTAATTTCTGAATGTTTTTATAAATATATGAACATAACATTCAACAATTTATCAACAAAAACTACTTGACAAATAAAAAAAAATGTACTCTTACAAAAGAATCATCACAGATCTTTTGTTTCAGTTTAATCGGGTTTTTTTTTTAAATTTTATTTATTTATTCCATGTTCCATTCATTAATCAACAAAAATTTTATAGCAGAGAAGTGTAAGAAGGTTGATTTCCAAGTGCAAAATAATGAAACAAATCATATAATTTTCTTTTTTGTACCTATTTATACAGACAATTGTAATGCCAAGCATTTTTTCAACATTGACAAATTTCAAGCACTCAAGGATATCATCATTAAAGTCAATGAACAATTTTATTGGAATTTTCTTTCTTTCTACCTTTGAAAAATAAAACTATTTTTTGTCGGTGCCTTATCATAGAAATAGAATTGGAATATTTTTAATACTTAAAAGTGTGAAGATCTTTTTTTTGGTGGGTGGTGGGGGTATTATGTACAATTAGAATCAGTAGAAATGTGTTATTAAAAGTCATTCTTTTATAAAATTCTACAACAAACAAAACAAAAACTATCTATACAGTTATCAGAGATAGAGATATCAGATTAAAGTCTTTTTCCTGTTTTTTAAGCACTTCTTTACTCTTGCATACACAAGAAACTTCAACTGAGTTTATAGACATTTACTAAACTTAGTTTAGCACAAGGTCAGAAATATGGAGCAATCAGTAAGAATTAAGTTCACTAGTATTGATCTGCTAGCTAGCCATTAGACCATAGGAGGTACCCATCAACCCATTTTATTGCAAAAGAAGGTGAAGGAAGAAACAATAGGAGAGCTTGATGCTCAAAAAAGAGATAAAAAATAAAATAAGAATCACAGAGATGACTTTTTAAACTTAAATAAAGAAACAAAAATTTTACATCTTTTTTAAACTAAGAATTAATTTTTTTTATTTATTGCGGACTTTTTGTCCTCATCTTGGTAGTTTTTTTTGTTTTTTTTTTTGTGTTGTTTCTTCTTTCACTACGTTTCGGCCAAATTTCACCTCTGGTCTTCTTTAGGTGATTTACCACAACCTCGGATAGGAATGCTGAGTCTTGTAACCGTATCCCCAGTAATTACTGCCTTCCATAGTTGTTGTCTATCACACCACGTTTTTGACCAAGTAAACCTCTGGCCGGCTTGGGTAGGATTTGAAACCGATATCTTCTGACAATGATCACCTGGAACCGTAGAGACTCAACGCCTCTATCCACTGCGCCACGGGCCCCGAAGGGCGATCAAGGATGGATTTTTTGGTCTTATAAATCCTTATCTGGTCTTCCAGTGTCGGGTCCGTACCGAATTTTTGTACTTGTCTTTAATTGGAATCATTTTGAGATGAGGCTTCTTAATCTGAGAATTAATTTTTTTTTTCTTTTTTTATTGCGGACTTTTTGTCCTCATCTTGGTAGTTTTTTTTTTTTTTTTTACTCTAATTCATCTAAAAGCCACTTTCAATGGCCATTAATATCAATATCAAGCCAAATTCTAAAATATTTTAAAAGTACTCTATGATTAGCCTTTAATAGTTAAGTCCCTTGAGAAATTATAATGATTGGGATGAGAAAGAATATTTGCAATCTGAATCAGAAAATGCTTTATTCTCTAAGTTAGAACATTTTAATGCCATTGCACAAATGAAAAGTCTCACTATGTGCCATTTTGGCTGCATTTATATACATACATAAATTAAATCATTATATATATCATATATTTTACATATCAAGTTCACATAAATCTTGTTCATGAATCAATTTGAAAAAGTGAAATATCTAATCCTTTTATATTTTTATACTTTAAAAAGTAATTCACAACAAATTGTCTGCCTTTTATTTTTCTTTAAAACTGATCACTTATCTGCTTGACATACTCTAAATTCGAAATTTGTAAACATATCTATATTTGCCCCTAAATTATTTTTTAGGGTGTCAATAAGTTAATGTTTTTAAGATGAACAGATCATTGCCAAAAAGCAAAATGAGAAAAGAATTTGACTTTCAAGAAGTGATTTCTGACTTGGGTTCATATTTGTATGTAAGCAGGTGTCTAGGTTAAATTCTTTTTTATGTCAATTCACCTAAAAGCCAACTTCGATAGCCATCAAAATAATCATCAAATCATATTCTAAGAATTTATAATGAAATGCAAATAAACAAAAAATGTACTCTATAATTAGCCTTTAATAGTTAACCGTGTCATCTCCATATTAAATGACAAGCCTCTGAAATTAGTTGGCTATTTCACATGCCTTAGTAGCAATATCTCATCTACTGATAGCAATGTCAACATGTGCATAGGAAAACCATGGACTGTGACTGACCATATGGAAATCTAATTTTTCAGAGAAAAAGAGAGAATTCTTCCAAGAGATAACCATGTCAGCACTATTGTACGCTTGCAATACCAGGACTTAGAGAAAAAGTTAGATAGGAACTACTGCATGCCGTTTTGAACCAATTCTGGAAGTAGCACCCCACAAAACAGCAAACCATCAAAGTAAGACAAACAAGACATGCAGAGCACTTCAAAAGAAGCAGGGACAAACTCATAAGCAACATTCTTTAGTAGATTCTCATGGATGGACACACCAATATCGGCAGACCAGCATAGACTTAAATTCATCAACTCTGTTTAGACAGTGGATGCCGTTTAGAAGACCTGCCAAGAGTGGTGGACAATAGGGTTAGATGATGAGAGAGTGAGAGTCAAGGGAATTCACGCTATTAGCACAACTTGATGATGAGTTAACTTTGGACTAAGGAAAATCTCACTGTGTGCCATTTTTGCAAACATCTGTATTTGCTCCTAAATTATTTCCTGTCAAAAAGTTAGTTTTTAAAGTGAACAGACTCTTGCCAAAATAAAAGGATTAAGAGGACTAGACTTTCAAGTGTTGATTTCTGACATAGATACCTGCTTACATCCAAATATGAACTTAAGTAGAAGCAATGTGCTCATAAGTAAATCAACAAATACACAACTAATACATCTTAAGATTTGAAGAAATAATTAACTCTAAAAAAAAGGGAGGGCTGTTTTTTCATTGCTCTGAGTTAATTGGTTGGTTAGTGTTTAATGGCATACCAAATCTTGTTTTATATATATATGATTTGGATGGAAATAGTTTGTAGATAAACATTTTTGTTTTTAAAAGAATTGTCAGAGCATAAGACCAAGGATAGGGCAGCATATGATTTGTATATGTCTCATTTCATAGATGCATCATGTGTATATGTGTGTGTGTGTGTGTATATATACATATATTGAGGTTTGCAATTAGTTTCAATATCCATACTTTCAACACCATAGGATTTATTTAGGGTTTTGGTTGATCCTTGGGAGTTGCACTGTTTTCGTTTATTAATATGGTTTTGTTTAATCATTTTTTGGTGATTTTATTCTTCATGTTGATGGGTCTCTGAGATAAGATAAAGGGTTTAAAATTTTCAGTCATTTTTGTTGAGCAGTTGGTTGGGTACAATTTATTTTGAATTGATGGGAAGGTTCAAGTTTGTCTGAATATGAGGTTTTGAATTTGTGATATGGATTTTTCCAGAGATATGTATTTTAGGAATTAGTGGGGTGATTGGTGCAATCTTCCCTTTGAAGTACTTGTTTAAGCTGAAGATTTGAAGTTTCTGGAGATTTTTTTTTTTTTTTGTATTGGGATGGGTGTTTAATTTGTGTTTGACAGATTTCAGTTCTTAGAATTTCAGCTAACCATTTGGTTCTAGTTTTTTTTTTGACAAGAGATTTGTATTTATCAAATTGATTGTTGTTGGTTTGATGCTCAGACTCACCTCTTGTGCCACATTAGCATAGGTGCTATCTTTCATATAGGATTCTTTTTTTTTTTCCTAGAAATGTTATATTCCTTCTATACTTTACTGCCATAATTTCCGCTTTAGTGAATATAGCACATTCTTGAAAACAGAGGATGGTTCTCAATATTTTGGGTATTTGGTTTTAGTGGGAGAATTTTCCTCAATGTGGTCTGCATCCTTTTGACCACACCTTCCCCATATAGGACATCCTCTATAACTCCTTTTGGTGTCCATATTTTTGACATTTAAAGCATCTCAAGAGTGAGGAGGAAAGTACTATTCTACCCTTTCAAGGTAGTAACCAATTATCACTTACCTGGAAAATAATGATTCGTGAAATGTCCAAATGTATTTGAGTGTTTGTATCTCACCATCACCCTTTCTAATGATTATCCTTTTGTAGTCTGTGGGCCCTTGCTTTCCTAAATCTGTATTTATTTTCTGTGGTATAACTTGGGATAACTCTGTTTCAATTAAATCCCTTTGGGGTGTTAAGCTTTTCATGCGAGTTAGTTTTGAATTTTAAGTTGTGAAAGGTTTTCAGCCTGCTTTTTGTCATCTACCTCTACAAGTAGATTGTTACTTTTAATTTTTTTTTACAATTTGAGGGTTTGCTCTGCTGGAGATTATTTTTTTAAATCAAGAATGGGGAAAATTGGGCAAGAAGAGTTTCTTCTAGAGATATAATGATGATAAAACTTAAGAATTTCATTTTCTGAATCAGATTCAGAAAGATTTCATTTGGATTTTTTTGTTTGTATTTGCTGGCTCTGTCTTCCACCACCCATCATGGAGTCCAACTTCTCTTGAGAATTTACTAAGGGGGATACCCATTCACCTTGATTGATACATATGCCAGTATATTCTCATCAGGAGGGAATTTTGAGTCCCAGCTGATTTCAGACTTCAGTATCCAATACTTAGTGTCTTAAGCTTTAACAGAGGTATTAAGATGTATTGTTTGTCTCAATGCAACTGACCTTTACCCACCACCTTCTAGCATATTAAGATAAAAAAGAGCCAGGTGTTAATTTGCCAGAAGAGCAAGATGAGGAATATGGTCAGGACTTAATTATATAGAAGCTAAGGCTTGACATGACCAGAAGACAGATCAAACTGGGGCCTCTACAACTGCTTATCTAGCTCAGTAAGGATCAAAGTGAATATTGCAGGTTACAGACCACTCATCCACCACGAACCTATCTTCAAGCATTACAGGTCACAACCCACAGCCAACAGGTGGCTTCATAGGTAGGGAGGTCTTACCTCTCTGCAAAGGTACAGTCAGAGTATTCTACAGCCCCAGTTAACAAAGTGCTGCTAATTAATAAAGATAATTGAATAAGATGCAAATAAGTTTTTTTAAATGTTGTCTAATGAAGCAGGCTAGCTAATTTGACAAAACCATGGCAATAAAAGGCATTAAGATTGTATTGATCATAATTACATTGAAACTTTAGACAAAAGGATACTGTATGCAAAGAAGTTGCTACAAGATAAGAGCTTAAATATACATACATTGATTATTTGTTAGCATAAATATAAATATTAGATAAACTCAAAACTATATCAGAGAACTTACAAATCGAAAACATTTTTGCTATGGTTTTTAATTTATAATTCATTCTCTAAATAAAGGGTTATGCTTCACTAATTCAATATTGGTTAGTTGGTTTTAAGGCATATTAACCCTTGTTGAGATATTTAATGCCAAATAAAGTTTGTTTTTCTTTTGTTTTTTCAAGCAATTATATAGCTTCAAGTAATAGATAATTTAAATCATTTGTAAACAATTATAACTTCAAGTAACCATTATTAAAACTGATAATTTATACATAATCATATAGTTTTAAATGGTTAGAGTGTTCGCCAATGGCCCGGGAGACCTGGGTTCAATCCCAGGTCGAGTCATACCAAAGACTTTAAAAATGGTACTTGATGCCTCCTTGCTTAACACTCAGCATTATAAGGTACGGATCAAGGGTAAAGTGGAGCAATTCAGGGAAAGGAGTAGCGCCCTCCCCTACACTTTGGTGTAGTAGCTATCGAAAAGGGAGCCTTCGGGTCACCCTCGACTATGGTTGCCAACAACAACAATTCCTATTAAATGATAATCATTTCTTTGCAGTTACATGGTTTAAAGTATTCCTATCTAATACATATATTTTGCAGTTATATGGTTTCAAGTACTCCTATCTCATATTAATCATTTTCAAACAGATCTATTAGATCCATAGATAGGATCCTAACAGGTACTAATATTTCAGGTCAGGGTGGGCCTAGGAGTAATGGCAACAAAGAAGTGACACCACCAGATGCAGTTTAATATCATACCCAGAATATACTGAGAATAGAGCACATTTTACTCTAACACAAGCTGCTCATACAACCATATTTTTTTGCGTTTTTGTATAAAATTATCATTCTATACTATCTGAGACATTTTAGCAGTGATTTTTATTAGCTGTGTACCAAGATGATAGGTTAGTATTCCAGCTGACCAATCATTTTAAGACAATAAGTCAATAGTGATCTATAGCAATCATAGTCAAAATACACAATGATCAAGATGTCAAACTACATTAGTGAAGTGTACAGAATCAGATCAATATGCACAGTGGAAAGAGATTTGACTGATGGCAAAATCATACATTTTCAGGAAACATAACTTACATACAGTAGACAGATTCTATACTTATTTAATACTGAAGTATTAAAGCACCTAAATGTATAATATCCAGTGCCTTTTACAAATAAATGTACTTTCTGCTTCATTCCAACAATGCTAAATTCAATTATTGTTTTGTTTTTAATTCTAAAATTAAGACTGACCCGACAGAATGATCATGACATTGACACCTTTAAAGAAAAAGAAAAAACAATTGTGAACTTTCTTGATTGTATCAGTAGTTTCACTATTCATGAAAAACAAAAAAAATGAACTCTTTTACTATAACTGCCTGTAGCCTTCTAAGATTTTTTTATTGAATGATTTACTCTAATTTAAAAAAGATTTTTCTTTAACACAAGACAATTTCCAAATTACATTAGTGCTAGATGTGGTTCTTCCAATTCTCAATTACTCAGGGAGAATTTTTTTTTTTATGTATACTCTGAAGAAATTTTTTTCTTCTTCTGGAATCCTCACTTCGATGATGATCAGAGAAGTCAAAGCAGGAAAATGCAAGAAAAGAAGACAACACAAGAATGCAATACTGAAAAGATCCTATAAGTATCTGGATGTTGTAGATTTTATAAGTATAAGATGGCAGCACAAAAGTTGTTTTCTCAATTTCATTCACTTTTTTTATACTCCAAAGCAAGATATTTAATTCTCTCAAGTAAATTGTATTAATGTACATCATCTGCTTTAAATCATGCACTTCATTGTCTCTAATTTAATAACATGAACACTGAGCTGCTATCATTCAAAAGTAATCTAAAAGATACTTGTAAAACCTAAATTCAATATATATCAAAGGTGTAAAGCAGATTAATGCAATAGGCTGGTAGCACCCTCTCTCTCAAGAACCAATCAAGTATCAGAAACATAACCTCAGAAGAGAAAGACCTTTTCTCACCATAATGATCAGGCAATGAATGAATATGAAAATTTGATATTTTAAAATGGGCAATCTTATACATTTTAGCAATCCCCATCAAAAGAAATAAGCCTACATCAAATGTCCATTAGATTAGATCAGTAGCAAAACATACTCTAAAATAACAACTGTATAGTAAAACTTAATGTTTATGCCAATCATCTATAAAAAAATATAAATGTTGTGATGATGAAATGATTTGGAAAGCCATATCTAATTTGTTTGAGCAAATTAACATGAAAAACTGACATATTAAATGCTAATGGTATAGGAAACCAGAAAAATGATATTACTACCTCTGTCCCAAAATGCCCTAATTATGACATGGAACTGGATCTGATGGGGAGGCTTCAGTTCAGGAGATCTAAGGATAATACAGTACCCTTTCAGTGACATGACTATTAGGTCCACTCTAACCCGGAGTGGTAGTACCTGTTAAGGTCCCATCTATGGGTCAAATAGATCTGTTTGCAAATTATTTGTATTAGATAGAAAAACCTGATATCATAACTGTATGCAAAAAATTTTAACTACACAAAAAAGGAAAATATAAAATGTACAATTCCTTAACTTTAAGGCATAAAATAACCCCAAACAGGTTGACAAGCCGTTAGAAAAAAATCAGTCTCATAATAGTTGTTATATTTGCAAATATACAAATGTGGAATAAAATTACAACACCTTGAAGAACATATTCTGATTTTGACCTAGCAAGAATAATAAGTACATGAGGTCTGAGTACAGTTCATATACCCCTTATTTTGAAACCTGTGCACATATTGATATGTATATATGTATGACCATTTACTTGAATCCAGATACATTACGTGTATATTTAATTTTGAATAAAGTGAAACCCATATTCAGGGTGATGGAATTTTCTATCAGTGTATTTCATATACTAAATATAATTATTATGATACATATATTATAGATATTATCCAATTAAACAGAGCTATGTTATTGACAGGGTTATGAATAAAAGAAAAACTTCATGATAATATTAATGCTCAAAAGTGAAAATGTATAGTATAACAATCGAAAATTCTAGAACCCATAGATATAACTTTGATAAAAATAAAAACAAAATCTCACCTTCATAGATAAAATACTTATGTTAGGATCAAACATAAGACAAAAGTATTTCAAAATATCAAGCTTACATGTAATAAAAGATGATTATCGCCACATCAACTAAATGTAGGTTATGTGATACCTAATTCTTTCTTGTTACATCTACAAATATGGATTGAAGACATTCCTTTTTTTTTGCTTTTCATATAAAGAACGTAATATATTTTACCCACATCATTAGATAAATAAGATTTGGTTTGGTTTTATAACATATCAACCATTGTAGGTTATTTAATGCAAAATCCATTTTTACACATATAAACAGTTCTATTTCAAACAATTCAGTTTAGTATAATTATAGTTTTTTGATTACACTGAGTTAAATGTCAAAACAATTCTATTTCAAGCAATTCAGTTTAGCATACAAAAACAGTTCCATTTCAAGCAATTCAGTTTAGCCTAAGCACGCATTTTAGCTCTATTTGACCCATAGATAGGACCTAATCAGGTGCTACTATTCCAGGCCAGAGTGAACCAGGGAGCAATGGCAATAAAGGGGTATTCTGCATTCCACAAAACTTCAGTATTACTGGAAGCTCACCATCAGATTATTTCATATCATATCCTGGACACTCGTTTGTGGTGGGGAGTCTTACCCCTCTGCAGAGAAGCAGTCGGTGTATTCTACAGCCCTAGCCAACTGGGCAAAAATGAATAAGGGTTAAATTAAAATCATGACAATAATCATGAACACTCAAACTTCCTTTTACATTTAATGATAATGGCAAGATACTAAATAAACAAAAAAAAATTTTCTCTTTTCAACAAAACATTGTATACCAATTGTTATGATAAATTCATGACTATCACAGTTATAAAAAGCTACAATCACATTTTTACTCAAAGCAAAATTATACTGAATATTATTCAATGCACAGATAAAATTATCAACTGCTAGGATCATATTAAAATACTAAATGACCTATAAACCAGTTAGGTTACCATTATAACACCAATCCATAATATTGTTTTTATATAGGGAATGAGTGACAGATTCTAATTATCACTAGTATATCAAGAATTAGAATGGTTAAAAAAATGACATTCAGCATAAAAATCCTACAAAATTATAATTCACTTGTAAATTGGACTATAAATTGCTTTTATAATCTAAGAGCTTGTGTTGCTCTAATAAATGTCTCACTATGATGTGCCATTCTTAATGGGTTACAGTCACATACAAACATGAGAAGTCATAAGAAATCAGCTATTCTATTAAAATACATTTTATAACTTATAACAAATTTTGAATTCTTACTGATAGAAAACAATTACAATTTATCATATCAACCTCTCATAGAGCACATTTCTTTTTACTTCCATAAAGTACTGAAATAGTTTGTTTTATTTTCTTCTTCAGACCCTGTAGATATGAATGAAAGAATAGTTCCTTTAAAAGAAAAACTTGAAAGATGTAAAAATGCTTTGTCAGGTTGGACAGACATTAATCCTGCTTACAGATCACAACTGTAACCAATGGCAAAACTTATTAACACTAAGAAAACAATTACAAACAAGTGCTATGCCAAGACAACACAATCTGAACATAATATGGAGAACTGATAATACAAAGTCATATAACAAATAGCATGAAAATAAAATAGTAACAGGAACAGGCCAATCTTGTCCTTACTGAACTCAAACATGTGTTATGAAATAAAAAAAGAGAACAATTGGGATAAGATATTTCAGAGGATAATTGAACATTAATGAAATCATTAGCCACACAGCATAGTTCTTATGGTAATTAACAATTAAGTCAGGGAGACAATCATATACCTAACATATACAAGTGTTAGCACATAAAAACATAGATATCTCATGTAAGTCAGATATATTGTGTCTATGGGTCAAGACCTGTTAGTTCCATGCCCTTTCTGTTTCTTGGAACATATGCATTCTTTTTAATCATGATTGGAAGGAATCCTTATGGTGTAATGGCTAGTGCTAGACAGCAGCCTCAAAGTAAGCTAGTTCTAACTTCAATCACTCAATTACATTCATTTTCAGATTAATACTATAGGTAAAGGTATAAACCCACTTATTCCCACCAGCTATGGATTAAATGGTATCACTGCAATTCTTCTACAAGGATTAAATGATCTACTAAGGTTTGGTTTCTTTGTTTAATGGCATATCAACTCTTTTTAGGTTATTTAATGCCAAAGCCATTCTCCTAAAAGAACAGTAGTGGTACTATTTAACCCATAGCTGGGAGGATAAGGGGGTTCATACCTTTCCCAAGGGTATTTGCCCGAAAGTGAACGTAATAGCGCGACTGGACTATGAACTCGCGTACTACGATTCTGCAGTCCTTCGCTTTAACCATTACACCACAAGGACACCCCCACTACTAAGGTTGATATGCCATAAAACAAAGAAACTGAAAGCAATCATGATTACATTGACTTTTCCTTTTTTGTCATTATCTCCACCCTATGAATAATCATCATACTTCCTTCTCTGGACTTAGAATCCATATTGGCAAAATTAGGAACTCTAGAACCTGCTTTTTAATTCCAGTTATTCATTTCCTAGACTTGTTGGCTATAAAGACTAAACAGCATAGTTTGCCCAACCATTTAAACCATAGTTGAGACCTTTCCTGAAGTGAATGTAAACAGCCTTGGCTGGAATAAAAACACTTCCAGTCTCTATGCTGATAACCATTCTTCTACATCCACACACAAATACGATAATGTTCAATAAAAACCAATCTTTCTCAAATGACCAAGAAAAACAGGAAAATTTTTATTTCTTTAATAACATATAAAGAAAGCAATAAGCTGAAGTATAATAAAGAAAATAATAGACAGAATAAGAGAAAGAATGATGACACAGTAAAATACAAAACCAGTTATTCAAATGAAGAACAGCTCAATAACAGCCAATGGGAAAACTAACAAATTTGATGAGTAAAATTCAATAATAATCAAATAATGAAAATGACTCGGAAGTAAGGATAAACCAAAAAAATCAGAGGAAAATTCACTGAATTAAAGGCTATAATTTTGATTTTTGGCAAAGAAATTTTCAATATGTTTACTTTATGTTTTAACCCAATCCCTCCACCACAAGTACTATGTGACACAGGGTCAATTTTTTGTCAGATTTGACATTAAGTCATTTCATAGTGGGAGGCCATGCACAAATCGTGACATATGTGGGTATATACAAAAAATGATTGGTCCCTTCAACATTATCCTTCAGGGACACCTTAGGCAACAGCCAATTAACTCAGCCCTGCTAAGCAGGTACTGCCTGAGGGAAAAGGCCCCCTAGGAACAGGTGATTAAGTTTAAACCACCCTGAAATGCCTGGAAAGAATTTTTTAAGCTGAATACTGCTGGTTTGAATTTAAACTTTTCCTTCTTCTAGAATGGTTGCTTTACCATGACTAAAGAGTACAGTCAGCTCTACTATTTGCCAATAGCTGGAAGGAGAAAAGATGGATTCATGCCTTTCCTAAGGGCATCAGCATGGAGTGAAAGTCTTGTCCAAGATTTGAACTTGGCTCATCTGGCCCATTTCCTATGACAATAAACTCATAGATACCTACTTTATACAGTTAAATAAAAAGATAAAAATTGGGGTTGGTTAATATGAGGAGCACAAATGACTGTTGAGACTTAATAATAAATCAAACCTCTTGATAAAAAGAAAATTTTCAAAATCATGCCTAAAGAAAATTCAGCAGCTATAGCTCTAACCATTCTTAAGTTATACAATCATAGACAGACAAAAAACATTAGGGGAATTATAGTAAGATACAATAACAATTACTGTGCAAATAGCTACCATATATCTACAAAATAACACAATAATTCAATGGGTGATTGGTTGGATTTTATGGCATATCAACCGTTGTGGGTTATTTAATGCCAAATCCTATATATATATATATATATATATATATATATATATGATTTGTAAACAAATGGTTTATTGGTAAGATTTTAAACAAGCCAGAGCTCAGTTTGTTTACAGTTAAATAGTTTAAAGTATTCCTATGTAACAGGAATGTTTGTACAAAGTTGAATGGTTTCAAGTATTGCTATCTAATGCTAATAATTCTATTTGATATTAATCATTTGTTTTCACACAGTTAAAAAGTTATACATATATTATTTCTAAGTGAATAGTTTGTAGTTAATTTCATTTTTAAAATGGTTACAGCTAATTTGTTAGCAGAGTTAAACAGTTTCAAGTATTCCTTTCTAACACATAATTCAACTCCATTCATTTGCACACAGTCAAACAGTTCCAAGCATCACAAAGTAATATCAATGATTTGATTTTTGCACTTAGTTAAACACTTTCAAGTATTCCTATATAACTCAAATAATTTCATTTAGTATTTATCATTTGTTTATGGTAAAAAATATTCAAGTATTGTTTACACAAATAGTTTTATTTGTACACAGTTAAATGGTTTCAAGTATTACTATCTAGCACTAATAATTCTATTCGACACTATTCATTAGCATAAAGTCAAACAGTTTCAAATATTGCTATGTAATACCATTGATTCAATTTTTGTATACAGTTAATCAATTTCAGGCATTCCTATATAACACAAATGATTCTATTTAGTATTAATCATTTGTTTGCACAAAGTGAATTGCTTCAAGTATTGCTATCTAACAGCAATAGTTTTACTCCCACACAGTTAAATATTTTCAAGGTTTACTATGTAATACCAATAATTCAGTTTTTGCACACAGGTAAATGGTTTCAAGTATTGCTATGTAACACTAACAATTCAATTTAACATCAGTAATTTTGCACACAGTTAAATATTCAAACAGTTTTATTTGACCTATAGATAGGACCCTAACAGGTACTACCACTTCAGGTCAGAGTGGACCTAGGAGCAATGGCAATGAAGTAGTACTCCACATTCTCTAGAGTTCCAGAACTGGAGCCTCACTATAAGAAGTTTTATTGTCATATCCAGGACATTAGTTATAAACAAGCATCTCTGATTAGACAAATGACAAACACAAAATTCTTAATAAAATACAGGTACAAAAAATATATAAACAAGTTATATAAACATTTCCTTTTTAATTTTACATTAACTGAATGTATATATTTATGAAATAGATAATGCAATCAGCCAAACAGAAAATATGAACTTGTTTTTTTAACACTGAACTGAAATTGCAATTATAAACATGTAAACACTTGTAGACAATACAAAGGAATCAATTTAGAAACAATCGATTAGTCTATTGGGAATAAATGAATGTTTATTTGTGATTACCGTTATTGTTTACTAAGATGCACTTAATGACCAAGTTAATTAGACTAACTAAAACATACTGGAAAATGGATGGTAAGCTTGACAGGTAAACAGAAGATTACAACTAATACTAAAAAAACAAAAAAAAAAAGAAAAGAAACTTTAGGTTTACCTACATCATTTATGAAAGTTCTAAAATATGATTTCTTTAAAGCATGATAAGGATAAGTTGAAGCATTAGGAAATAAGAAATGTTTTCTCTTTCCCAAATAGCAGCACTGGAAAAATAAGGTCTAAAAGAAAAAAAAAAGTTTAGCTTAGAGTTAACCTTACCATACTCTAAGCTGGACTAAAAAACTAACTAGAGACATGTAAATATTTTCTTTGTATATTTCCACTGATTTAAGTAAAGGTAACATCATACAAAAATTTTCTTTGGCAAAATTAAAACTAGCAGAAATTATGTTTCACAATTATCTCTACTGACTTCCATGGCTTCAAAAGTGTTTCTTCTAAATACCAATGATACATTATTATAGGGAATATGCATTGTCACAACAGATAAGAAACAAAGAAATATAAAAAGGTAAACTGTGAAGAATTACAGCTGAGTATCATCAACAGTATATATATATATATACACACCAAATATACAACAGGATAAAAACTCACAACTTTCATGCTTTTGATCCTCAGGTAAGCTGGTATTCAACTTGTCTAATTTTTCAACTTGAAACTGTTTTATATCTTATATTTGAAATAATATTGTGGTATTCCTCTGCATTTTTGTACATTGAGTACTCTAAAGATTGTACTGATTAAAAATGCTTTTAGTGATAATTTTAATCATAATTGTGTGTGTGTGTATATATATATATATATAAAATATGTCAAGTAAGTTGACTGACTATAGTTGAGGGCAACTCAAAGGTTCCCTTTTCAACAGCTACGACAACAAAGTGTGGGGGAGTGCGCCACTCCTTCCCCAGGATTGCTCTACTTACCCTAGGTCCATACCTTATAATGCTGAGTGTTAAGCAAGAAAGTATCAAGTACCATTTTTTGATTCTTTGGTCTGATTCTACCTGGGATTGAACCCTAGTCTCCTGGGCCATTGGCAAACACTAACCATTATGCCAAGGGGCCAGTGTGTGTGTGTGTGTGTATATATATATATATATATATATATATATATATATATATATATAATTATGGGATTACTTGTATTTGAATAGGCAGTTATGCCTAATATTAGAGAATCAGTATACTTTGATGTTAGAGGGTTGAATCTGCTCAGGATCAATGTGTCATCCTCTAAAAATTTTGTCTAGATTCATAGAATAGTATCTATGCATTGTGAAATGTGTTCATATATATATATACATACACACACATTTTATTTACTCATATATAGATCAAATTTTGAAGACCGAATTTTTAAGCAAAATATTTGTGTTAACCAATTCATTGAATCACGAGTTATAATTTTGTAAAGTTGAAATTTAAACATAATAGAGAAGAGCTACCTTTGGTCTCAAAATTGACTTATACATGAGTCTTTAAGATATCTGGACTCTGATGGCATTTTATACATGTGGAGATAATATATATATATATATATATATATATATTTATTACAAGCAGGGATACTTAGCATTGCCCAAAAGGAAAATTACTTCATTATGCCAATACTAATGGCACAAAGAATCTTTAATAAAATTAAACTTCTTGGAAATTTGTTTTCTCATGTACAATTTTATAAATGAAATAATCAATAAAGAGAGCCTGTAAGCACAATTAAAATTTGAAATGGAGATTTATAAAAAACATGTTTGCTCTTTATTTGATTATTACAAAAACTAATCCCAATTCATTAATTGGTTGATCTTTGGTAGTTTTGTTTAAACTAATCTCTATTACATATAAAAACTTTCCTAAGCTATAAGTTTCACATTAAAAAACTTTTACACAAAAGATCTATGCTGCTACCTCAAAGAAACTTTAAATCAGAATTTTCTTCTATTTTTCTTCACATTAATGATACAAAGAACTTGGTGATAAAATTCATTCAAGTTTGGCAATGTTTTCTGTACATATGAATTTAAGTTATTTTTCAAAGAAGTTCCCATACAAAATTTTTAGAAGTAACATTTTTTTAATATAACCCCCACTACCCACCTTTAATTGATTTAATTGTTTTTTAAAGTAAAGAAAATATAACAAATTTACATTTTTCAAAAGATAATTCCCTGGTGAAATATGTTTTGTTTAGTGTTTTTAAAACAAAATGCCACAAGTGTTCATATGAACGACCGCCTTTTGGAAATTTAAAAGCAAAGAATATTGAGTAAATATTGCTTTTTTAAGCAACTTTTTAGTTTTATTTGTTTACTTATATTTTGGAGATGGAGTCAGTAAAATACTTTTGTATTTTTAAATATCAACACTTTTCCTTGAATGATATTTTTCATATGGAAATCTTTAAGCATTATAAATGTGCCATTTATAAAGCATAATTTCAAATAAAAGACTCAAAAACAGTAAACCATAACCAGGATTATTACTCTTTCGATCTCCATACTTAATAATCGGTGCATTTAGAATCTGTCTCTTGAAAATTGTCAGCAATATTTATAATCTTTGAAAATTGTTTTTTTTTTTTCTTCTTTTATAGGAATTTCAAATGACAATTTCATATAACATGCCTGTCAAGCAGATGTCTAAAGAGACTTCATGCCAAAAATTAAGTTAATAAGGCATGGTTTTAAAGATTATCATCTATGAACAAAACTGTTCTTTATCAAAATATACATATATATATATATATATATATATATACACACACACACACACAATTATGGTGAAAATTTGTCACTAAAAGTTTTTTAAATCCATAAAATCTATACAGCATTCTATACACAAAAATGGAGAGCAATATCACAATATATTTCAAGTATAAAATGATGATGAAGCAAGATAAAAACTCACAAGCCAATAGTTTCATATTGTCAATCCTCAGGTGAGCCAGTATTCAACATGTTGAATACTGGATCACCAAAGGATTGACTATATGAAACTATTGATGTGTGAGTTTTTATCTTTTTTTTTTTTTTTATACACGACAAATATTATCATATTGCTCTGCATGTTTGTGCATAGAGCACTGTAAAAATTTTACTGATTAAAATATTTTTAGGATTAAAACCTTATCATATATATATATAAGTAAAGTTGGCGACCTTAGTGGAGGTTGATTCAAAGGCTCCCTTTTAAATAGCTACTACACAGAGGTGTAGGGAGGAGGCACTACTCCATTCTCTGGATTGCCCCATTTTACCCTTGATCCGTACCTTATAATGTTGAGTATTAAACCATTTTTTGAGTCTTTGGTATGACTTGACCTGGGATTGAACTCCAGTCTCCCGGACAATTGGCAAATGCTCAACTCATTAGGCCAATGGCCCAATGTCTACTCATTTATATATATATATATATATATATGAGAGAGCGATAGACAGAAAAAGATAATATATTATACATGTTCACATACATAACATATTTGAACAGTTTTTAAATTATAACAGTTAAACCTACCATTATGAAACTTTTCTTTGCTACATGACAATATAACCAGATAGTCATAACAAAGTCCTTCTAAAAAGAAGAATAAATGCACACTTAACATTATTACTGATTTTACAACCACAGATTTTAAGATAGTAAATCTTAGCTATTAAATTAGATATTTAAATATATCCCTTAATATATATATAAAATCTTTATAAATATCAAAAACCTTTAGCAATAGGAAAAATAGAAATTGAACACTAGTTGAAGAACCTATCTATACCAAGAGGTCAATACATGAATCACAGTCAGTTATAATGACTGTAAAATGGTTCCTTAGTACTGATGATCAGTTAGTATTAAGAGAAACTACTGAACAATTTAAGTGAATGATGCTCAAGAGATTTATTGATTTAAATATTTTTGTTAGAACTGTTAGTCCTAATGAAACAATTCATTTGTTTTTCTTTTAAAATTGGGAAACTTAAATTCTGTACAATTGATTACATCTTGTAACAACATGGACTCCAGCTGATTACTGTTAAAGATTAACTTTCTATAAGAGCTACTCAACCACTTTCCCCAATGGTAGGAGACAAGATTTTGAGGGGGTTTTTTTGGAGGAGGGTAAGGTTAAAACCTTCCACTGGGTCCAACAATTATGCATAGTAAATTTAGTTGTTGTATATCAAGTCAATTGGCAGTCCATAAAGGACAAACCCTGCCCAATTATTAATAAAGATTTATTATTAATGAAAGTCTGAAATTACACACTTCTGTTGCAAATCAACCGAAGCGATTATTATCATAGAAAAACAGCTATCACCATAATGCTGATTATAACACTGTGGGGTCCCCACGGCAACAGCAGTCCTTGATGTTATTGATGCTTCTCTTTAGGAAGGAGTGAATTGATTCAATTATTTCATAGTTATCTCCATTGCATCAAGAATTTAGACAGCCCATTTGACTGGGGCTGTAGAATACACCAACCGCATCTCCTGCAGACCCCTCCTCCCCACTGGATATGACACTAAACTATTTTGAAATGAGGATCAAGTCTTGATGCTTTGGGGACTGTGTAGTACCCTTCATTGCCATTACTCTTGGGTCCACTCTGACTCAAAGTGGTAGTACCTGTCAGGGCCCCGTCAATGGGTCAAATAGAACAGTCCAATCTTTTACTGGCAATTATCAATATTAAATAGAATTATTAGTGTTAAATAGCAATACTTGAAACCACTAAACTGTGTGCAAACAAATGAGATTTAACTCATTTAGACATAAAGTTACCTACAAACTACTCAGTTAAAAATCAAGAATATATATATATATATATATATATATATATATATATATACACAGGATTTGGCATTAAATAACTATCAAGGGTTAATATGCCATTAAACAAAATAAACTAAGAATTCAGTTGACTTAGTTTTGTTTTGTTTTTAAATAAAGCATGAATGCAGACCCCAAAAATTATCCTTCAACTAGAAATCAACATATTCTCTGCATTAAAGCATTTTAATTGTATTGGTCTCATAAAAACAAAAACTCTCAATAATGTGCCATTTTTGCTGGGTTACAGAATTTTAGCAATGTACAGGGTGTTTAAGAAAAAAATGTTTCGTTTTTCCTTTTCAGGAATAAAAATGCTACACATTGGAAAAGAAAAGACATTTAAACATCAAATATAGAATTTTGAGTTGCTTCTACACATGCTGCTAGAATTTGAGATCATCTGAACAAGAATTGGTCAAATTATTTGATCACAAAATTATATCAATTTTTCCGAAACACTGTACACCTCAAATAATATAAACATTTTTCAAACACCATGTAGAGATAAAAGGCTTAAATTTAAAATCGACAACTGAAATTTCATTTATAACAGGAATGATAACCATTATGAAAAAATAATGGTCATCACCATAGCAATGATTATAACAATAGTGAAATCATATTTTCACATATGCATCTTCACATATTTTTTAGTGCTTTCCCCACCATCTAAATGATAATATTAATAAGGCACTTAATGAAATGAATTGAGTGTTTTTCATACAAGAAACATGTGAGACCATCCAATCTCATTTTTTTTTTTTTTTTTTTTCTTTTTTGAAAGAAATCTTCAGCTGTTGCCATAGCAACGATCCCAAGTTAGAGAAGTGGTCTTAGATGGAAACTGACTTCATTTTCTTGATACATGAGACTACCAATAAAGTTTAGCACTGTTGCCATAGTGACAATCACAACAGTATTAACAGTGCATTAATTTACAACCATTATCAGCAGCTTTGAAAGGATCAGAATAGAAATGTCAGTCTCAAACGCAACAGTAGTGCCAATCACAGAAGCTGTGGATGTAGTGATTTTTATGGTAATAGATGATCATTATAGTAACGATAATGATCACAGCAGCAGTGGTAGTAGTAGAAGCAAAGCATCATGAGGAGAACAGTTGAAGGGTTACTATGTAGTAGTCGTAGTCGTAGCAATAGTAGGGGGTATTCTGAAAGTATACTATTATTAGTAGAGATGGTACTAATATCTTTTTACTGAGAAGGTTGATGATCATGTTAGTAGCATTACAGTGATATTGTCTAACTGCTGTAGGGTAGGAGGGTTGTGACCTTCACGGTAAAACATTTTCCTCTTACTGCTGATATTACGGCTGCTAAACCATCATTATTATCATCGTTTTAGTTCTTATTTTCTCCAGTTGTCGTCATGCCGGTCTGCGAGAAGAGAAGCCACAACCATCAAGAAAGACGACTACGACAACTCCTTGTTGGTGTCGAAGAGATGCAGTTGCATGCAACAAGAAATATTTCAGATGTATATAAGTAGTCTAATATTTGCCGGGTTAGATTTAGTTTTTACACGATTTTTGTTATTTATCATCAATGTAAAAAGAATTACTCAGCGGAAGGAATTAACGAATATAAGACTGAGCTATGTATTAATTACATATCTATGGATTTAGAAAAAAAAAGTGACTAAACCGTATCAAACACGGTCAAAGCAGGTGTGTCACCATCTTCGTACCATTATTAATTAATAGTTTTAATATCTAATCATCCGGGGGTTTTGTTGTTATTTTTTTAAGAGGAAAAAGAAAAAAAAAAAGCAAGATTATAACATTTGTTGCAAATAGTCCTTAAATTTTTTTTATTGCTTTTATTGAATAAGTAAATTAAAACTACAGATGAAGACAAATATTTCCCAATAACTTCTTATCAAGAAGATATATCCAAAACAAAACAAATCACATACTTAAAAATATAATCAAACAAGTTAAAATGATTTCTCCCTCCCTCTTTCAGCTTTTCTTTCCCTACCAACAAAATGAAAGCAATTTTACTAGAGATAAATATATTTTGTTTACGTATGCATATGAGTGTGAAAACAATGCTGATTTCAAGTTTGAGAATGAGAAAAATGTGCAATAAAATATTTTTTTAAAAAAATGGGAAGAGATAGAATTATTTAGAAGAGATACGAAATGAAGATTTTTTTTCAAATTCCACGGGTGGTAAGAAAGTGAGGGACCAGTTTATTACATTCCATAGCTTCCCTAAGTCTTGTAGAAGGGCTCTTTCATTTCAAAAATTCCACTAGAAATTTTCAATTGCTGAACATATTTTTCTTTGATATATTTTTTAAATAATACATGAACAAAATGTTGGTAAAAAAACGAAATATTTGGGGGCTGAAAATTAGAGTAAAAAAATTAAAAACAAAATACGATACGATCACCATCGTTGGTGACATGAATACCAAACTCATAGATATGAAAGTAAAAAGGTATCGGTAGATAATTATACATATATAAATAAATAAAAACAATATGAAAAAAAATGTTTCTTTTTTTCTGTTTGTTAAACATATTTTACATGTATAAAATAAAACTGTTTTATAACTTATAACACAGAGGGAGAAAAAAAATGCTATTTTTTTGCCATTTTTATCGACTTGCTTTTAGATACCAGCAAATATATTTACAAAGTATTCGTATAAAATTTCCGGTGTATTTTCACCAATTATTAATAAAATTGCAGAAGAAAACCCACAATTAGAACCAAGAAAAAAACAGAAGGAATCTTTGAATATATGAAGCGATATTTTACAGGAAAACGAACATACAATTCCTTCCTCATTTCTTCAAGTCTTAAAATGATGGATTGTCCATTTTTTCTCAGATTATACATATTTCCCCCTCATTTTTTTTTTAGCCAAGTCAAACCCTGAAGCATTTTTTTTTTTTACATTTTTTAAGGGAAAAAATAAAGGCAAGAAACCAAGTTTTCAAGAAGGAAAAAAATAAACTATAAGAAGGGTCTCTATACGAATGGAGGTGATAGATATGTATTACAACATATTTATATAGGTATGTATAATATAGAATTTAAAGATAAAATAACCCAGTTTTTCTTAAAATAGTAGTCGTTCTCAAAAGAGGAGGCCGGTTTTTCTCGTCTCCCCCTCCAAATAATGTGGTTACATTTACTACTACATTTCAACATTTTATACAACTCTCGTTCGTTGCTGATTTTTCAAAAACCAACACTACGTCTACCTCCACGATCCGATGTTTTGGAGGAAGAGATCTCTTTTCTGTCATCCGTACGACCCCAAAACAACACTGGAAGGGCAACAAGAGGGTCCCGTCATGGGCAGGGTGTCCGAAACGGGCGTAGAAACGAAAAAGAAGAAGGCGAAATGCTTACCTATTCGACGTGTGGTGGGACACAGACAGACACTAAGACAACGAGACACACACAAAATGGCGGACGGCGGAGGTAGCGGACGGCGAAAGGCTACCCACAATGCAGCGTTACACCTAGCAACATTCTACACGTGCTGCTGCTGCTGCTGCTGCTGCTGGTGATGATGGCACACTACTTTGCACCCCCTCTTCTCTTCTCATCTCCCTTTTACTCTTTTTTTTTCTTTCCCCCTTTTTGCTCTTCTATGCCGAAGCACTTGTTCTTTCTTTAGCACTGCTACTGTGTAGATCACTCTCTATCTCTGCTTCCTTACACTTCCTCAGATGAGAAGATGATGACGAGAAAGAGAAGCTCAACACAGATGAGATGTGATCAGATGTGTTGGGGGAAGAATATACCACTACCACAACACTACATAGGAAACTATGCTATACCAATTCCACAAAGAAGTCTTAGATAATGCTCTAAACTGTACTACACTTCTGCCAGCAAATGCTTTTTTTAATTATCTTGTATTGGTGCAATCTTGCAAAGAATTTTCAAGTACACAAGATAATAACTGTAGTAGAATGGCCAGTAAGTTTATTTCACAGCCTAATTTGCAAGTGTAGTGAGTTCCATGTATATAAGGCCAGTGGCCGCAAAAAAAAAAAATTTTCTTGATATGAACTCCAGATACAACTAAGAGAAGTAGAAAGAAGCGCTGATTTTGAAAGAATCTTTTCATTTTCTTCATAAGAGGATAACAGATTAAAGCTAAATCCTTTAGAATCTCATGAAGAATATAATCTTATATCAATTAAATACCAAGAGATCTGAAGATATAATAAATCTGTTGTTTTATTGAAATTGTCTAATTGTGGCCAGAGTAGAAAATGTTTGATACTGATCTCAATATAAAATTTTTGTCAAAATTTAAATGCTTTATGTGATAGTAACAATTTTAATCAAACTTCACTGTCAAACTTTTACTGATGACCCCTGTCAGAACAATTTCTTTTCAAAATCCTTCAAAACAATTCTGAAAAATCTTTGGGTCAATATAAGTACAGGTCGTTGACCACTGCATTAGACTAGAGGAGCATCTGAAATTCAATAATCAGTAAATTTATCTTAAACCCAAATTTGCCAGTGTAGTGAGTTTCATGTACATTGGATTATCGCACCACCTGTAGCACAAGTGTCAATCAGCTGATATCACAGGGTAATTTGTTAGTGTGGTGAGTTACATGTACATTGGACTTGAATACTATCCTGGAACAAGGGTCAATAAACTTATGTCACTGTCTAATTTGCTTGAGTACTGAGGCCTTAATGATTTAAACTAGTGTACCACCAGTAACACAATGGTCAATAAGTTTACCTCAAATTCTAATTTGCTTGTATAGTTTTATCTAGGGTCCACCTGTAACACAATGGTCATTATGCCTATTTCACAGTCTAATTTGCTCAGGTAGTGCTCCCTATGGACAATAAACTAGAATAGCACCTGTTGCTCAATAGTCAATAAGCTTAACTCACAGTCTAATTTGCTGGTGTGGTGAGTCTTACGTGATTTTGGAGAGTAACACCTGTAGCACAATGATCAGTAAGGTTGTCTGAATAACTAATTTGTTACTGTTGAGAATCTCACATATGAGAAAGTCGAGTTTATTTATGGTACGATGGTCAATTAGCTTATGTCACTCACTAATTTAGTAGGGTAGTGAGTATCACGTACTTTAGTCAAGGGACCACCTGTAGCACAAGAGACAATAAGCTTATTTCACTCTCCAAATTGCTAGTTTAATGAGAATTGTGTACTTTAGTCTCGTGTTCACCTGTAGCACAATGGTCAATAAGCTTATTTCACTCTCCAAATTGCTAGTTTAATGAGAATTGTGTACTTTAGTCTCGTGTTCACCTGTAGCACAATGGTCAATAAGCTTATTTCACTCTCCAAATTGCTAGTTTAATGAGAATTGTGTACTTTAGTCTCGTGTTCACCTGTAGCACAATGGTCAATAAGCTTATTTCACTCTCCAAATTGCTAGTTTAATGAGAATTGTGTACTTTAGTCTCGTGTTCACCTGTAGCACAATGGTCAATAAGCTTATTTCACTCTCCAAATTGCTAGTTTAATGAGAATTGTGTACTTTAGTCTCGTGTTCACCTGTAGCACAATGGTCAATAAGCTTATTTCAGTCTCTAACTTGTTAGTACAGTGAGTATCATGTACTTTAGTCAAGGGACCACCTGTAACACATTAGTCAATAAGTTTATGTCACTTTCCATTTTGCTAGTGTGGCGAGTATCATTTAATCTTGTAGAAGGTCTGCCTGTTGCACAATGGCGAATAAACTAATTTCAATCTCTGGTTTGTTAGTGTAGTAAGTCACATGTACTTTGGATTATAGTACCTCCCGTTGCACAATAGCCAATAAGTTGATGTCACAGTCAAATTTTTTGGTTTGGTGGGTCATATGCACATTGGACCAGGATACCATCTTTAACACCATGGTCAATAAGCTCGTCTCACTACATGATACACAATTCACTTGCTAGTGTAGTGAATATCATGCTCTTTAGTCTTGGGTCAACCTGTAGCACAATGGTCAATAAGCTTATTTCACTCTCTAATTTGCTCGTGTAGTGTGTATTATTTATATTGCATTAGGATACAACTGGCAGTAGAATGATTACTAAGCTTACCAACTCCCTAATTTGCTAGTAATGAACCCCATGTAGTGTGTATTATGTATATTGCATTAGGATACAACTGGCAGTAGAATGATTACTAAGCTTACCAACTACCTAGTTTGCTAGTAATGAACCCCATGTACATTAGATTTGGGTAGCCCCATTAGTACATTGGTCAATTAATTTATCTTGAAGCCTAATTTGCTTGTGTACTCAGTCTAGTGTGATTTAAAAGTGAGTACCACCTATAACACAATGATCTCTAAGCCTACTTGTTGCTTAATTTACTGCTGTAGCCTCATGTACATTAAACTAGACAAACACCTGTAGCATAAAGATAAATTTCCCTGCCAATTCTGCTAGTGTAGAGTGAGTATTGTGTTGATTAGACTAGTACAATGGTCAATTTCACTGACTATGATGCTCATTAACAACATAGTGAGTGATTCACATGCACATTAGAAAACCTCAAAGATCAACCATCTTTTGTCATCGTCTAATTTGTGAGTGTAGTGAGTCCCCTAGGCATTGAACGAGTATACCACCTGTAGCACAAAGGTCTATAAGCTTATGTCACAGACTAATTTGTTTGTGTAGTGAGTCTCATGTACCTTGGAATAGAGTACCACCTGTAGAACAATAGTCAATAAGCTTTTGTCACAGACAAATTTGTGAGTGTATTGAGTCTCATGTACCTTGGAATAGAGTACCACCTGTAGCACAATGGTCTATAAGCTTATGTCACAGACTATTTTGTTTGTGTAGTGAGTCTCATGTACCTTGGAATAGAGTACCACTTGTAGAACAATAGTCAGTAAGCTTATGTCACAGACTAATTTGTTAGTGTATTGAGTCTCATATACATTGGAATAGAGTACCACCTGTAGCACAATGGTCTATAAGCTTATGTCACAGACTAATTTGTTAGTATAGTGAGTCTCATGTATCTTGGAAAGAGAAGCACCTGTAGTACAATCGTCTATAAGCTTATGTCAAAGTCTACTTTGTGTAGTGAGTCCCACTCCTCTAGCTTCAAACTAAGCACATTCAACAAGCATTAGATTTCCCCAATACAAAATCTGATGGTTTAACAGACAAAGAGAAATTCAATTTCCAGTGAGATTGCATAAAGTTTAATAAAGAATGACCCATGTTTAACACTCCTTGGAACTGAAGGTGTTGTTTCATCAACTTTAGTTGGGTCAACTGGGTGAGGGTTTCTGATATTTTAAGACCCAAAACCCCTAATGAAGCTACGGTATATCACTAACTATATTCCTGTACATTCATAATATAAATCTTTTATTCAGCTTAATTAAAAAAAAACTTTCTACTTTATACAGTAATGTAGAGTTCTTATTCCAACCAAGAAAAGAATTATGCAGAACTTTGATTAGTGAACCTTTTCATGTTTAAGATTATATTGAAATTTACAACTTATTGCTAATAATAAAGTAAAGTTGGTGACTGTAGTTAAGGGTGACCTGAAGGTTCCTTTTTCGATAGCTACAACACCAAGGTGTAGGGGAGGGCGCTACTCCAACTGAACTTCAACATTTTGTATGTCAACAGTAAAATCTTAAAGTCAATTTTTTTGTTAATAACTTAGCTCAGAATCAATTAATATATACTACCTTAAAGAAATGAAAATCTTTTAATGACTTTTTGGGATTGATTTTAATGATTTTTTTTAGATTGAGTTTAATGATTTTTGGGATTGATTTTACTGACTTTTTCAGATTGATTTTGGCAAGGAATCAATTTCTAAAGCAGAGTTGAACAATTTTAATTGTTCTTTTGATAAGGGAATATTGCAGGTTCTCTAATCTTTCTCTAAACAAATTTGTATTGTCTTAAAAGAGAAAGTCTATTTTCAATGAGATGGCTCCAAAGTTTTATTATAAAATACTACATAAATTAGAAATACTAACCATGATTTTACAATGGTTTCTGCCTTATGGCAGGGTTTAGAATATGCTTTCTGTATCCCCTGCAGCGTTGGTAAGACATCACACTCCAAGAAAGGGTGTCCTGGAAATAACACTTAACTGCATCTAATGGTGAGGCTCCAGTTCTGGAGATCTAAGGAAGATAGACGACACTTTCATTGTCATGACTCCTAGATCCACTCTGACCCAAATTGATAATACTTGTTAGAGTTCCATCTAGGGGTCAAATCTATCCGTTTAAGAATTATTCGTATTCAATAAGACCATGTACAAAATACTTCTTAAGAAACAACTACACAAAAATATAAATCAAAACATACAATGATCATGATTCCCTAACCTCTCGGCATAAAATAACCCTAGATGGATTGACATGCTGTTAAAGTCAATCATTTAATCAATCTACAATAGTTTGTTTTCAGCCCTTGCAAGTCATTCAGAGTGAGATTGACTTCTCATGGATATTCAACATGGTCATCTACCAGATTAGGTTTAGTTTAAGCAACTTGTTAGTGAGGCTTAGAATATACCGAAACTGTGTTATTACCACTCTCATGTGCTTTTACATGTTGTATAATGAAAATTTACAAACTGCATCTCTTGCAAAGAGGTAAGACCACCCCCAAAATAGGTATCCTGGGTATTACACTAGACAACATCCAGTGGTAAAGCCCACCCCCCCCCAAGAACTACAAAGAGTGTGAAATCATATCTTTATAGCCATTATTTTTAGGTCCATTCTGATCTAGATTGGTAGTATCTGTTAGGATCCTATCTAAAGGTCAAATAGATCTTGTTTCTTTTGTTTAATGGCATATCAGCTATCATAGGTTATTTAATCCCAAAGCTATTCTTGCAGAATAATGCTAGTGGTACTATCTAAACCATAGCTGGGGATGATAAAGGAGGTGCCTGTGGTGTAATGGCTATCGTTGTTGGAAATGGACACGGCGACGCGAGTTCAAATCCTGGACGAGACTGATTGCATTTCACATAGCACTAATACCCTTGGGAAAGGTATGAATCTAGTTATAATGGGTTGCTTCTATTTTTAGACATTCTGTGAAATCATATCTTTATTGCCATTATTTTCAGGTTCATTCTGATCTAGATAGGTAGTATCTGTTAGGATCCTATCTAAAGGTCAAACAGATCTTGTTTCTTGTTTCTTTTGTTTAATGGCATATCAGCTATCATAGGTTATTTAATCCCAAAGCCATTCTTGTAGAAGAATGCTAGTGGTACTATCTAACCTATAGATGGGGATGATAAAGGAGTTTATACTTTTCCCAAGAGTATTAGTCCAAAATCTACTAGCTCATTGGCCTAGTGAGTAGAGTGTTTGCCAATGATCCGGGAGACCTGGGTTCAACCCCAGGTTGCGTCATACCAAAGACTTTAAAAATAGTACTTGATACGTCCTTGCTTAACACTCAGTAATATAAGGTATGTATCAAGAGTAAAGTGGAGCAATCCAGGGAAAGGAGTAGCGACCTCCCCTACACCTCAGTGTAGTAGCTATTGAAAAGGCAGCTTTGAGGTCGCCCTCGACTAAGGTCACTAACTTTACTATTAGTCCAAATGTGAATGCTATAACCAGACTGTTGTTCAAACTCACTTACTATGATGGTGCAGTCTAGCATATTAGTCACTATCCTTCAGAGACTGCTTCTCAATTAGATCTGTTAAAAACAATAAGTACTAAATAATTATATATGATACCATGTAATTGGGGATAAACACTTATTATTATTAAATCAGAATAGTTCTTTGAAACCATATTATTGTGTACAGATTATAAGTATTAGATAGGAATACTTTAACTTAACTATGTACACATAATTAGTATTGAGAAGAGTCACTTGAAGCAATAATTTGTCACAAATTACCACTAATTACCACTAGTAACCTGGACCGATATGAGGTATGCTCAGTCAGCTGGGCCTGTAGAATACACCGACTGCACCTTTGCAGAGGGGTAAGACCCTCCCCCCGCCCAATGAGTGTTCTGGATATGACACTAAACAATATGAAGGTATGGTTCCAGTGATGCTGGAGCTTTGGGGAATGCGGAGCACCCCTTCATTACCATTGCTCCCAGGTCCACTCTGGCCTGGAATGGTAGCACCTGAGAGGGCCCTATCTATGGGTTAATTAGAACTAATTGCATACTTATGCTAAACTGAATTGTTTGAATTAGAGCTGTTTGACTAAACTGAATAGCATGGAATAGAAATGTTTTTGACAAATACAATGTGTACTTACATTTAAACTGCATACTTATTCTAAACTGAATTGTTTGAAATGGAACTGTTTTTGACATCAAAACTCTACTTACACTAATCTGATTTGTTTAATATAGAACTGTTTTGATATTTAACTGTTTGTAATTAAAATCTGCACTTATACTAAACTGAATTAGCTGAATTAGAACTGTTTGAATAAACTGAATAGTTTGAAATAGAAATGTTTTTGACAAATAAATTGTGTACTCATGCTAAACTGAATTGTTTGAAATAGAACTGGCTACTTGCATAAAATAGATTTGGTGTTAAATAACCTGCAAAGGTTGATATGCCATAAACCCAACCAACCAACCAATATGAGGCGTGCTTATCATAACAGTTATCTAAATAGGAAATGTACACAGCAATCCAAGTTCAAATCTTAGAAGAGGTTGTTTGCATTTCACTTTATGCTAATGCCCTTGGGAAATGTATGAATTCATCTGTTCTCGATTTAGCTATAGGTAAATAGTAGCACAGACTGGGTTCTTTAGCCTTGGTTCAGCCACCAGTCTAGGAGAAGAAAATTCTGAATTCGAACCAGCTTTATCCATTTAAAAATTGACCTTGTGTCACATCCTGTTCATATCAAATGAGTTAGATAAATACATAGTTGGACCAATATATGTGTTTACAAAAAAAACTAAGGCTGACTTCAACATTAAATGTCCCAACAAGGGTTGACATGCCATAAAACTCACTTACACAGTTTAAGTAAAGTTTCAATGAATAAATCTTGTAGATACACAGGCATATGTCCACACTGATGTTCTATGACATGGTTCATTGGAAGTTTTTCAGGTTTTTCCACATTAGACCTCCTCACTTAGGCTGGTTGATGTTTTATGGCTCATTGACCCTTGTGAGTATTTTAATGTCAAATCCAGTTATATATATATATATGTGTGTGTGTGATTTGTAAGCAAATAGTGTGTAGGTAACTTTTAAATGAGTTGTTAAAGTGCATTTGTTTGTACAGTTAAATATTTTCAAGTATTCTTATCTAACACTAATAATTCTATTCAACAAATATTCCTATCTTATACAAACAATTTGTATACAGCTATATGATTTCAAATAATTAATAATAATAATCCTTTGTAAATGATTGAACAGTTCTATCTGACACATAGATGAGACTCTAATAGGCACTACCACCCCAGGTCAGAGTGGATCTGGGAGTAATAGCAATGTAGGAATACTCCACATTCTTCAAATCTCCAGGACTAAAACCTCACCATCAGATTCAGTTTAGTCTCATACCCAGAGCACTCAGTGGGTTCGGTGTCTTACTCTTCTATAGAGGTGCACTGGCATATTCTACAGTCCCAGCCAACAGGGCCCTTCATATTCAGATGACTCAGCCACTGCTACTCATCATCATCATCATCATGTTGGGCCACCAGCATGGATCTCCCAGACGCTTTCTCGCCACCCTTCTCTCTCGTCCATCACTCCTGGTAGGTCTTCAAGGCTACATCCTGTATTACCACAGAGCTGTTGTATATAGGTTCTTGCTGGTCATCCTGCCTTTGCTCGTCAATGTGAAGGGGTCCCCAAGAGTATATCACTTAGGGCAATAATCTCTATATCAACTGTTATAGTCTATCAAATGCTTCATCTCTGGCATCATATGTCTTAAAAGGAATAAAAAAAACTTTTTCAAATCTTGATTCATAATTAACAATTGGCTTTATTAAATAATTATTCTTGAAAAAATAAAAACCACTTTGGTTGTCTAAAATTCCATATTCTTATTTATCAAAATCCCTTCACTTTTTTGAATAAGATTGCCACAGATTAATTATACTTTGTGCACCCAAATATCCATATTAGAAGATGAAGTCTATCATCTAAAAGTTTTGTAGAAACAAGAAGTCTTTCGGTTGTATAGTGCCGCAGCCAGGACAGATCTCCTTGACCCTCTCTCGCCACCCATCTCTATCATCCATCACTCCCAGGAGGTCTTCAAGGCTACATCCTGTATCAGCACAGAGCTGTTGTATATAGGTTTTAGCTGGTTGTCCTGCCTTTGCTTGTCCATGTGAAGAGGTCCACAGAAGTATATAGCTTATAAGTTCGACCTTACTTCTCCAGCAGTGTCCTGCATGTCTGGTTTGTCTAACTTGGATAGTTTTCATGATGGGTGGTTGGTGGCTGTACAGCTGCTGCTTTGTCGTGTGTTGCCTCCAGAACTAGTTCAATATTGCTTGCAGCATTCTTGTGTAATTGCTTTCAAGCTTTTTCTCCATACATTTAGTTAGCGTCCATGTAGAACATCCATATAGCAGTATCGATATGACCGCTGCTTGGAAAATCTGCGTTTTATTTTATCAGTCGGGTCTGACTTCCTTATGACCGATTGCTTATCAATAGCTGTCCATGCCTCTGCTAATTGCATGTTGATGTCTGTCTCAGTTGATGAGACACTGCTTCCTTGGTAGGTGAACTTGTCCACTAGTTTCAAAGGCCCACCCTTTAGTGTGGAGATGCTGCCTCTTTGTTTAAAGCACATGTATTCCATCTTGTCTTTGTTGACATGGAGGCCCATGCCAGTAGCTGCTCATTCCAAACTATGTAGCTGGGTTTCAACTTGAGCGGGTTGTATAGAAGAGAAAGACAACAACACTGATGCATGAAAATTATAATCATTTTTTTTCTTTCCCTTTCATTACACAAATTGTACGGATGGGTAGAGTACGGAGGGTTGAAGATGGCTGAGCTGCACATACAGAGAAGCTGACAGTATGGATTTTCAGTGAACCAATTTCCTCTTTGTTCTCCTGTTTGAGTTGAATTCTCTCAGGTTATATGATATTCCAGATACCCACACAAATTCTCGAGGGGACATCTCTTTCAGCCTGACACCGATGCAATGCCTGTGATCACACTTCTTTCTTGTATGGCACTCACTCAGTTTACTCAGCATTTCTGCCAGGAACACCTGTATCTTGTTTAGCTTAGGGACCAGGTGCATTTCCTGTTAATTTTGTTCCCAGTGTCCAACTTCCACAGCTGAAATGATATGTCAAAGGTATCTTTAAGTCAATATCCAACACTTTCAAAAATATCATCATCTTCATGTCACGCCATCAGCACGGATATCCCTGACCCTCTCTTGCCACTCCTCCCTATTGTCCATTGCTTCTGGCAGGTCTTCAAGGCTACTTCCTGTATCGGCACAGAGCTGCTGTATGTAAGTTCAAACTGGTCGTCCTACCTTTGCTTGTCCATGTGATGGGGTCCACAAGAGTACATCACTTATGAGCTTGTCCCTACTTCTCCAGCAGTGTCCCACATGTCTGGTTCATCTAATTTTGATAGTCTTCGTGATGGGTGGTAGGTGGTCGTACAGCTGGTGCTTTGTGGGGTGCTGGCTCCAGGACATGTCTAATATTGCTCGCAGCATTCTTGTGTAGATGCTGTCAAGCTAAAATCCCTTAAACCATACCAAGTTTAGTGCCTTTATACTATTTTTTAAAATTATACAAGAATTTAACATTTTTTTTGTCATAGTAATCTTTTTTGGTCAGTGGGACACTGCTGGAGAAATAAGAACAAAATCATCAGTGACTTTCTCCTTTGCCCCCCTTCCCATGGATGTGCAAGTGTTGGACGACCAAGAAGAACATACCTGCAATAGCTCTGTATAGATACAGGATATTGACTAGAAGACCTGCCAGGGATGATGGATGATAGGGATGATTGGTGAGAGAGAGTCAAGGAAATCCATGCCAGCAGCATGATTCGGTTTCTTTGTTTAATAGCATATCAACCTTTGTAGATTATTTAATGCCAAAGCTATTCTCCTAGAAGAACAGTAGTGGTACTATTTAACCCATAGCTGGGAGGATAAGGGGGTTCATACCTTTCCCAAGGGTATTTGCCCGAAAGTGAACGTAATAGCGCAACTGGAGTACGAACTCGCATACTACGATTCCGCAGTCCATCGCTTTAACCATTACACCACAAGGACACCCTCCTAACAGCATGACTTGATGATGATGATGATGATTATTATTTCATATTGTTTATTGCATACCATTGGGGATATTTTCTGAGCTCATTTTCATCTTACATGAAGCACCCAGTGAGGATCTAACACATTGTATACTTAATGAGAGTTAAACTCACTACATAATCAATAATCATAATTCCATCATAAAGAGTTTCCATATATCAATATATTTACAGGGTGTTTCACAATTTTTGAAAAAGCATGAAAAGTAAAAAGGTAACATTTTAATATCTGCAACCATTTAGTCTCAAATAACCATTTAATCTCTAATGAGACACTCTCTAAATTTTTCATTGAACTATGCTACAGTAACATTAGCTGTACTTGGAGGAGCACCATCCTGCTGGCACCACTGTTCCTCCTCATCAAACTCTTGATGCTCCTTGGGGTCTTTCCAGAACTACTCAAGCACTGGAATGTAATGCTCTTTTGTAACTGTCCTTGCGTAATCCTGATCTTCTTCAAAGAAAAAATGGTCCAATGGTTCCGTGCTTCAAGATGGCAACCCATGCTGCACACTTTTTTGAATGCAGAAGGCATCCAAGAACTCTGTGAGGATTCTCTCTTCTCCAAAATATGAGTTAACATGACCATTTAAAGAAAGTGGGTTTCAACTGAAAATCAGACATCATTCAAGTATTTCTCATCAATGTTAATCTTTTGCGAAAACACTAGCACCTGGTTACAATCTTTTCCATATCAGGTTGGATCAGTTAGTGCTTGATCTAGATCTGACAGGGATAAAGTTTGAGATCCTTTATAGAATATAGAGATTCCAAGTTTTTGGCTCCTCCATCACAAAGATCAGGATGGACTCTTGAGAAATTCATAGCTCTTTAGATTGTTCCTGGATGAGGGTGAGGAACCCATTGTCCAACAATCTTCATAAGTGCCATAAGCTTCAAAGTTTTAGAGAAATTTGAAAATCTGACTCCTGTTTGGAAATGTGTTGAAATTGAACTTCCTTCTGTATCTTATTTGAACAATCTTGACAGACTTAGTTTTGTCATATATCTTTACACAAGAGATCTTCTTCATTCTAGAGCATGAGTTTGCTATGTTTATTTAAAAACAACAATATGTTAACCATTTCCCAGGAATAATTTGAAAAGAGAGAGAAAATAGTATACAAAGAAGATCTGAGAGGCTGCTGCTTTGTTTCAACTATTGTGAAATAATCTATGTTAATCTTGGCTTAGTCTAGCACAAGGCCACAGTTATGATAGCACCCAATAATAATCAAACGAGCAATATAATTTAAAACACTAAACTGCATTCAGTGGTAAGGTTCCAGTTCTGGAGTTTTGGGGAGTGTTGAGTCATTCCTTCATTCCTACATTACTCCCAGGTCCACTTGACATAGAGTGGTAGAACTTGTTACTACTAAATGTATGGATCAAATAATATGCAGAATGATTTTGGATGATATTAATACATTGGCTCTTAAGATAGTGATATTGAAACTAAATGTTTAATTGTTTAAAATGATTGTGTACAACATTAATACATCAGCTCTTAAAACATTAATATTGCAGCAAAGTATTTAATATGTACCTGTTTAAATTTATTATGAAGAGACATTTTTGTTCTACAGTATAACCTGGATATAAGAGAGTTGTCGGGACCGGAGAATAAGTCTCTTACATCCATGTTTCTTTTATATCAGGGTTTAGTCTATTTTGTTTAGGTAACACAGGCTCTAATTTGGGACCAGAGAAAATCTCTCTTATATCAGAGTTTCTCTTATATCAGGGTTACACTGTATATAAATATTTCAAGATCATAATTGTTAAAATGACTTAAAAAATAAAATAACCCAACAAGGGTCGACATATTATGAAAACAACCATCCAATCCTTGCACCCATAACTTCTATTCTATGGTAAAGTGTTTTCCTATATCAATGTATGTATCTACCAACCCCTACACACTAGCAGGATGCGACACAAGGTCAGTTTTCTAAGCGGAGTTTAACAAGTTTAAATTCAGAGTTTTCCTTTTCCTAGACTGGTTGCCATAACAAGGTTAAAGAGCCCAGTCTGCCCAACTATTTATCCCTTGTATGGGAAAATAGTTGGATTTATAGCTTTCCTATAGGTCAAAGGTATGAGTTCAATGTGAAATGCAAACAGCTTTGTCCAGGTTTTGAGCTCCGGTCACTGTATCCATTTCCGATGTCAATAACCATTACACTATGGACACCTCCCAATGTATAGATATTTATTTAGCTTAGTCTGGCACAAGACCACAAGAATGGGAGACCTTTTCAGGAGGAAACTGACGACAATACAGAATTTCTCATCAACCATAACCTCTTATGGTTAATGATACTTGCATTCAGTACATTATTTCATTATCTAATGGAGATATATAATTTTTAGCTATACATCTGGATGTTTCCCATAACTTATTAGGCTGTCTGGGTGCCATGCCAAGCAATTTCCCTGAATGAAATCTCTCAGGGCAATGATGGTTAATTGCTGTAGCCATTCTCTTCTCCAAGTGACAAAAGATTTAGACTAGCTTGCTGGCTATTACTCTATAGCAGGTGTCTCAATTGAGATAAATGTCACACAAAGTGTGTGGTTCTGGGGGTTAATATTTTGGAGGTCAATATGGAATTTTGATGAGAAGAGTCAAAAACTGAAAACTGAGTCTTGTCGAGGCAGCGCTACAGGTGAGGTTTAGAATACACTGACTGCATACTCAGTTGAGGGTAAGACTCCACTCCAACCAAAAGGGGTTATCCTGAGTATGCACACTAAACTGTCTCCTGTGGTGTGGCTCCACTTATGAAGCTCTGGGGAGTATTTGTTCACTTTTGGACTAATACCCTTAGAAAAAATATAAACCCCTTTATCCCCTAGTTATTGATTAAATAGTACCACTACTGTTACTCAATATTTGTCTTGCTTCCCACCAGGAAAACTTGACTTAAGGTCATTTTATCGCAGGAGTTGGGAAGGGGAGGTTGCACACCAGACGAATGCTAGTCATGGGATCACCAGGTGCAATGTGAACTGTGCTAACCAACTCTACAAGGATAGCTTTGACATTAAATAACCCATGAAAATTGATACACCATTAAATGGAGAAACAAAACTAAACCAAACCTGGGGAGTACAGACCATTCCTTCATGGCCATTACTCCTTGGACTACACTTACTCTGAATCATAGTCCTGTTAAAGTTATATCTATGGTTCAAATGTAACATATTGACCCTCAACCGAGCTGTCAATCAAGAGATGCACCTGTGCAAATAAGTGGAAGAACAGCGGAAGCAGGTGCCGAGGCGGTTCGAGCCAGTTGGAGTCAGTTGGGGACAAGATGCCAGCGTGAGAATTAGCTTGCAGGCTTGTGGCCCTCAGTGATCCATGGTTGAGCAACCCAGCCAAGATGAGGTAGAAGTGCTGCTATGGTCGTGAGAAGAACTTTAGGTCAAAATAACAGTCTGTCCCCGTCTCCAGCTCATCTCTCACACACAACCAACATCTACCCTTTCGAGAATAAATTGTGAGAGATATATTTTTATAAAGAAGTGTGTTTGTTCATTCATTGAAGTTCGTCATTATTGTTGACTATGTTTCCACTTATATTTATATTTGTATATGTATGTGGCCATACAACACAAATAGATCTGTTTGAAAATTATTAGCATAAGAGAGAAAAACTTGATATCCGATAAATATGCACAAAAATAAAAGCAAATAAAAAAAAGTGTAATGAAACATTCAAAATATAATTATGAATACAATCAAACATTTACAAATGAATCAAATTTCAGCATTAGATAACGTGTACAGATACAAAAAATAATTACTTTCCTTCGATGTTCCAGTCAGCTAGGGCTGAAGAAAACACTAAACAGTGTACTTATGCTAAACTGAATTGCTTGAAATAGAACTGTTTTTGCCATTCATCTATGTGTAAAATTGACTGTTTGACATTTAAACTGAGTGCAAACAAATGGTTGATACTAAATTAAATTGTTTGAAATAGAACTGTTTATTCATCTAACTGAGTGGAAACAAATGACTGATGCTTTATTGAATTGTTAGTGCTGCATAGCAATAATTGGAACCATTTAACGTTTTTTACTTACGCTAAACTGACTTGTTCGAAATAGAACTGTTTGATCATTTCACTGTGCATAAACAAATGACTGATGAATTGTTCATATTAAATAGCAATACTTGATTATGTTTAACTCTGTGCAAACAAATGATTAATAGTAGGTAGCAAATAGAATTATTCGTATAAGAATGAAATAAGTGAAACCATTTAATTGTGCACAAAAAAAAGTGAGCTCAAGCTTGTTAAAAAATGTTATCAACAAAATTTGTTTAGAAATCATATATTTTATATGTATATATAAAAAGGATTTGGCATTAAATAACCTTTAATGGTTGATATGCCATGAAATTAAACCAAAACAAATCATATAGTTAATATATATATATAAAAAGGATTTGGCATTTTATAACCTACAATGGTTGATATGCCATCAAACCAAACCAAACCAACTCATGCATAAAGAGGATTTGGCATTGGATAACCTACAATGGTTGATATGACATGAAACCAAACCAAATCTAAGGCCTTCTTTAAGTAATCAACTGAAAAAATAGAATATGTTGACCAACAGATAGTATAACTTTATAAACACATATAAGAATCATTAAATCAATTATTGAGGAAAAGATATAAAGCAGTGGTTTTCAAACTTTTGGGGGCCAGGGCCCCTTTCTATTTCAGGGTCTACTCCCATATAAATAAAAATGAAATTCATCAAAAATATTTCATAAAAATCAGATTCAATATGTTCTTGGAGTTATGACTTTTTGTGAAAGGAATCTGCTTGCCTTGCATGGCACAAATTGTCAATTCTTGGTGATATTTTTGACAAAGATACAATCAATTCACTTTGCACAATAAGCCTTTGGTCATCATATTGGTAAGTACTTAAAATGCCATTTTACATGAATATGTTGCTAAAGGTAGCAGCATTTTGACAGCCTTTTTAAATGACAATGAATACTCAGAAGCTATACTAAGCCTAAATATTAGAAATGGTTACTGTTTAAACTGAATTTTCATAGGTATGAATGAGTAACTAGAAATGTGGATTTGCAGTTCTATCACTGATTAGAAAATGAAAATTTTTAAAGACCTTTGATACAGAGCACTCTTTCAGACACACACACACACACACACACACACACACACACACACACACACACACACACACACACACACAGAGGGAAGCTGTTGTATTGTATTTCTTTTAATATCTGCCACGTCCTTAAAATTTACCCCTGAGATAAATTTTCAGTTTATGAAGAGGGAATCCTCATGGCGTAGTGGCTAACTTTCTGGACTGTGACATAGTAGTAAACGATTTCAAACTCCAGTCACGCTATTATGTTCACTTTTGGACTAATACCCTTAGGAAAGGCATGAACTTCCTTATCCCCTCAGCTATGGATGAAATAGTTATAGCACCAATACTGCCCTTCTACAAGGATGGCTTTGGCTTTAGATAATCTACAAAAGTTAATATAACATTAAAACAAAGGAACCAAAACAGACCTGTCTATGAAATTAGAAAAAAAATAAACAGACCTAGATTAGGTAAATATGAAGGGTATGGCACTTGTACAATCCTGTGGTCTATAAAAACAATTTCATTCAGAAAGTATCAAGATTGATTTTATGAGTATTTTTTTTCAAATTGGCACTGACTTGTCTCAACAAAGTGTAGTCATCTAGACATCACTTGATTATAGAAGTTCCTGAACTGTGCAGGCATCATCATTTAAATCTAAAATTCTAAAATAAAAAGACTAAAACTTCAAGTGGGTTGGTTGGTTGGTTGGTTGTATTTATGGTACATCAACACTTGTAGGTTATTTAATGCCAAATCCTCTTTATACAAATATATTAAATATGTATGATTTATAAATGAATAGTTTGTAGGTAACAATTTTTAAATGAACCAGAGCTAATCTGTTTGCACACAATTAAATGGTTTCAAGTATTGCTATCTAACGCTACTAATTTTAGTCAACATTATTTATTTATTTGCATTTAGTTAAATGGTTTCAAGTATTGCTATCTTACATTAGTTCTTTGATTTAACATTATTCATTTGTTTGTGTGTAATTGAATAGTTTCAAGTATTTCTATCTAACACTAGTAATTCTATTCAACATTATTTTTTTTGATAATTGAACCATGCTTACATTTGAACTGCATGCTTGTGCTGAACTGAATTATTTCAAATAGAACTGTTTTTTGACATTGAAACTGCATTTACACTAAACTAAATTGTTTAACATAGAACTGTTCCGACATGTAACTGTGTGTAAACAAAATCTGTACTTTTACAAAACTGAATTAGCTGAAGTAGAATTGCTTGACTAAACTGAATAGCTCAAAATAGAAATGTTTTTTACAATTAAACTGTACTTACATTTAAACTGCGTGCTTTTGCTAAACTGAATTGTTTTAAATTGAACTATTTTTGACATTGAAACTGTACTTACACTAAACTGAATTGTTATATATAACTGCTTGAATCGTTTGAAATAGAAATGTTTTTGACACTTAAACCTTGTACTTATGCTAAACTGAATTGTTTTAAAAAGAACTGATTATTTACATAAAAATGGATTTGGCGTTAAATAACATACAAAGGTTGATATGCCATAAAACCCAACGAACCAAACCAAACCAAACCATCAACATTATTTATTCATTTGTACACAGTTAAATGGTTCCAAGTATTACTATTTAATAGTTTTATTTGCACAGTTAAATGGTTTCTAGTATTGCTATTTAAGACTAGTTATTCTATTGAACATAAATGCTTTCCAGTATAGTAAATGATTAAACAGTTCTCTTTGATCAATAGATGGGACCCTAACAATTACAAACATTCTGGGTCAGAATGGACCAGGGAGTAATGGCATTGGGGGAGTACTTCACATTTCCCAAAGCTTCCGAACTGGAGCCTCACCATCAGATGGTTTACTGTTATATCCAGAACACTTGTTGCTGGTGGTGGTCTTACACACCAGCTGAGATGCAATTGGCATATATTACAGTGTCAGCCAACTGGGCTGAATACTTTTTGATTACACTTTGTTCATATATTGGTATACATGTCTCTCTGTCTCTCTCTCTTGTTCTTTCTCTCAGCATGACCTCAATATAAGTGCATACAAAACTGAAAACCATACAAACATGAGTGAGTTCAAGTCTCATTCACATGATCTAGTGCTACATATGTTCTCTGATGAAAGCAACAAGCTGGAAACATACACATATGCAAGAATGAAATAAATTGATAAATCTTTAAAAATACAAATCTCTTCATGGATCAATTCATTTATATATATACATATAGTGCAATTAGAAAGAAACACTTTTAATTTGAGGTTGAAAAACAGCAAATATTTGCTGTTTTTCAACTTCAAATTAAATGTGTGCAATCATCTGATGAGATGGAGAGTATAATGATATTCTTCGCCAAAATAAATTTATAATGACAATTTAACCAGGTTTGAGTTTCCTTTTAATTGCTCTGTATATGCTCTGTATGTGAGTTTTGTTATATAAACATAGAAAACATATAACATAGAAAACATACATCAAGCACTCACATAGATTTATTTGCAATTCCTCATATATTCTATATACAAATAATCCACACCTACTGTCTTTGGATGCAAACTGGATATATATATATATATATATATATATATATATATATATATATATATATATATAACTGCCTTGTCAGCAGGGCTTAGAATATATTGCCTGTAAGAGTGGCAAGAACACTTCCAAAAATGGAGTGTCTTGTGTATGACACTAAACTGCATCAGTGGGGTCTAGAATACACTGATAACATTTCCTGTAGAAAAGTAAGACTTCTTCAAAAAGAGTGTCCTAGGTATGACACCAAATTGTATCTAGTGATGAGGCTCCAGGTTTTGTGTTCTTGGAAATGTAGTCACCCTTTCATTGCCATTACTCTTAGGTCTTTTCTGATCCAGAGTGGTTGTACCTATTAGGGTGCCATCAATGGGTCAAACAGATCTGTATTTGTATTTGATCAGTGCAAACAAATGATTGTCATTAATATTAAATTAGTATTGTTATTTGATTCTATGTTTTTAAGTTTTAAAAAAGATTGACTTCAGCATAAAATAAGTTGAAATGCTGCAAAAACCAACCAACCAACCAACCAACCAACCAATGTACAGACATACACATGTTTGTATGTGTATGTATATATGAATGTGTGTTAGCATGTGAGTTAATCTCTCTCTCATATGTAACCCCTCCTCACACACACACACATACACACACACACACACACATGCACACACACATATATATATATATACATAATAAGTCAATTATCAAAGAGAAGCAAAGTAAACTTTTCATTTTGTTTTATATCTTTCTGGTAGCAGCTGAAAAATATTATCTCACGCCAATTGTAGCAGCAGCAATAACACGAAGAAAGAATTAAGAAAAGAAATTAAACTATTTTTAATTTATATATTCTACTTACAATGCATATATATATATATATATATATATATATATATATATATATATATATATATATATATATATATATATAACTTTGTCTCTCCACATTAATAGATCAGAAAAAAAAGAAAAAATCTGTTCGTTTTATTATCTTTTATTTTGCTATATTACCTGTGTATAATCATCAGAAAGTCAGGTAGCTAAGTACATTTAGTGTTTTTAAGTGTGCCGACATAACAAAAGGACAAAAGAATGTGACATGAACTTAAAAGTCAAAAAGCAAAGACGCCTTTTATCATGATAACATTGATATAATTTATTGAATGCATAACGTTTTTTTTTCTTTATTATTAGATATTTAAACATTCTTATAGATTTGTATTATACTTGAAAATAATAGGGACACATCCGTAAATCCATACATTGTTTGATAAATAGTCATTTGTTGAATCTTGGTCTAAATTTTTCACTCAATAATATTTGATTCACAAACAACTTGTTTGATATATTGGTTAGCTTGCTAGGCTTATTGACCATTTTCAATGTATTTGAGTATTTAATGAGTTTGAGTATTTAATGAGTTTGAGTATTTCTGGCCTTCTGCTAAGTTAACCATTGTAAATGACTATAATGTTTGCATGCATGTCCGCATTAAGTGCATTGACAAGAAAATTATGTTGAAGAATGTGTTTTGAGTAAAAGAAATGTATTTGTTCTCATTAAACACACAGAGTAGAACGCTATACATATTGCCAATAATGTTATACAAATTGCAGAAAATGTTGTACACCCAGAATAGAATGCATTGAATGTAATGTTATACACAGAGAATAGAATATTATTAACATTGCCAAGAACATTATGCACATTATGGGGAATGTTATACACCCAGAATAGAATGTTATACATCCAGAATAGAATGTTACATATTCAGAATAGAATGTTATACACAGAGAATAGAATGTTATTAACATTGCCAAGAATGTTATGTACATTGTGGGGAATGTTATACACCCAGAATAGAATGTTATACATCTAGAATAGAATTTTAAATGCATTGAATAGAAAGTTTATGCATACAGAATCAAATGTAATACACGTTGCATATTATATTATACACACAGAATAGAATGTTGTACACATTGCCAATGATGTTATACAAAGAGCAAAGAATGTTGTATACCCAGAATAGAATGTTATATGCATTGAATAGAATGTAAAACAAAGAACTGAAAGTTACATATTTTGCATAGAATATTATACACACAGAATAGAATGTTATACAAATTGCCAAGAATGGTATGCACACAGAATCGAATGTTATTCAGTCAATAGAATGTTATACATACAGAATAGAATTTTATAAGCTCAAAATCAAGTGTATACTGTACCAAGAATATTATTCATATTGCAGAGAATGTTATACACCCAGAATAGAAAATTTTTCACATTGCAGAGAATGTTATACACCCAGAATAGTATGTTATACACAGTGAATAGATATTATACACCAAGAATAAAATTTTTTTGCATTGCAAAGAATGTTATACACCTAAAATAGTATGTTATGCACACTTAACAGAATATTATACACCCTGAATAGAATGTTATTCACATTGCAGAGAATGTTATACACCCAGAATAGTATGTTATACGCAGTGAATAGACCAAGCAAACAATTGTCAGGTAAGTGCTTTCTAGTGCAGTTCTTTATCTCGTGTTCAAACTTGATTCAAAAGAAGTTTGTGACCTCCACATATTTTCCCTCCACTCATGATCAACCATGCTTGAGTTCATAATTTCTCTTAATAGAATGGCTTTTCAATATTCTTACTATTTCATATGATGGTCTGTATCTATTATTCTACATTCATTCAAAAGGAGTTGAGGACAATTTCCCTCCTTTTCTTTCCACACATGATCAGCCATGCCTGATTTCATCATTTTTCAATGAATATTGACATTTCAGTGTCGCTTAAACTATATTTTTAGAGTATGTTCAGTCTCATCTTTATATTTTCTGCTGCAATTGTATAGAATGTTATAAACAAAGAACAGTCGGTTGGTTGGTTGGTTGTGTTTTCTGGTATATCAACTCTTGTAGAATGTTATACACTCAGAAATTAATGTTAAATGTATTAAATGGAATGTTATATGCCCAAAATTGAATGTTATACACATTGCATGAAGTGTTATAGACACGGAAAAATGTTATACACATTACATATAATGTTATGCAGAGAACTTTAGACTATGCTTACTTCTGATGGAGGCCAGAATTTGAACAATTATTGGTCTTGAGATACTGAGATTCAAAACTGACAGCAATATTACATTATCAACTGACTCTAGATGTTACAAGATGAGATCTTGCCTTGATTTGAAAAAACAAAAAAGAAAGGAGAAAAGAAGAAAAGAAAAAAAACGGAAGTTACCACTTCGAGTTCTCAACTCAAAATGAAAAGTTAGTCGCTCAAACATGGGCTCCGCGCAGAACTTCCGTTTGCGATAAATTAACAAAAAAAAAATACATTAATAAATATCCAATCGGAACGCTTCCCGCGGGGCACAAAAATTGCCGTTTGTGAGCCTACAAAAAATATATAAATAGACGGACCAAATAATCATCAGTCAGACTTGTTCTTTCACACGACCCGTGTTAAAGATTCTTCGCCACCGTCCGGCGCCTGTCATCCGATACATCAAACGATCGCCGCCGCTACCAACGCTGTCCTAATTCCGAGAAAACCATCCCTTCACCACGAGACAAGTACAGTACATGAACTTTGTAACTACTACCCCTGAATTCATTCTTTAACTGTGAACATATTTCTCCATTCTACTCTCTGTACTTAATCTATTTATAAAAAATTTTCTATAACATCATTACTGTGTTATTGTGAGTATCTATACGTTCTTTGTTTTGCAACCATACGCATTTCTCGCCCACAACATTCATATCAACAACTCAGAATATAACATAGATATGTACATGTGTACATGCAAGATAAGAAAGAGCTAACTTTTATCACAGGCAATGTAAGACAAGGAAGGTCCTCATGGTGTAATAGTTAAAGCGCTGGACTGCTGAATCGCAGTACGCGAGTTCGAACTCCAGTCACTTTCGGACAAATATCATTGGGAAAGGTATGAAACGTTTATCCTCCCATCGATGGGTTAAATAGTACCACTATTGTTCTTTTAAAAGGATGGATTTGGCATTAAATAACCCGAGAAGGTTGATATACCACAAAATAACAAACAAACAAACAAAGCAATGTAAGACAAGCGGAAAGGCTACACAGCAAAGCTTTTGAATAAATCAGCCATCCCCTCCCAGCGAATCTGCTTTGGTTTTTCTCAAATGAGAAAAAATTCTGCTAAAGACAGAACAATGTTTGGCTTGCTCTGTCCACGCAAAATGCAGCGATAGTGATGAAAACCAAACACCCAGTCGACATCATGGTGTTTGAGGTGGCTACGATCAATGATGGCGTTATACCGCCATTTATCTTCCAACCAGACCTCAGAATCAACATAGAGACCAACATCAAGTTCCCGAAGGAAGTAGTGCTCCCTTGGATTGAGAGTGTAGCTGCTGAAAGACCTTACGTCTGGCAATAAGACACTATGTCATGCCACGCAGACAGGAGAACTCAGTGCTGACTTTCAGAATATTTCTGCGACCACATCACCTTAAACATCTGGCCGTCTTACTCCCCCACATAGTAATTCCCTTCATTGTAATGTGTGGAGCGTGGTTTAGTGAGATGCCAACGATACTCCGTGTAACACCAAAGATGAACTGAAAGCAAAGATAATGGCAGTATCTACCTATCTGAATTAGAAACAGTCAGAAAGGTTTGCAGGAGATTCCGAAATCAACTGGAGGCCGTGGTTGGAGCCAACGACAATTTCTTTTAATAAATTTAATCTATACTATTTCAAGATATCTTCATATAATTTTGATAAGTATATCTGATAAAGTGAGATGTGTGGAGTTTAAAAGGGGTTTTTGAAGGTCAGGGGCTAAGGGCAAGGCTGTGTTGCCGTAAGATATCTGACTCCATATTTTGGTTATATTATTTTACCCCACGTTGACTGGCCGGCGCAATGCCTTGTCCAAAGAAAGTCCCAAAAGAAATATACAAAAAAAAAAAAAAGATAGAAACAGATAAGAGACGAAAACATTTCTTCCATACTTTCCTTTATTTACTTGGTGAATGGACTAACCAACGCTACGTCCCAAGACGTAGCGTGGTGCCCAAAACACCAGACAGCAAAATGATATTGTTGGTTCGATGGACACTCCCTGACAAGACCCGGTTCACAGAAAACCTGAGTATTTATCTCTCTCCACCGGCTCCAAATTCGCCACTCTAAAATCCTTCTAATTTTGGCGCGACCGCTTCCCATTGGCTACTTTACTTTTTATTATTTTTCTTTTTTTCTGATTTTTAACCGGATGGATGCGTGGAGCCTTATGCGTGGCGACGCGTTTATACATTTTGTATGTGGCCGCCGACGAGTCAACATCCGGTTTGGGAGTTTTATTGTTAATTCCTAAATCCCCACAGATGTCAGTGTTAATTTCTGTTTTCGTAATTTTGACGACGATTGACCAATTGCATCGTCTGAGTGTGTGTGTGTGTGTGTGTGTGCATGCTCGCACGTTTGTAGATTTATTATTTAGTTGACTAAAGTTATTTTGAAGGGAAAATAAATTAACTCTTTTATATAAGCTGCATACTGACTACTTTTCATTGTGTCAAAGTGTCCTTTTGTCAGTGTTGTCCCATGAAGAGATATACTTAAATATCTGCAGAAATGTGAGGGGTGTACTCACTTTTGTGATACACTGTATATATATATATATAGTATTTGAAAAAACCGACTGAAAAACTGAACTATTTTTTAAAATTATTTCCACAATTCTTAAATGAAACTCCAATGGCTTAGACACACGTTGAAAGTGCATGTAGATCATGATAGCGTTGTCAAAAAAAGGGATCATGAAAAGTTTGTGGGTGGATTTGCTCTGTCTGGCCTTCTTGGGTCTGGGAGAGCCAGCGTGCTTCCACTGAGAACTCTGTCTCTTGGTCTCTGGGTCATAGCTGTAGATCCAGCTTTCATCGCAGGTCACCAGAGCATCAAGAACTGCGGGATCTGAATTGATCAGCTCGACCATCTCTCTGCTGTCATGACAACGTCTTTCTTTCTGATCTTCTCTGAGCACCCTTGGGACAAACTTCGCGTAAATCTTCCGCATCTTCAGTTCCTCGCGAATAATTGTTTGTACAGTTCCCACACTGACATCAAACTGTGCATTTATTGTCTCTATAGACACACGACGGTTCTTATCCATGAAATTCTTTATTTAGCCAATCAACTCTGGTGTTCTGACTTCCTTACTCCTCCCACACCTCTCATCACTCCTCACAGACTCCCTGCCTTCCTTGAATCTCTTATGCCACTCAAAAACTGATGCTCGATTCATGCACGATGGTCCAAAAGCAGTCTGAAGCATTCCATACGTATCTGTGGCATTTTTTCCAAGATTAAAGCAGAATTTTATTGCATATCGTTCTTCTAAGGTGTCAGATTGCATTTTTGAAATTCCCCAGCTGTGACAATCAGGCTTTAGTAGGGTGTATTCCAATTGCTGCTGTTGCTGTTCATTTGAACCTGAAATCATAAAAATTGGTCAGTCATCTCATAAGATGTATAGGAATTACATACTGATTTTTCAAGAGTCTAAGACTATTTAAAATGCCTGTACAAAAAAAGTCTGGAAACCTATTGAAAGCACCTCATATATATATATATATATATATATACATATATATATATTGTAACAGTGTTTGTTGTCACTAATTCACTATGTGGGTTTGTGGCGATCCAAGTGCGATATAATTTGGAGAGTGCTCAATATCTAGGATAGAGCTATGATTTAATAATTTGTAAAACTTCATGAAACCTAAGGTCGCAGACAAACTTCCAAGGCATTAAATATATAAATATATATATATATATATATATATATGTTTTTTTAATTTTTAATTTAATTTTTTTTTATCGCTGGTTCGATCTCCATTGGGAGAAATCATGGTATACACTACTGATGTGACCTAATAAGGTTGAAACAGCTGTCCAGTGGTTCCATATGTCACACGCAGTGCTCACCGATTTTTTTGTCATTGTAATTCAGTTTAGGATATATAATTTCTCTATTAAAAAAATATGTATATCTATTTCCTTGCCCATGAGGTTATGATGACGCTCATGCGTATTTCCAACATGGGAGGTGACCATCCCCGCTGTAAGAGTACGGATGTAACTACAAGACACATCAGGCTAAGTGGTCATGTATTTACCATGACTTGTTAATTGGGCATCGCTTGTGTGTGATGTGCACCAATAGTCAATGGTAGAGTTTTGGCTCTACATTCTGTGTTTGCTGGTTCGATTTCCAGTGGAGGAGATCACAGTATACACTGCTAGTGAAACCTAATAAGGTTGAAACAGCTGTCCAGTGGTTCCGTATGTCACACACTGTGCTTGCCGGATTTTCTTGCCATGGTAACTCAATTTGTTTTATATATATATATATATATATATCACTGGCGAAGGGTGACTTGAAGACCATGGCATACAGGCTAATCATTATGCAGGCTAATCATCAGTGTAAAGAGGGAAAAGAAGAGCCTCTCTCTATCTGTGAATGGGATGTGAATTAATCTTAATGTTAGAAAATACACTTCTACTAACAGGCCCCTCTTCAAACTTGATACCCCACTCCAATGGTGATGAGGATGACCGCTATTGCTTACAAGAGAAAATAATAAAATCTACAAATAGTGAGTTATTAAAATTTATTAGTAAATCTATTTAATTCCTATTTTCTTTTTGGCAAAGTCGTCAATCACTTTGTTGTAAAAAGTATCAGCACAACACACTACCTTCATCTTCTTGAAAAGGTTTTTATTCAGGGAAATCAAAGACTAAGAAGTTAATCACTCTTCACTTTTAGGACATGCCACATAATTATTTTCACGCTTTTGTAAAGAAAAAGATCTCTCACAGGAAGTAGATATGGCAGGTATGGTCAGAATCAGACGTTATAATTTGGTTACTTTATTCAGAGCTTGATTTAGATCCTGATCTTATAATGCTAAGTGTTAAGCAAGGCAGCATCAAGTACCATTTTTTGAGTCTTTGGTATGACTTGACCTGCGATTGAATCCCGGTCTCCCAGACCATTGGTGAACACTGTAATCATTATGCCAATACTTGAGATATATTACTATGTCAAAAAAAACCCCTAAGAAACAACACAAAAAAGTAAATATAAATATACAGAGTTATGTACAAGGATTGATATGCTACTGAAATCAATCAATCAATCAGTTGAATAATTAGTCAATTGATCAATCAACCAATCAATCAATAAATTAATCATTCAATTAATCAATCAATCGGTTAATCAGTCAATCAATTAATCAATCAGATGAACCCTGTGAATATTTCATTCTGTCATCTCTGCTATAGATTATTTTTAAGAATAGATATTCACACTTTCCCATGATTTCTATTTTTTGGCATGATGAATCTGAAATTATCTAATAACAATAACAATAATTACTTTTCAGATGTCTTGTGCCTACAATATTTGCATGTTTTCTCCAAATAAGATTCACCAAGGCTCAAACCATATTGAAACTTTAGAAATTTTCATTTAATAAGTTTTGCTTAGTTTGGCACAAGGCCCAAAGTATAGGGTATCCAGTGAAAATCAAATTCACTTGCAATGGTCTAGTAGACTAGCTATTGGGTGTATGAATTGGTGAAAGAAAAAAGAAAGAGTGAGTAAAAGAGAGAGAGAGAGAGAGAGAGAGAGAGAGAGAGAGAGAAAGAAAGTGAGTGACTGATTGAAATGTGCAATTTCTTTTGATATTATGGTTAAGATTAATTTTGAAAACAATATAAGACATTTTATTTCACATGAAATTATTTCATTAGAAAAGATTAAATCTTTAAAAAACTATGAATTTGTCTTGAAGATTTATAAGGATGAGAACAATTTATAAAAAATATATAATGAAACATGGTAAATATATATGAATATATTATGAAACATGATAAATATATATAAATATATAATGAAACACAATGAATATATATAAATATATAATGAAACGTGATAAATATTTCCTTAAAATTATTAGCATTACATTTCAACTATCTATTTACTAATTTTGTTATTTTATTTTATTTTATATATTATCTATTTTCTAATATATTTTATACAATATTTAAATCTAAGATTGAGTAATATGAATTTGAAATGAAAAATGCATATGAAAATATCTTGCTTTATTTATTTATTTATCAATTTATTTATTTATTTATTTATTTTATTTGATCTTATTTATTATTTATTTTTAAATACATTAAATGCTATATTCAAATCTAAGATTGAGTTATATGAATTTGAAATGAAAATGTGAATAAAGATAATTACAATCAAACTGAATGGATACCTATTTACAATATCTTACACAGATATTAACCTTCATTGAAAAAAAAATCAGATAAATTTCTTTTGAGCTCAATGGCACTGATGTTTATAACACAACCAAAATTTTTAATTTGATGATTATCATGGTAATCATCATAATGATTATTATCATAATTTAAATACTCAAAAATCTCATAATCCACCTTATAAATTGCTAAATAGATTGATAAATGAATCAACTGAATAAACTATTATCTGCTTAAATAATTTTAAATTACACATAAAATACTTCAGTTGACTATTTGTCTGAAGGTGAGAGGTTTGGAAAATATGAAAAATTTGCCATCTAAACTCTAAGATTGTTTCCGATATCAAGATTCTAATTGGAGGTTCAGTTTCTTAGTTTATTAACATTAAATGGGCATTTTTCAGAAGTTTTGGTTGATTTTTTTTTTGAGATTTCATTGGTCAAAATAAAAAGTTCCTTTGGTTTATGTATCTAAAATGTTTTGATTATTAGTTTGATGTAAAAGCTTCCAATATTTTTTTGGTTCTTCCACAAAATCTTTTATTCATATTAATTTATGTCATCCTCATTCTGTCACAAAAGTATTTTCCATAGCTTTGTTCACTATCATGTATAAATAAGTACTATAAAAACATTTTTTCTTTTTTATAGAAAGATGATTTCTTTTTAAACCAAATCTAGCAAAATTTTTATTATTTTTAGTGAAACATTGTGCACTCAAAATGGATATAAAATACATACATACATATATATATATATATATATATATGATCCCCTAACCTTGTGGAGTTGAGCTCTCTAGCGAAGGAAGTAATGGTTGCTACTTGTGTTTGGCTAGGCTCTTTGAATGAATTGAGCTCTCTGTAGCCATTAATGGGATATATGCAAACAAAACAAATGTAATACATAAGCGTTTAAAATTCCTTCGCATATGCTGGTTTCCTCGTGGCTGTGTGGTAGAATCTTGGTTTGGCATATGAGTCAACCGGGTTTCGATCCCAGCTTTGAGAATCTCACGTGCCTTGCCACACTGAAGAGTTGTGATACAATGAAACAGTCCGACTGTGGATGACCGTATATATATATATATATTTGTTATTTATCAGGATGTTTGAGTAGTAATTTTTGTGGTAAAGATGGATATCATCTGTCAAGATGTGGCTGTTATCATATATATATGTGTTTGTGTATGTGCATATAATATCACATGGGACTCAAAAAAGGTGTTATCACTTGATCCTTATGACAGCAATGATGAACATGTTAGCCATAAAAACACTCACATTTTTTTTCCACTTGTTACATTTTTCTATGGACTGATCTAAAGGAGGAAAACATCTCATTCAGCTGATGATAGAAATATATCATCCTTTCATTTCTCATGGAAGTGGGGATTACTTTAGTCCCAAACTACCTAACTGCTTCACTTTGAATGTGCATCCCAACAGATTTTTCTAATCTTAATAAATCTCTCAAATTCTATGTGACTGTCTATAGCCAATCAATGAGTACCTGTTTGATTTCAACTTGTGAGCATATGACACTATTGATGGTAGTATATAGACTTAGCTCTATGTGTGCACATGTTTGGATACATGTGTGGACATGAGTACATGTATATGTTTATGTATGTGCAAGTGGGTGTATACATGGGTATGGTTGAGTTGACTATGGGTATGTATATGTGTATGTGTGTATATGTATGTGTCCATAGAGGAGTCGAGACATATTTGCATGAGGATCAGTAATTCAGCCCTGCCAGTATGAAATGCAGATAAAAGTGAATCTGTGACTTCAAAATCTTAGTGTCTTCTTGAGACTTATTGTCTGCCTGTATTTTTATGTCCAGTCTATGGGTGGTTGATGTAGGAATGTTCACTCCTGGATATACACAATTAGAGTCAGTCTACTACTAGAAGGGAAGAGAGAGACACAAAAGAGACTTGGAAGGACATAGATAGGACTATAGATTTGGAAAAGGTCTGAGAGAACAGATACAGGAGAGATAGAAGTTGTGACCTGAGAATGGAGAACAGAGACAGAGAGACATGCAGATAGGCAGAGAAGACCAGAAGAGAGACAAACAGTATATTTAGAAGAACAGAAAGGAGCAGATGCAGCGGGTCAGCCAGAGAGACATGGGTGAAGTGATGTCAGGCCTGAAAATCAAGCTGTCAGCTTTAGTTTTTAGTTAAGGTAATTTTCACCAGCCAAAGTGAGGACTCAAAAACTGTCATTTTTTTATGAAGTGTCACAAACAAACTTCCTTCTTTCTTTACACAACATTTATTCAATTTTTTGTTTTCACCTTGTTCTTTGTAGAACATTCTTGGACTCATGCATTTCAACTTGACCTGCTGAGAAAGAAAACACAATGAGGGTTCAGATGATAATGCGACTGAAGATGCACGACCAGATTTGTATTCCAACAAGCATAGGCTTGTTTTTGCAGTGATAAACTTTGACTTGTCCCCAATCAATCATACCTCCAGTAATGTAGAGTACTGGGGTTAGGGATCAATATGTGATATATATATATATATATACAAACTCACTTTCTCACACACACACACACACACATATATATATATATATATATATATATTGTCATCCACAGACAGACTGTTTCATTCTATCAGAACTCATCAGTGTGGTTAGACAGGATGCACATACACACATAAACACATCTATATATATTTTTTTCTTGATCCCTCCATATGAGCAGGATGTAACACAAAGTAAAATTTTATGTAGAGTTTAACAAGTTCTTTCAGAGTTTTCCTTCTTCTAGACTGGTTGCTATACAAAGGGGAATAAACAAGTCATTTAAAAATGTTTTTCTTAGATCAAGAGAGTGCTCAAATGCTGGCCAGCAGAACAGGATAACACCTAAAAGAAACTATTATCTCATCTCTTCATGTCAGCTTAAGATTTTGTGTATTAAAAATCCTCACACTTTTGTGTTTCATCAAATGAGTATATTTCTTAATTTATGGAACTTACAGCAAGGAAAATAACATGAGGAGGTGAGATAACATGTTTATTAATATATATATATATATATTAAGAAAAGTAGAAAAAAAATCCAAAATTTGGTGAATTCATTATGAATGTTTCAGTTATAATAACTTTTTTCAGGACTCTAAATTTATGAAATGTGTTGTTAAAATAACAATGGATGTTTGATGAAATCACAGGAGAAAAGAAAGTGAAGGCCCTGAATTGGTGAGATCAGACATTATCAAAAATCTACCAATCTTCTCATCAAGAAACTTCTGTTCCAGTGCCTGGTTCATGAAATTGCCTTGGACTTCAAGACTGATCTCTCTTTCCAGAGTTCAGCTGTGATGGCTTTGGAGAAGGCCAGTGAGGCTTACTTGGTTGGTCTTTTCATAGATACCAACTTGAGTGCCATCCAAGCCAAGCATGTCACTATCATGTCTAAGGACATCCAGGTTGCTCGCCATATCCATGGAGAGTGGGCTAAAAATTTTTTGTGGGTGTCTATGGTATAATAACTATTGTCATAGGAAATGGACATGGTGACACTCGTTTAAATCCTGGACATGCACTAATACCCTAAAAAAAGAATGAATCCAATTATTCTCCTAACAGTTATGGGTAAATGATGAGACCTAATAAGGTTGAAACAGCTATCCAGTGTTCCTGTATATATCGTGCCTAGGTGTTCGGCGGATTTTCTGGTCATGGTAATTCAATTCACAATATTAATTCCTCTTCTTAAAAAATAGAAATATGTACATCTATTCCCTTGCTCCTGAGGTATAATAATTACGTGGATGCGTATTTCTAAGCTTCTTGGGGAGACATGTCCCTGAGGGGTGACCGCGTCCTCTGGAAAGAGTATGGATGTAACTTGCAAGACACATTTAGGTTATTTAGCCGCGCAATTACCATGACCAGTTGATTTGGCGTCACTTGAGTGCGATATGAACTGGTGGCTCAGTTGTAGAGTTTTGGCACTGAAATCAGTGGTTGCTGATTCGATCTCCAGTGGTAGAGATTATGGTATACACTGCTGATGAGACCTAATAAGGTCAAAACAGCTGTCCAGTGTTCCCGTATATCATGTATAGGTGTTCGGTTGATTTTCTGGTCTTGGTAATTCAATTCACAATATTAATTCCTCTACTTAAAAAATGAAAATATGTACATCCATTAAACTCCTTTAAAAATTGACCTTGTGTCACGTCCTGCCTGTGTGGAGGGGTTAGTAAATACACACACACACACACACACACACACACACACACACACACACACACACATATATCAGGGTTGTATTTATTCTTTAGACATTTTTGGTTATAGAATTCCAATGCTGTAGAGTTTGGTAATAGATAAGGCCTAATTATATCCATTTTGACTGTATGATATTCCACTTGAAATAAAATCCTGGTGTCTTTGGTCTTAAAGAAAATTAACTTTTTATAAAAAAATTGCTAGGGGTGTCATACTATATGGTCTTATGATACCTCTAAGATAAATTCAAGTAAGTTGTGTATTCTCTAAGAAAAGAATGTTTCTATTTAGTATTACTTAATGAATTAATTAAATAATGAAATACAGACCTCAATATTGTAGCAAGTTTTACTTGGTTGTTTTTAGAAGATTTCAGATTTTCTTTTATCTTTAGTCATTTCTTCACTCTCTTTTTTGTTCTTCTTTTACTGTCTCAACTCTTCATCAAACATGAAAGACTTGTCACAATGTATTATATTAGAAACCGGTATTTTCAGACAAGGGAAATAACATTGTAATTCAATCTCATTTTTATTTTATTTCACTTTATCTTTTTGCTTTTTCTTCTCAGAGTCTTCCAAAGTACTGTATGAGTTGTATTTCAAAAAGTATCGAGATGGAAGCTGTAATGAATAATAAATGAAACACTAATTTTCTTCAAAATAAATCCCACAGCATTCAGCATATGCATTCCAGTTAGTTTTTGATTGGTTAAAGCACCTCCAAAATGTCTCTTATGAAATGCAGTAAAGCTGTTTATTGTATGAGGATGAATCAAAAATTTTGCAATATTTTGTCAGGCATATAACTTGTGACTGAAGTAGTTCAAGCTATAGTCAATACCCACCGTGGTTGGTTGCATTGGGGTATAGGCTATGTTGACATGTTGTGTATTGCTTCACTTTGCATGTGATTTGAAAGCTGCGTAGATAAGCATGCAACAGTCTTATCTGAGAACATGTTTTATGAGTTTGAATTGGGCTATAATGCTACAGAAGCAACTAAAAACATTTGTTTTGTGAAAGATGAAGGCATAGTTTTGTGGCTGGATGGTTCAAGAAATTTCACTTTGGTTGCATGACCTCAACAATCAGGCAAGGTCAGGTGGGCCTAAAACCATGGATTCCGAGGCTGTTGCTCCGAGACATTGAAGCAAATCTAATGAGTAGCCCTCAGAGAATATCAAGTGAGCTTGGCATTTCACATTCTAGTGTGGTCAATGACCTTAATGAACATGGCAAAAGTATCTGAAGCTGCCAAATCGCACCTCATGTTACCAAAATATTGCAAAACTTTTGACTCACTTAAGTATTTTTTGCAATATCTTTCAAGTCCTTAAATCTTACTTTTGTGATGAATTTTCAGTTTGAGTGATTGATATTAATGGCATGTGATTGCATCAAGGGTTATTTTATGTTCTGAGATTTGGGAATCACATTCATTATTTTCTTTATATTCATTTAAATTTTTGAGTTTTAAGAATTGATAAAATTTAAATTTTCTGTCCTGGTACTTTTTTTTTTATCATACTCTGTATTTAATAAAACAACATGATAAAAAAATATCCAAATATTACATTACGTTTTGTGTGCAAGTAGTTTTGAAGGGTAGCTGAGAATAAAAGTTTCAAGTCATACAGTAAATTTTGGGTACCACAAAAATGTATGATATTTTAAGTAAAAATAAAAGACATTATTCTTTTTGTTTTTTAAATCCAAGTTAATGTGGTATGCCAACATCAGTGGTGAATGCATTCCCACATTAAGTGCCCCCACCCTCGAAAAACTATTTTTGTCATCTAGACTACTCATTTTTTCCTGTCTTAACCATACACTTTTTAGCTTTCTTTGAATAGGTTGCCGTCTAAAAATAAGTACACCTCTTGTATATATTAATGCATGAGGTGGTGTTTGTTTGTTTAATGGCATATCAACCTTCTTAGGTTGTCTTATGCCAGAGCCATCCTTCTAGAAGAATAGTAGTTGTACTATTTAACTCATAGCTTTGAGGATAAGGGGTTTCATACCTTTCCCTAGGGTAATTGTCTGAAAGTGAATTTTATAGCGCTACTGGAGATCATACTCACTTACTACAATTTCGCACTCCAGCGCTCTAACAATTACACCACGAGGACACCCACGCCACATGAAGTGGTGCAATTTATGCTTTTATTAAGTTTCAATACAGTGGATTTTGGTAATAAATAATAATAAAATATATTATGCACATGATCCCATCAAATATGAATAATTTTTAAACAGATCTATTTGACCCATAGATGGGCCCCTAACAGGTACTACCAGGGAGTAATAGCAATGAAGACATACTCCACACTTCCAAGATCTCCAGAAAATGACTTTTGAAGTTGCACTATATATATATATATATATGTGTTCAAATGTCCCTTGGGAGATTTTGTTTCCAAAGAAATAATGCGTATTACCACTTACCACTACAACTCTTTCTAGATGGCTTAAAATGCACCTTAAAGATTCTTATATCTTAAAACCCATTCTATTCCCAAATTCAAGTTTCGAAAAATTCTAGTGGAAATCACTACTATAATAGCATACAAAATTGATAAGCTACAACTACAAATCCTAGAAGCCCTATGTATAAAAACAAAAAAAATAAAATAAAATGAATAGAATTAATTTTGAAAATAGTGACAATGTTTTGAAATGCCTTCAGATTTTTTTTTAATATTCTATATTTCTTAATAATATTCTATTTCCATTGATAGTGTTCTGTTTTTAGAATTCATCTGCAACTCAGTTTTATCCAACTCTGTGTTTGGATAGTTTTGTTATATTATAAAAACCAAAAAAATTCAAAACTCTTTAAAAACACTCTTTACACATGCAAGCAACTTCTGATGATGGCCTATGAATGGTCCGAAAGTGCTTGGGACAATTTTGGTAAATTCATCCACCAATTCCAAACTGAAACCAAGACATTTATCTGGAAACCTGAAAGGATCTTAATTAAATCATATAGAGAAGATATGTCTTTATTATTTAATCAAACATGCTTAAATGAAAGACTGCTGCCTAGCTACACACACATACACACACACACATATATATATATATAGATAGATTGATTGATAGACAGATGTATTCTGAAAGTAAGAAAAATTTTTTTAGGGAAGTGGATATAAATTTTGGCTGAGTGCCATCTGTTTAGTTCTGAATGAATGAGTACATTTCTCAGCTTCCTGACCTAAATCATATTTCCTTCCTTGTATAAATCACTCTATTTGTTAAATGTATATATATCTCTCTATGTATATGTGTGTGTTTGTTAAGATTTTGGAAATAAGAAGGTAAGCATTACTTGAATGAAAGTAAACATCATAGACAAAACAAAAGCTGCTTACTAAGAGACTAGAAAAAATGGCACTTGTCTCTGAGTATTTACCAATCCCTCTGCACGACCAGGATGTGACACAAGGTCAGTTTCTTTGGCAGAGTTTAACAGGTTTGAATTCAGAGATTTTCTTCTCTAAGAACAGTTGCTATACCAAAGGTTAAAGGACCTAGTCTGTCCTACTATTTGTCCATAGCCAAAGGGAGAATGGTTGGATGCATACCTTTCCCAAGGCTATTCGTTTATGTAAAATGCAGACTGCTACATCTAGCATTTGAACTCAGGTGGCTGTGTCCATTTTGATCCTCAGTTGACATAGTGTTAAACAGATCCGAATTTGTTGGATTAAACTGAATAAATAAGTGCTGGGATGTGTTGAATAATAATTGATCTGATTATCGACAACGTGAAACTCTGAGTCATAAGTCTTCATCAGGTCTTATTTAATACTTGAAATGTTCTGTGCTATTGCTCTGCATTTTTAGGGGGTGTCCTCGTGGTGTAAGCAATGGACAGCAGAATCGTGGTACGCGAGTTTGTACTCCAGTCGCGCTATTACGTTCACTTTCGGGCAAATACCCTTGGGAAAGGTATGAACCCCCTTATTCTCCCAGCTATGGGTTAGATAGTACCACTACTAGGAGAATGGCTTTGGCATTAAATAACCTAAAAAGAGTTGATATGCCATTAAACAAAGAAACCAAACCTGCATTTTTATCCATTGAGCTCTCTAAAGGTTTTTATGGATCAGAAATTCTTTTGGCAATATATTTTAATCATATATATATATATATAGGGTGTTTCAGAGAAATCATCTCTTTTAAGTTCCATTTTCTTAAACTATGTAGTAACATAGATATTTACATCTAAAATGATATACAATTTTTTTGAAAGGATATCAAATTTTTTGAAACCGCATGTATATATATATATATATATACTAAGGAGGGTCAAAACTTTTGTTGTATTTTCATAATGTGAGGCACAATTCAGCAGCTGTGGATGCTTTTGCCAATGTTGTGACAATAATGAATTACACTGGACAGTGAGGTGCCAAACTCATTTGATACTCTCTGAATTCTACTCACCAAATTTGCATCAATGGCTTGGAGCATGGACTTAGAATCTATGGTTTTAGACTGAACAGACTTTTTCCGATCATTGAGGTTCTTATAACTCTTATAAATAACTTCATTATCGTTACTCCTAGAGTCACTCTGATCCCGACTGTTAGTATCTGTTAGGGTCTTGCCCAGTCAGCTGGGACTGTAGATTACAACACTGCCTCTCTGCAGATGGGTAAGACACTCCCTGTAACGAGTGTCCGGGATATGAGACTAAACAATCTGATGGTGAGTCTCCAGTAATGCTGGAGCTTTGGGGGAATGGAGAGTACTCCTTTACTGCTATCGCTCTCAGCTCCACTATGGCCTGGGGTTGTAGTGCCTATGGTCAAATAAAATTAAACTGTGTACTTATGCTAAACTGAACTGTTTGAAATAGATCTGATTTTGACACTGAAACTGGATACTTATACTAAACTGAATTGTTTGAAATAGAACTGTTTTACATTTAACTGAACTGTTTTGACATTCAAGTGTGTGTAAACAAAAAACTATACTTATACTAAACTGAATTGTTTGAAATAGAATTGTTTATATGTATAAAAATGAATTCGGTGTTAAATAACTCACAATGGTTGATATGCCATAAAACCATATCAAATCAAACCAAACAATTAGGGTCCTGTCTATGGGTCAAATAGAACTGTTTTATCATTTATCATTTAAAAAATAATATCAACAACAAACTGTTTACTTAAAAATCCTAATATATGTATAAACAGGAATTTGCCTTAACTTACCATGAAGGGTTGATATGTTATTAAACCTTATGACCTAACCTGTTTACTGTACTGTGATCAACAGTGCCTTCATTTCTTCCACAAAAAATGTTTTTGGTTGTTTCTGTGGTGTTATGGTTGGGTTCATGTCAGTACACAAACCATTACAATGCTACCAACAACAGCAATTAGCTTCCATGGCTCAAACAACTTTAATCATGTGATATATGCACCTTAGATTAGAATGTACCAAAATATTGCAGAACTTTTTACTCACCATAGTATACATATATATATATATATATATTATTCCATTTTTTTTATTTTTATACCAATGCTATAATTCTGGTAGATGATCTGGTAGGGGAGACCTTGGTAGATAGGTTCTGGTTCTTGCTCTTTAGGTATTCTCTCTCTCTCTCTCTCTCTCTTTCTATATATATATATATATATATACGTATTTCAAATACCAGATATAGGTGTTGTAGTTACTGAAATTTTCTGTTTAGGTTACATGATTAATGACATTTCTCAAAATTGTAAAATCTTAGAAAATGAATTTAACTACAGCAAAATGCAAAACAATATGAATAATTATAAATGTATCGGGTATAAAACTTTTGCAATGAACCTGGGAACTGCTCTAAACAAGATTGTTTCTTCGGAACTGTATCAGCCATTGAACTCCAAAAAAATTTGTTTGCGTACTGCTTAAGTTTACTCAGAGTTTACATTAAAAATAAGGAAAATTCAAAATCACCATCTGCTCAATTGTCGATTCAGTTAAGTTCTTTCATGAAGTAAATGCACGCTGTTACAAAAGTTATAAATACAGCAGCAAAAAATAAGATACAATTTCATTTTCAATATTTCTAAACCCACCTGTTTGTAATATAATTGGTTGATTGGTTGTTTTTTTTATGGCATATCAAACCTTGTGGATTAAATAAATCTTGTTTATACGTATATACATATAGATATATACTTGTACATATATATATCATGTCCCCTACTGGGTATTTGCTTACACATCATATATATATATATATATATATATATATATGTAAGCAAATACCTTATTGGTAATTAAACAATATATATATATATATATATATATATATATATATATATATATATAAGTTAAAAACCAAGAGATTTAGAAATTGTATTCCATAATAAATTTATTTCGCTTATCAAAGCTCATCAGATAGATTTCATATCCGTTTGATGAGCTTTGATAAACGAAATGAATTTATTATAGAATACAATTTCTAAATTTCTTGGTTTGTTAATATATATATATATATATATATATTGCTCTTTACATATTCACATTACTCATTTTCTTGATATATATATATATATATATATATATATATATTGTCATTCACAGACAGACTGTTTCGTTGTATCACAACTCTTCAGTGTGGCTAGATACGAAGGACGCTTCCAGCTGGGATTGAAACCCACCCCTCTTTACGTTAGACTTAGTATCATATCGCTCAGCCAACAGTCGACATACGTCAGCTCAGGAATTATAAGGCATTACGTAGTAGCTTTCGTTTGTTTACATTTTGCCTTACTGGATACCAGAGTGTTCAATTCATTTGAAGAGCTTTGCATTACGCGAGTGGCAGCCGTCAACTCCTTCGCCAGAGTGCTCAATATATGTATATATATATATATATATATATTGACATCTCATATATATATACAAGTCCAGTCGAAAGTATTTGGCTACCCTCATAAATTTTTTTCTCATCAATTTTTTCTCATCATTATAAAACCATTGAATTGCTGAACTTATTTTTAAGTTCAGCAATTCAATGGTTTTATTTATTATTATTAGTTATCTTCCTGTGTCACATTAGATACAGATTAAAGAAAAAAAAAAACATAAATTAAAAAAAAAACTTTTGAATCATCAAAATGACCTCCTTTGACCGCTACTACTGCTTCACAGAATCTCAGCATTCTTTCCACCAAAGACTGGAGGTAGACTGAAGATAGTTCTAGTCAGTTTTCCTGCATGAGTTGCCAGAGGTGAGCCGTACTTGTGGATTGTTTTACTCTGACATTTTGTTCAAGTTCATCCCATACAAGTTTAATGGGATTTAAGTCCGCTGATTGCACCGACCAAGACATCAGTCGAAGGAGGTGCTATTCCTCTTTGCTTTTAATGTACCACTGTCAGAGTTTACTTGTATGCTTTGAGTCATTATCTTGCACGAGTACAAAGCTTTGACCCACAAGCCACGTTCCAAATGAGATGGCGTGATGCTGTGATAGCCGGTCTGATTCAATTTGCTCTTTCCCTGGTGCAAATCCCCGACTTTGCAATTGGCAAAAGTCCACCCAACACCTTAACAGAGGCTCCTCCATGGTTTGCGGTTGGTGTGATACAAGAAGTTGCAGCTCTTTCACTAACTCTTCGCCACACTTAAACTCTCCTATTTGACCAAAAGATTTCGAACTTTGATTCGTTAGTCCAATGGACGTTATTCCACTGCTCTATTGTTCAGTCTTTGTGCACCTTTGCCCACTGGAGCCTTTTCAGATTGTTTTACTTCCACAAAAGTGGTTTCTTGGCAGTGGTTCTGCTATATAGGCCAGCTTCATGGTCTTCTCACAGTGGATGACAAATCTTTTCACGACATTGGTTTAGTTTGGCTGCCAGCCTCTGTCATGCAAGCTGGTATCTCTGCTATTGCTGTTGCTTTCGGTCTACCAGCCTTAATTTTGTTCTTGTTTTGTCCCGTTTCCAGATCTTTCCTAACAGTATAATCCACTGTAGTTCTGGGAATTAAAAAAAATTCCCTTCTTGCATAGCCAGCCTTCTTTCAAGAAGAAAAACGTCTTCAAATCAAATTCTTGATCGATATCTGGTTACACTAAGGTCAAAGTTATGGATGAAAACTTGTATTTCGTATAATAAATAGAAACATTGTTGCGCTAAACTTATTTAATTAAAAATAACACTTTTAGGATGAGAAATAATTTTTTAGGCTGGCCAAATACTTTTGACTGGTAGTATATATATATATATATATATATATATATATAAAATGTGTAAGCAAATAGCCAGTCGGGAACATTATTTTCAAACAAGTCAGAGGTTATTTGTTTGCACACAATTAAATGGTTTCAAGTATTGCTATCTAACACTAATAGTTCTATTTAATACTAATCATTTGTTTGCTTACAGCAATATAATTTCAGTGATTGCTATTCAACATTAGTAATTCTATTTATTAAGTCTTCCGATCTAATACTAACAATTTGCATACAGCTGTTTGGTTTCAATAATTAATACTAATAATCCTTAGTAAATAATTAAACAGTTCTAATTGACTGATAGACAGGACAAGGACTGGAACCTTACCATCCGATACAGTTTAATGTAATACACAGGACACTTACAGTCATGTTTTTCTCAATGCGACTGACCCTCAGACACCACTTTGCAGCACCTTTAGGATAAAGAATAGGATACTACATTCGTTGCAACCTAATACTCGTAGTGATTAAAAAAAATGAAAATAAAATAAAATTAAATAAGTTTAAGAAGTGCAGAAATTCCCTGAATCCCCTGACAAAATGTGGGGGCGACGCAGGCCCGGAAAAGGAACCGTACCGGCGAAAAGGAGAAATTCGACCTCACTTCAACCTTTACCGTAGCACTGAACAGACCTCTCACGCAGCTGCTAGAAGCATACACTAGTACTGATTAGTTTTTTTAGCCTGATACTAAACCATGTCTGGTGCTAGCGAGCTTACAGCTGAAACAAGTATTACAAAAAGCACCAAAAATGGACTTATCACCCATTCACTCCTAGAAATACCGAATTTGGACCTATGAACCCCTAAAAGGACTAGTGCACTTCAACGTCTTATTTGGCAGAATCAACTGTTCTCAAATAGTCCAGGAAGACATTCCTCGCTACCGAGTAGCTGTGCGAAAATCCGAACAAAATAAAACTGAAATTTAAAAAAATTGAAACTTAAAAGGTATCTCCCATCTTCATCTCCTTCCTTTTCTCCTTTTGCAGACTAGAAGACGCCAACGAATTAAATGCAATAGAGACGAAAGCCAATGGAGTCATATATATATTTTTTTTTTTTATTAAAGACTGTTTTTTTTATTAGCTTTGGTAGGGTAACCAGTCTAGGTAAAAAAAACTCTGAATTCATCATTACAGTTTTCCACTTAAAAATTGAACTTATGTCACATCCTGCTTGAGGCTAAGGGGTTGGATATATATATATATATATATATATATATATATATATATATATATATATATATATATTTCTTAGAAATTAACCTTGTGTCATATCCTGCTTGTGGCAGAAAGGTCAGGTAAATATACACATTAATGCAATTACCTCTGTTAACATTAATATTGCATCTAAAAATGTTAAATAACTATGAACTACATTCATAAATTGGTTCTTGAAAAATTATATTGCACCGAAAAAATTCTAAATCAATCAAAATAGATTGCGGGACCTGAAAGAGAACCCAGTAATTTTTAACATGTCATAGAATAAACCTATTACTCAAGCAACTAACAAAAATTAGAATGATAATTTAAATTCCAAACCCTCTGTGGGCGAGAGATGTAGAATATAGTTTAAAGTCAATTCAAGTTCAGATCTGAGCTTTGAATTTTACTAGTCTAAAGTCAATTCAAGTTCAGATCTGAGCTTTGAATTTTACTCGTCTGAAGTCAATTCAAGTTCAGATCTGAGCTTCGAGTTTTACTTATAATTATGTAAATGATTTCTACAAAGTATTAATACTATGGCGCGTACAGTGAAGAAAACATTTTACATATATCAGGTTGGAATGAATGCAATGTCTAATTTAGAGTATATATTATGAATGAATAAACTTTTGTCTATAGAAATATTCCATTATTAATACAGTCACCACTGATTCCTAAAACCTCTAACCTTGATCTCAACCTAAGACCATCTAAATAATTCAGTAATCCACTAAACAAGTGATAATCAGAAGGAACCATGTCATGAAAATACCGAGAGTGATGCAATTTTTCCTAACGGTGCGACTTTTGAACGATCTTTAATCAATTGATATTGTTACATATTGACCTTTGACAGCTGGTTAGTGTGGATTGCGTAAACAGGTTATTGGAGCTGTGGCTTAAGGTAAACAAGGGACAGCGGAAATAAATCACGTGAATTGCGCCGAAAGGAAAAATGTGTGGGCATCAGAAAATTATATAATGACAGAAGTTTTTCAATCCCGGTGGTCAGTCAATCGGAGGCGGTCAGTTGAGGAGAGCAGTCAACAGAGTAGATACGCCAGCTGGGGGTGGGGGGAAAAGTCGACCCCCAGGTTGAGAACCGGCTCTGTATCAAGCTGAAAATATGTATAGCAACGTAGGTTAAGAAGATACGGTGTCAATCATAGTAGTCCTCTCTCTCTCTCTCTCTCTCTCTCTCTCTCTCTCTCTTAAGCAACAATTTCGACCGTTCGTAATAAAGTAGTATACATTTTTATAAGCAAATGTTATTGCTTCATCATTCAGCTATACAAATATGAGTGCATTATCATGATGGAGGATGACTCCCTTTTTGTTGAATAAGGAGGAAAGGTTTTTTTGTAAAAAGCTGTTTTTAAATGACTAAGTTGATTGAAGTTGTAGAATTTACAGAAGATTTGGTCGGTTATTTATTCAGTTTAGTTGTTTGGTGATTATTGGTTTTGTGTTTATATATCTGACTCAATTGGTTTTCTTCTTACCCCTATCTCATTTCTTTGGTTTCTTGTCTGTAGAAGGCTGTAAAAGAATTCTTGAAGGAAGGAAGAAATATCTTTTAAATTTTAATTCTATTTCAACAATCATTCCGTGGACGAGGAAAAATTCTTCCTGGAATTAATGGAAATGGTCTCCTTTCAGTTCTTTTTCAAACAATTCAGTTCAGTATAAGTATAGCTTTTTGTTTAAACCCAGTTAAATGTCAAAGCAGTCCCATTCCAAACAATTCAGTATAGCATAAGTACATAGTTTCAATGTCAAAAACAGTTCTATTTCAAACAATTCAGTTTAACATAAGTACTTGGGTTCAATGTTAAAAACAGTTCTATTTCAAATAATTCAGTTTAGCATAAATGACAAAAACAGTTCTATTTCCAACAATTTAGTTTAGCATAAGTACATAGTTTTAATATGAAAAAACAGCTCTATTTCCAGCAATTTAGTTTAGCATAAGTTCTATTTGACCCATAGATAAGACCCTATCAGGTGCTACCACTCCTGGCCAGAGTGGACCTGGGGGCATCGGCAATGAAGGGGTACACGGCATTCCCTAAAGTTCCAGCAATACTAGAACCTCACCACCAGATTGTTTAGGGACATATCCAGGACACTCTTTGGAGGGGGTCTTATCCCTCTGCAGAGAAGCAGCCGGTGTGTTCTACAGCCCTTACTGACTGGGCAATTCAAAGAGAAGAGGTTGAACACGAGTTGGTCTCATAGTTAGTACCTAAACCTAAAATTTTTTACAGGTGTAGCATCAATAAGATCGTGGGCAGATTGAATGAGATTCTTTCATTGCTAATATATATGAGTGGGAAGGATACAGAATTTTCAAAACATCTTTAACATGTGTGATATTGATTTTCAGAGTTGGCTTCAATTGAACCGTTTTTTTTAAAAGCATAGTCACTGGTGGGATTAGTGTGTTTACATTTTTGGGGACATCCAATACATACGTTTTTTCTTTAATCAAAAAAGAGTTTAAATACTGGCCAGTAGGGCAGGATAAATAAATAAATGAATAAATAAATAAAATGTTTTCTCAGCTCCTCATGACAGTCTCATGACTATTCGTTTTATATAAATAAAAAAATACAATTATCAGATGAAACTTCAAGTCATATATGTAAATCTAAAAGATGGAATTTCTTTATTGCACTTCTCTTTCAAAACATGAGGTTAATTTCAGGCAGATATATATATATAAATATATAAATTGAACTTTAAAACACAGAAAAATGAATTTAAAAACAAATTTTTAATTTAATTTTAAAACACAAAATATTGTTTGCAATTATCAGTGTTGTGATTTCCCTGTCGTCAGTAGATATAGAAAGTATATATATATATATATTACAACAGTAAATGGTTGTCACTATCTCACTTGGTAAGTTTGTGGCAGACCAAATGCAGTATAATTTGGAAAGTGCTCAATGTCTGTACTAGAGCTATCATCATCATCATCATCTCGCGCTGGTAGCACGGATATCCCTGACCCTCTCTAGCCACTCCTCCCTATCGTTCATCACCCTAGGTAGGTCTTCAGGACAACATCCCGTATCCTCACATAGCTGCTGAATGTATGTTCGTGCTGGTCGTCCTGCTTTTGCACGCCCATGTGTGGGGGTCCATAAGAGTACATCTCTTATGAGTTCGTCCCTGCTTCTCCAGCAGTGTCCTGCATGTCTGGCTCGTCCAACTTGAATAGTTTTCGTGATAGGGGGTCGGTGGCCGTACAGTTGGTGTCTTGTGGGGTGTTGCCGCCAGGACTTGTTTAAGATTGCACGTAGCATTCTTGTGTAATTGCCGTCTAGCTTCTTCTCCAGCCGTTTTGTTAGCGTCCATGTAGTGCAGCCATATAGCAGTATAGATGTGACCGCTGCCTGGAAGAAACTGCGTTTCATTTTATCGGTTAGGTCTGATTTCCAAATAATCGATAACCTATTGATAGCTGTCCATGCTTTCGTTAACCTCGTTTCGATGTCCTTTTCGGTTGATTCGACGCTGCTTCCTAGGTAAGTGAATTTGTCTACTAGTTTAAGAGGGGTTCCTTCTAGAGTGGAGATGTCCCCAGTTTGATTATAGCACATATATTCCGTTTTGTGTGCATTAACATAGAGGCCTATGTTTGCTGCTGTTCGTTCCAAACTATGCAGTAGTGTTTCGGCTTGGTCAGGTGTATTTGCCAGTAACGCTATGTCATCGGCGTAGTCGGCGTCGGTAATTGTTGTTGCTTCTTTTCTTCGTCAGTTCGAAGCCATTCTCTTTGATTTTGTCAATCGATGTTCTATGTACGTTGTCTAGACAAATGATAAAGAGGTACGGAGCCAGCGTGTCCCCTTGTAGTACTCCTGCTACAATGTCGAAGTATTCTGTGTCTCCATCCGGTGATCGTACTTTTACTTTAGTGTTTCTATAGAGAATCGTTATTGCCGCTACGGTTTCTTTAGGTATGCCGTACGCTAGTAGGATTTGTTCCATCTTTCCTCTGTGAATGGAATCGAAAGCCTTGGTAAAGTCAACAAAAATTAATGTCGCTTGTAGGTTTTTTGCCCGTACACCTTCTAGGATTCTACGGATGGTTAATATTTGTGAGGTCGTGGATCTATTTCTTCGGCAGCCATTTTGGTTTTTTCTAAGTATGTTGTCGATTTCGAGTTCTATGCGGTTTCGTAGTAGGGCATTGTAGATTTTGGCTGCTATGGATGTAAGTGTTATGCCTCGGTAGTTTTTGGCTAATCCGAGGTCCCCCTTTTTAGGGAAGGGGAGTATGCATCCCTTCATCCATCTATCTATCGGATTTTGATTGTATACTGCGTTGCAGTGTCGGAGCAGTATGTCATCGAATTGTCTGGTCTTCCATACTTCCGGGGGAATTTCGTCCAGCCCTGCAGCTTTCCTATTTTTAATTTTTCTGAGAACCGAGTCGAGTTCTTCTTGTGTGAACGGTCCTAGTTTAATGTCTACTTGTTTGCTAATTATTCTGGTGATTGGTTCATGTCTTATTTTCGGTGGGTTTCCAAGTAAGTTTTCGAAGTGCTGTTTCCACAGTTTTATTTTTTCTTGTTGGTTTGCTGCTTTCAGTTTTGCTTTGGCTGTGTTCTTCTACTCACTTCGTTTATTGTTTGCCAGGCTATCCTAGATTGTCTATTTTCCACCGAGTCTCTAATCTTATCTATCTGATTTTGAATGTATTCTGTCTGTTCCTTTATATATACGCCTGCTAATTGATATTGTGCCGTTTTTAGTTTTAAGGCATTTGTGTTTGTTGGGCTTTTTCGATGGTTTTTGGAGGCTGTTTTCACTAGTGCACGTTTTTCTCTCACCGCTAATGTTTCCCAAGGGACTCTATATTTAGTTTTGAGTTTTGTTGGAATGCATTTCGCTGCTGCCTCGAGGTGTGCATTGACGAAATTTTCATATTCGTCGTTTGGTGTACTTTTTTCCGTCTTTTCTTGTAGTGTTTCGAATCTGTTTCTTAATTCTAATACGTATTTATCTCTTATATCTCTGTTGTTCAATAGGGCCCAGTCATAGTGTTTGGTGGTCGCTGTTCGTTTGGCGTTTTTTCGTAGGCTTAACCGTATTTTCGCCGTGACTATTCGGTGATCGGTGGACACACCCTCAAAAGAGGAGTATGCCTCGCAATTTATTGCACTATTTTTCCATTTCTTGTTTATAAGGACGTAGTCTATCTGAGCTTTAGTATTGTTTGTGTACGTGTATGTCCATAGTTTGCCCTCCCTTTTTTGGTAGTTTGTATTGAGGCTTTCTAATCTATTTTCTATCATGAAATCTGTTAGATGTTGCCCATTCCTATTTGACGTGTTGTGGAGGCTGTATTTGTTGTTTCCGTTTTTCCCGATTTGGGCATTCATGTCTCCGCCAATGACTAACATGTTGTGTTTCGGGATGCTACGCACTAATGAGGATAACTCATCGTAGAAGGTGACTAGTTCAGTTTCTTCACTAACATTGGTGGGGCTGTAGCATGAGATGATTGTTGCTCTGGGGTTGCCGTTAAAAGTAGCTGCCATCATTCTAGGTTGTATTTTCTCAACGCTATTTAGCGTTTTTAATGCTCTTGGTCCTATAAGTAATCCTACCCCTCCTACTGCAGCGTTGACAGAGTTTTTTTTCCATGCGGATACGGTGACGAGCGACCACCCATTGCCAGTTTCGTGATATTTGATATCTTCGGTGTGTGTGTATCTGTGTTCTTGTATGCATATTATGTCAATCTTATGTTCTTCGGCCGATGCGATTAGCTCTGGTAGTTGTCCTATTCTATTTAAGGTTCTTACGTTAAATGTGGCTATTTGTAGTGTTTGCTTGCATTTTAGTAGTTTTGATTGTTTGAGCTCTGTAGCTGATTTTTCGAACACTGAGGCCAGGGCTCCAACCTCAGCAGGACGCGCCCCTTTTTTACCCGCGCGAAGAGCGATGCGGTTTGTGTATGTGGTTTGAGTGTGGGTCATGGTTATCTTTCGATGGCTGTTTTATTCTCTTCTATAGAAGCCACTCTTATAGAGGAGCAGCAGTAGTTCCCCGATCGAACTAATGATCCTGAGCGTAAAGTCGTCAAACTCACTTCCAGGACCCGTTTAGGTATTGAGTTTGGTCGTCCATGGGTTTATTCAAATACCTTTACGTACATCATGCTGCTTCCCATGTGTACGTATATAAAATAAATGAAATAAAAAAAAATTTTTAAATAAAAGGGGGGGTAAATTTGATTGAAGTTTTGTTTTTGTTTTCTTTTATAAGTTTTAACTTAGTTAAAGTCCAAGATCAAGGTACTTTCGAATGACTTTCATTGGTACTGAATTTTTTTTTCTTCTCTATACTACCGTTGGGAACCTAGTAGGCTTCAGGAATTATAGAGCTTTTACAATTGCTTTTTTTTTTCCCCACTGGCGTTTTAGGCTTTTACTTTTTCTTCTAAACTACTGTTAGGGCTTTCTTTAACAATCTTTAAATTATATTATAGAAGAGATTCAAAAACATTCTGCCATGTTCGCTGACATTAGGACAGAGAGAGTCTTTAAAATCAATTTGGGTTTACAGTAGAGTAAGTGTGTCTTTACTTTTAAAACGCATAGTTTAAGCATTATTTTACAAACAAAATACAGCATAACATTTTGTAAAAATTCAGCATTTTGAATTAATAGGACTTAAAGACATACTGACCAATATTGATACATTTCTTCCTCTGTTGGCTCGTGTGTTCAAATGTTTCTTCTTCATTTAACGTTTACTTACTACTGAATTTTAGGTAGTTTGGGGACGGTCTGTTCTATTCGGGGGGGGGGTTAATTTCATTTTTTTGTTCTTTTTTTTTCTTTTCTTTTCTCTTGGGGGGGGGACTGGGGTGGCAATGCTGTATTTTGTTTGTAAAATAACGCTTAAACTATGCGTTTTAAATGTAAAGACACGCTTACTCTACTGTAAACCCAAATTGATTTTAAAGACTCTCTCTGTCCTAATGTCAGCGAACATGGCAGAATGTTTTTGAATCTCTTCTATAATATAATTTAAAAATTGTTAAAGAAAGCCCTAACAGTAGTTTAGAAGAAAAAGTAAAAGCCTAAAATACCTAAAAAAACTAGAGCTATAATATAATATAATATAATATAATAAATAAAAGAATATATATATATATTAGTTTTTATATATATTCACTAGCATGGTTGCTTATCTGCAGCCACTGGTTTCATGCCGTCTTTATCTGCCTGGTGATTGTCGAATAAAGACCGCATGAAACCAGTGGTCGCAGATAAGCAACTATGCTATTAAATATATACAAAAACTAATATATATTTATTTATTATTATATTATATAATAGTTCTAGCACAGATACTGAGCACTCTCCAAATTATACTGCATTTGGTCTTCCACAAACCCACAAAGTGAGATAGTAACAACCATATACTGTTGTAACACACACACACACACACACACACACACATATATATATACATTGCTCATTCAATAAATATGGTTAATCTAAAAAAAAAAAACAATGGGTTTTTTTCTGAATTTTTTTCCATAAATACAAGATTTGCATTTTTTAAATTAGTTCTTTAGCAAAAGATATTTCAATCTTGGGGAAATATTTGTTTTGAGGCTACTCAAAACGCCAACAAATCAGGGTATGCTAAATATTCGGTCTTAAATATTTATCTCACTCTCATTAGTTTGGTGGACCGCCCCAATTTTAGGACACATAATATGGGTCAAATTTGGTGTCAGTATCTTATGGGTGTAGACCATGAAGCTCTGTACGGCAAGACATATGCATCTTGTTTAAAGACGAAACTAGAGTAAGCATAATGGGGTTTCTGACCCAGATTAACCTCGCCGGAACAGGTGTATTTGATCTTAATTGACGTACCTGAACTAAGATAGAATTTAAGCAAAGTTGATCTGGCCACTGAATTGGGAATGCCGTGGGAACATAGGTTAAATGCAAGTCACATAATAAAAGATACTATAATATTTTGAACCCCAACACCCATCCACACTCGTATTTTGTCATTCTCTTGATTATACCCCCATCCTATATATATATATATATATATACTTAGAAAACCAAATTTTTCTTACACGTTTATTGCTTCACTTTTGACTTAATCTGACGTCTAGTCATATAATTAAATCTAAAAAACGTAATTTCTCTATTCTACTTTTGACTCGTCGCTGGGGATTTGAATACACAGTCTCCCCTGCAGAAAAGTATGACCTCCCTCCATACTAAACTGCATCTGATGGTGAGGATCCAGTTCTGAAGCACTTGGGGTGGGGTGTGAAGTACACATGCATTGCTATCACTCTCAGGTCCGCTCTGATCTGGAGTGGTAGTATCTGTTAAGATACCGTCTATTGGTCCAAAATAGATCTGTTTGTAAATTATTTATATCTGATAGGAATACTTAATATCATAACCGTGTCAAAAAATTATTCAGAACTTAAACAAAAAATGTAAATATAAACGTACAATGTACGCAACTCCCTAATCTGTTGATATAAAATAACTCCAGGCGGCTTTATAAGTTGTTAAAATCAATCAGTCAATCGAACAATCAATCAATCTATCTATTTAACGTTATCTGTCAAAATATGTGGTTGATTTAATGCAGTGAGAATAATCTTAAAAGTGATTTTATATTAGTTATCAAAAATTAACATTTCTACTTACTCTATTATTGCCTAGTCGGTTGGGGTTGTAGAATACACTGACTGCACCTCTGCAGAGGGGTAAGACTCCACCCCCCATGAGTGTCCTGCTTATGACTCTAAACAGTCTGATGATGTGGTCCCTATAATGCTGGGGCTTTGGGGGATACGGAGCACCCCTTCAATGCCATTACTCCCTGGTTCACTCTGGCCTGGCGTGGTAGCACCTGATAGGGTCCTATCTATGGGTTAAATAGAACTTACTTAAGCTAAACTGAATTGTTTGATTAAACAGAATGGCTTGAAATAGAAATGTTTTTGACAATTAAACCGTACTTACATTTATACAGAGTGTTTATGTTGAACTGAAACCGTACTTACATTTAAACAGCGTGCTTGTGCGAAACTGAATTATTTGAAATAGAACTGTTTTTTGACATTGAAACTGTATTTACACTAAACTGAATTGCTTAACATAGAACCGTTTTGACATTTAACTGTGTGTAAACAAAATCTGTACTTATACTAAACAGAATTAACCGAATAAGAACTGCTTGACTAAACTGAATAGCTAGAAATGGAATTGTTTTTCGCAATTAAACTGTACTTATATTTAAACTGTGTGCATGAGCTGAACTGAATTGTTTGAAATTGAACTGTTTTTGACAGTGAACCTGTACTTACACTAAACTGAATTGTTATATATAACTGTTTGAATAAGCTGAATAGTTTGAAATAGAAATGTTTTTGACAATTATACTGTGTACTTATGCTAAACTGAATTGTTTTAAATAGAACTGATTATTTACATAGAAATGGATTTGGCGTTAAATAATCAACAAAGGTTGATGTGCCATAAAACCCAACCAACCAATCAACCAACTATTCTATTAAAATGATTATTATGGTTAGTTGATTGCTTGATTGGTTTTGTGGCATTTCAACTCTTGTTGAGGTTATTTAATTATGAAGACATTTTTTTTCTTTTTACAAGCAATTATATGGTTTTAATCATAATGTGTAAACAATTATGGCTTTAAGTAACTATTCTTAATACAAATAATTTACAGTTCTATTATTTTAAGAATTTCCATCTAATACTAATAATTTTCCAATCGATTGGGGCCGTAGAATTCATCGATTCCATTTCTGCAAAGGAGTAAGACTCCCCTAACGAGTGTCTTGGATATGACATTAAACAATGTGGTGGTGAGGCTCCAGTAATGCTGGAACTTTGGGGAATGTGGTGTACCCTTCATTGCCATCACTCCCTGGTCCACTCTGACCTGGAGTGGTTGCACCTGATAGGATCCGATCTATGGGTCAAATAGAACTGTTTGACATTTAAACTGTATACAAACAAATGACCTTTTATTAAATTGAATTGTTTGAAATAGAATTGATCGTTTAACTTTGTGTAAACAAATATCTAATTGAATTGTTAGTTATTCATAGCAATATACGGAACCATTTAACTTTGTTGACTTACGCTAAATTCAATTGTTAAAAATAGAACTGCTTGATCATTTAACTGTTTATATCTACAAAATGTGTTTATAAATCATATTTAATATATCTGTAAAAACAAAATGGTTGATATGCCATAAAGCCAAACCAAACAAAACCAATCTATTTGATTCATAGATGGGATCCTAAAAGATATAAACATGTTGTGTTTGAGTAGATCTGACAATAATGGCTATAAAAGGGTAACTCTATCATCATTATGGCCCTAGAACTGGAACCTTACCAACAGATGCAGTTTTGTGTTATACCCAGGACATCCCCTTTGAGATGCAGTTGGTAGATTCTAATAAAATAATTATTAGAAATTAAAGGCCTGTTGGCAGAGCTTAGCACTAGTTTTGCCAACAGGGCTTTAATTTTTAATATACTATGAAGTAATTGCTCAAGATTCTGGTTGGACCATTGGAAGTTTGAGGTTAAACCAAATTCTTTTAAATAAAATGGATTATGAATCAATGATATAAACGTATAAATACGTATGTGCGTGTAAGTGTGTATGTTTCTACCTGTATACACGTGCATGCATAATCATTATATCCACTGTAGGTAATATAGTGTCAAATCAGCCCTGACATTGGCTAAATGAAAAATGATAGGTAAAATAAAATAAAACCACCCAAATACGTCGGGATTCCACAATGACCCTCAAGCATCAATCTTGAACAAGAAAATTGTTCATCGAGATCCCAAAAATCCTCATGGCGTAGTGGCTAAAGTTCTAGGACTGCGACATCATAGTAAGCGATTTCGAACTCTGGTCAAGGTGTTAGTTTCACTTTCGGACTAATACCCTTGAGAAAGGTATGAACTCGTTTATCCCCCTAGCTATGGGTAAAATAGTACATTTTCTGTCTTTCTATAAGGATAGCTTTAGCTTTAAATAACCCACGCAGGTTGATATGTCATTAAACAAAGAAACTACACCAAAAGCAAACATTAGTTTATAACTATACATGTGTTTGAGTAAACATATGTGTTTTTATATGTATACATGCGTATGTGCGTTTGTGTATGAATGTGTATGTGTGTGCATATGCATGAGTGCGTTTGTGCATGTATATGTTTGTGTATGTATGTATGTGAATGTGTGCGCATATGTATGAGTGTGTGTTTGTGCGTGTGTATATTTGTGTATGCATGTATTTGTGTGTGTACGTTGACTATATCCTTGTGTGTTTGCATTGTATATATGCTTGAGTGTATACATGTATTTGTAAGTGCATGTTGTGTATGTGTTCGTATGTCTGCATGTGTTTGTATTTGTGTGTGCATGTTTCTACGTTTGGATATGTGTATGTGTTTGCTTGTGTTTGTGATTGTATATGTGCATGTGTGTCTGTGTTTTCTTGTATTTGAGAGAGAGAGAGAGAGAGAGTGTGAGTGTGTGTGTGTGTGTGTGTGTGTGTGTGTGTGGATGTATGTGTATATGTCCGTGTTTGATGGTGCATACGTTTTTGTGTTTAAGCTTTTGCGTGTATGTGTTTGTGAGTGTATGTACTTGTGCACGCGTATGTCGTATTTGTGTTTGTCTATGTAAGCGTCAATGCGTGTGTTTGTGAGATGTATTTGTGTGTGTATACCTTTATGTGCATATAGGTGTGTGCATATCTTTGTTGGTTGGTTGGGTTTTATGGCATATCAACCTTTGCAGGTTATTTAACGCCAAATCCATTTTAAAGTGAATTATCAGTTCTATTTCAAACAATTCCGTTTAGTCAAGCAGTTCTAATTCAGCTAATACAGTTAAGTATATGTACAGATTTTGTTAAGACACAGTTAAATGTCAAAACAGTTCTATGTTAAACAATTCAGTTTAGTGTAAATACAGTTTCAATGTAAAAAACAGTTCTATTTCAAATAATTCAGTTTAGCATAAGCACGTAGTTTAAATGTAAGTACGGTTTTATTGTCAAAAACATTTCTATTTCAATCCATTCAGTTTACTCAAACAATTCATTTTAGCATAAATATGCTGTTAGTTCTATTTAACCCATAGATAGGGCACTATCAGGTGCTACCACTCCAGGCCAGAGTTGACCTGGGAGCGATGGCAATGAAGGGGTACTCCGCATTCCCAAAAGCTCCAGCTTGCTGGAACCTCTTTATCAGATTGTTTTGTGTCATATGCAGGACACTCGTTATGGGGGGGGATCTTACCCCTCTACAGAGGTGCAGTCGGTATATTCTACAGCCCCAACCGACAGGGCGACAAATTTTTGTGTATGCTTGTGTTGGGGTGTGTGTATGAGATTAAAGAATAAGAAAGAAAGAGACATATTCTGTTTGTTGACTGGAAACAGGGAATGTTTTCCAATTCCTAATTCAGATCATATTAGCCGTCATAAATTTTTGAAAGGACGTTTGGCATGTACATGCTGTCTACTGAATAAGTCTTTGGAATTGATTTAAATTAACATGTTTATACAAATATCATTTACATTTTTGCCGGTTATGATTTAATCATTTCATAAGATCACTACTTATTCTAACCGGCCTCATTTCAAAAGAGCGCTTATCATTACTGACCACATTTTTCAAAAACGATTATTATCATAACTGGCCACATTTTGCAAGATTTCTTTTTATCCTAACGAACCACATTTTAAAAGATCGATTCTAATTATAAGTAGCCTAATTCTTTAAAGATCAGTTTTTATCATAACTGGCCACATTTTGTAATATCTGTTCTTATCCTAATTGGCCTCATTTTACAAGACCGATTCTAGTCATAATTGGCCACATTTTGTAAGATCGCTTCTAACCATAACTGATCAGAATTTACAAGATTGGTTCTTATCATAACATTTCATTTTAGAAAATCTATTCCAATCATAACTGGCCACATTTTGTTAGATCGTTTCTGATCATAACTGACCACATTTTTCAAGACCGATTGTTATCCTAACTAGCCATATTTTACAGGATCGACGCTAATCATAGATGCCCTAACTTTTTAAAGATCAGTTCTTATCATAACTAATCACATTTGACAAGATCGCTTCTCATCATAACTGATTTCATTTTACAAGATCGTTTCTCATTATAATCGGCCAGGTTTTACAGGATCGATTCTCCTCATAAGTGGCCAGATTTTGCCATCATAAGTGGGTTCCTTTTACTAGATTACTTGTTTTCATAACTGAACTCATGTTACAAGATCGATTCTTATCACAACTGGCCACATTTTTCAAGATTGCTTTTTATCATATTCGGCTACATTTACTTTGAGTATTATCAATTGCTGGAAATGATGTATAATTTTAGAATAAACCAACTAATATGTAGTGACTAAAATATGAAAGTATTCATTGCATATTAATGTAGCACAGTTAAAATGGCAAATTTGTTCGCGTGAGATCATTAAAATAACAGTGAGACCATTGTTAATTCAGTGTGCAACTTAATAAAAATAGCTTGCACGCACCTAATCATGACAATGAATTGCTTTTCAATTTTTGTTATTTTGTTGGAAGGTGCGGATTTTTCAAGATCCAGTCACAGAGGTGAGCCATCACCTGGCAGCACATAATACCTCATCTAAAAGACCCAAGGTCGGGTTTTTTGCTAAATGCTTGAGGCACCTCTAAAAGAAGAACGCCAGTGGGCCTGGACATTTTTTTGCTATTGCCTACTCGGAAGGGTTACCCCTTAGAAAGCTCCTCACTTTGAAACAGTTAACTTTCTACCGCCATGATGGAGGTGGGTGATCCAACAAAAAGGAGTGTTTAGGATTTATCTCTTCATTTATTTGCATTCAATTATGATATGTATTTGTGTTCTGGTATCGCTGTGAGTTGCTCTTTTACTAGAATGTCGAGAAAAGGTACAAATATTTGTTAATACTGTATACTTTTATTTCTTTGCCACGCTCACTGACATCAAATATGCAACCACGCAGTCGGCTGGGGCTGTAGAATACAACGACTGCATCTCTGCAGAGGGGTAAGACTTCACCCCTGTGGTATTTAATGAAGAAAGTGAGATGAAGCTTATCAGAGTCGTCTTAGAACATGGATTTGTGTGAAAACGATAGTTTTCTGGCGCCTACATAAAGATAACCACAAGACACACGTTGTGTCAATCATGACCTTATTTCTACTGGGTGTATAGTGCTAAAAACCAAGGGAGGTAACTCTACATTACTTTATTGTTTATATACACACAACCCTCAGCGTGTGTCCTGGATATTATACAAAACAATCTAATAGTGAGGCTTCATTCTTGGAACTTTGAGGAATTGTAATAACTCTGACTCGTAATTGATAGGGTCCCATTTATGGGTCAAATAGAACTATTTGACCATTTAACTGAGAGCAAACAAATGACTGTTCAATTGAATTGTTTGTGTTACATAGCAATAGTTGGAACCATTTAACTGTGTGTGGAATTCTTGAAATCTCTTTACTGTGTTCAAAAATTGAATTATTGGTATTACATGCGAACAAGTTATTTCTAAAATTTAAAAAAAAAATCTCCTAAAATCCATTCACTTACAAATCATATGTATATCCATTTAACTGTGTGAAGACGTATAACTGATTTTAAATTGAATTGTTTGTGTTACATAGCAATCCTTGAAACCATTTACCTGTTGGTTGGTTAGTTAGTTGGTTGGTTGGGTTTTATGGCATATCAACCTTTGTAGGTTATTTAATACCAAATCCATTTTTATGCAAATATTCAGTTATATTTCAAACGATTCAGTTTAGCATGAGTACACAGTTTAATTGTCAAAAATATTTCTGTTTCAAACTATTCAGTTTAGTCAAACAGTTCTAATTCAAACAAATCAGTTCAGCATAAGTATGCAGTTAGGGCCCTATCAGGTGCTATCATTCCGGGACAGAATGGAGCTGGGAGCAATCGCAATGAAGGGGTGCTTCGCATTCCCCCAAACTCCAGCATCAGATTGTTTAGTGTCATATTCAAGATACTAGTTGGTGGTGGGGGGTTATCCCTCTGCAGGGATGCAGTCGGTGTATTCTACAGCCCCAGCCGACTGGCCAACATTTACTTGTGTGCTACTAAAACTATTGGTGATATATAGCGATACTTAAAGCCATTTAAGGAGGGGTCCTCGTGGAGTAATGGTTAACGCGATGGATTGCGGAATTGTAGTAAGCGAGTTCGTACTCCAGTCGCGCTATTACGTTCACTTTCGGACAAATACACTTGGGAAAGGTATGAACCCCCTTATCCTTCCAGCTATGGGTTAAATAGTACCACTACTATTCTTCGGCATTAAATAACATACAAAGGTTGATATGCCATTAAACAAAGAAACCAAACCTTAAAGCCATTTAAGTGTGTGATTCTATACTAAATAGAATGAATCGTGTTGGATAGAAATATTTAAAACCGTTTACCTATACAAAAATTGAATTATAGGTTTTACAAAAAAATACTAGGAACTATTTAACTCAGTAAAAAATAAATGAATTGTGTTGAACAGATTTATTAGTGTCAAATAACAATACTTAAAACCACTGTATACGAATAAGTGATTAATATTAAATAGAATTAATTGTGTAAAATATCAATTCTTGAAACTATTTAAATGTGAGTAAACAAATTAGGTATCTTTTTATTATAAAATTACCTACAAACTATTCGTTGAACAAATCATATGTATAACCATTTAACAGTGCAAACAAATGATTGATGTTGATTTAAGTTGTTTGTGTTACATAGCAAAATTTGAAACCGTTTTAATGTGTACAAAGAATTGAGCTCTGACCCATTCAAAAATGTTACCTACAAACTATTCGTTTACGAATTATATATATCCATTTAACTGTGCAAACAAATGATTGATGTTGAATTAAGTTGTTTGAGTTACATAGCAAAATTTGAAACTGTTTTAATGTGTATAAAGAATTGAGCTCTAACTCATTCAAAAATGTTACCTACAAACTATTCGTTTACAAATTATATATTTAGCAAATATCTGTACAAACAGGATTCGGCTTTGAATAACCAATAAGGGTTGATATACCATAAACCCAATCAATATTAAATATTTCAAAAATACAACTATAATATCTATGCCAAGTAAACTGTGGCGTAATGGTTGGACTGTGACTCGGAAGTAAACCAATTCGAACAACAGTCGTTCTGTTACGTTCACTTTCTGATTAATACCCTCGGCAATCGGTTAAATAGTATCACTACTGCTCTTTTACAAGGATGGCTTTGGCTTTAAATAACTCACGAAGGGTGAAATATCTGTAAACTAAGAAACCAAACTAAACCTCTACGAGCTCGACTACGAACGAGTAATACTAGAGATAACGATGTATATTCAACCTTGGGTTTATGTAAAAATTAAATAAAAAATAGATCTTATTTATTTTATCAGTTAGGGGAATACTTTGCTTTGGAATCCTCCTGCGTTGGCCTTGGGGTAGATTACGTTTCATAACATTTCTTTTTTTTTTGTTTGTTTGTTACTTTATCTAGCAACAAATTCTTATCTAATTTTTGTTTGTTTGTTTGGTTGGTTTTACGGCGTATCAACTCTTTTCGGGTCATTTAACGCCGAATTAAATTTCAAACAATTCAGTTTAGTATAAGTATAATTTCTGTTTACAAACAGTTAAATGTTAAAACAGTTCTATTTCAAACAATTCAGTTTAGCATAAGTACAGTTTCAATGTCAAAAACAGTTCTTTTTCAAACAACTCAGTTTAGCATAAGTACATAGCTTAGTTCTATTTAATCTATATAGGATTAGTGCACAGTTTAGGTCTATTCAAAAACAGTTCTTTAAACAGTTCAGTTTAGCATAAGCTCGCAGTTTAATTATCAAAAACAGTTCTATCTCAAGCAATTCAATTTAGCATAACTACATAGTTTAGTTCTATTTAACCTATATGTTTAATCCTATCAGGTGCTACCACTCCGGGCTAGAGTGAAGCTGAAAGCAAGGGCAATGAAGGGGTACCCGGCATTCCCCAAAGCTCCAGCGTTACAGATTGTTTAGTATCATATCCAGGACAATCGTTGAGGGGTCTTACCCCGCTGCAGAGATGCAGTCAGTGTATTCTACAGCCCTGCTGACTGGGCAATCATCTGATTTTTGTTACTTGATTGACTAATTGATTTTAAGGGTGTGTCAACCTGTCTGGTTTTATTCTGTGCCTCACAGTTAGGAAATTCTTTACATTGTACGTTCATATCTACATTTTTGCGTAGTTTCTGAAGTAGTTTTGCACATGGTTATATTATATCAAGTATTTTTATCTGATACTAATAATTAGCAAACACATCTTTTTAGGGTTCAAAGAGGTACTTTCACTCCGGGCCAGAGTGAACTTGGCTGTATTGGAAATGAAGATGTACTTCACCTTCGCCAGAGCCTCAAAACTGGAGCCTCATCATCAGATGCAATTTATTGTCATAGTTTCTTTTTGGGAGAAATCTTATCCCTCAGAAGGGGATAAAATCAGCGTATTCTAAGCCCTGTCGACAGTACCAAACTTTATTGGATTCAAATCCAAAAGTTAAGGTCTACAAACCTTTTCATTGACCCAATGTTCTTCGTCGGAATGAATTCAAATTCGTGTTTTTCAAGTGAAGCATAAAATTGAACTCGAATGCCTGAAATGTGAATTACTTCGAGAGAATGTACCTAGTTAAATTTTCGTCAAGTGTGGATCCGGTGTCTATTTCTGAACTTAGAGAGGTTGAGTCAAATTGGTCTTTATAATCAGATTCTCTACTTTGATAAGCATCAAATAAAGGTGCCAGTAGTGTAATGGTTATCGGCGTAGGAAATGGACACGGCGACACGAGTTCAAATCCTGGACGAGGCTGATTGCATTTCACATAGCACTAATACTCTTGGGAAAGGTATGAATCCAATTATTCTCTCTCCAGCTATGGGTAAATAGTTTGGGCAGACTGGGTTCTTCAGCCTTGGTGAGGCAACTAGTTTAGGAGAAGGAAAACTCAGAATTTAAACCTGTTACACTCCGCTTAAAAATTGACCTTGTGTCATATCCTGCCCTAGCGGAGGGGTTGGTAAATATGGATAAGCATCAAATAGATTGATAAATGTGCGTATTTAGTGCCCTCAAAATCACGGAAACCCAAATGGTACAAGTATTCATTTATAAAGCTTAGCTTAGTTTACCACTAGGCCGGAAGATTAGGCCACCAAGTGAGAATATTATGTGAGATGCCAAAAATTGTCATTCTTTTCTATTTATTAATTTTACTGCAAAATTATAAAAGAAATTAGATATGATTTTATCATGAAAATACATTGCAAATTATCTTTACTTTAAAATGCACTGGAAATAATTTTTGCTGTAAAAATGCATTTCAAATAATTTTATTCTAAAAGTGCATTGCAAATGATTTTTACCATAGAAATGTATTAGAAATGATTATTATAAAAATCCATTTCAAATAATTTTTATTCTAAAAGTGCATCGCAAATTAGAAATATATTAGCAACGATTATTATGAAAAAGCATAGGGAATAATTTTTACTGTAAAAAATGCATTTCAAATAATTTTTATTCTAAAAGTGCATCGCAAATAATTTTTACTACAGAAATGTATTAGAAACGATTTTTTATGAAAAATGCTTTGGAAATAATCTTCACTACGAAATGCATTAGAAATGATTTTTGTATAAAAAATACATTGGAAATGTTTTCATGATGAAATGCTGGGGCTGTAGAATACACCCACTGCATCTCAGTAGAGGGATAAGCCCCCCCACCCCTACAACGAGTGTCCTGGATATGGGATTAAACAATCTGATGGTGAGTATCCAGTAGTACTAGAACTTTGGGAAATGCAGAGTAACCCTTCATTGCCAATGTGGTCTGGAGTAGTGGCACCTGAAAGGGTCCTGTCTATGGGTCAAATGGAACTGTTTGACATTTAAACTGTGTGCAAACGAATGTCTCAGGCAAAATTGAATTGCTAGGAATAGAACTGTTTGTAAACAAATGACTAATGTTTAATTGAATTGTTAGTGACACATAGCAATGCTTAGAACCATTTAACATTGTTGACTAATTTACAAATCATATATGTCTAATATAAACCGGATTTGGCATTAAATAACCAACAATGGTTGATATGCCATAAAACCAAACCGAACCAAACCAAACCAAACTGCATTCAATATTCTTTTTACTATGAAATTAAAATCGAAGAGATTTTGACTATAAAAAAATACTTTATAAGTCATTTCGTTTAAAAAATGTATTATACATAATTTTTATCATAAAAATGAATTATAAATTATTTGACCGTGAGAATACATTAGAAATGACTTCTCTATAAAAAATGCATGAGAAATAATTTTGCTATAAAAACGCGTTAGAAATTATTTTTACAATAGAGTAAAGAAATAAATACTTATTGCCACTGTTAATCAAAGCACGTCTTGACTCAAAGTTTTCCTCGCAACAGATTGATTTGTATCCGATAAATGTAACCATCTGTGGTATTACTTCTCTCGTTAGCAACGAACACAGCAGTAAGGAAGAGACATTACCAGTCGCCATTGCAACATATCCAGTATAAAAGGAAAGGCACGAAGAGAATTCTTTCTCAAGCCACATGTGATAGAAATAAGTCAATTATTTCCGTCTGTGGGAACATTCATCGCTTGTTGATTTCAAGCGGGTTAGAGAGAGAGAGAGAGAGAGAGAGAGAGAGAGAGAGAGAGAGAGAGAGAGAGCGCCCTAGAGATAACCCACAGTTAAGGCGCTCAAGATCTGTGACCACGGTGGAAGGCATTCACCGTATGGACGGTATTTGTCATATGCTCCACCAAACGGGCGAGTACAGCACAGGTGGATCCGGGTGTAGGACCGTAGCTCAGACACGCCCAGCATTCCCAAAAAATGCCTCGGCCACTGTTGGCATACCCCTAAAAAGAGGCACCTCAGTTACCAGGCAATAAACCTAGCCCATCCGAAGAAGGTTAGAACCTGGGGAGACGGCCTTTTGAGGCTAGAAAAGTATGTCAGTTTCGGCTGCGCGACGCGGATACTGGGCTTACCCGGCACTCACGTCAGGCAGCCTCGACCAAGTAACCGCCGCCAGAGACAAGACACACACAACCAGATCCGCGCCGTAGTGCTCCGGTCGGCTGAAGTGCATCGTATCTACTGTGTTTGGACATTCACCGTATGGACGTGAATGATATATATTAGTAGATGCCGAGCAGGAAAATGTAATATACAAGGCCAGGGTGATTGATGAAAGAAATGGGGGGGGAAGATTATGAAATGATCTTCATTAAAGCCTCTGCATTGGAATAGTTAAATAATTCTAGAACCATAAAATCAGCTACATAAATCGTGAATATTAAAAATTTAGAGACAATACAGGAAAGTCACCAATCGTCGAATGGCAAATAATTAAAAAAATAATTTGAAAAAAATAACATCAGCTCAAAAAAAGATCTGAAAAAAAGTTGACTCGAAAAAAAGTTATGCATCTTAAAATACTCGGACGTCTGTAAATTACTTGACCAAACAACTGAGCTCGTGTCAAAGTATGGAAGATTTAAATAAAATGTTGTTGGGTCTTTTGCCTCTAGACTACTTTCCATAAACCATTGGAAATGTGATATCGAAAAGCATCGATCCAGAACGTGAAAAAAGAGTGGAAGGAGGGGGAGAAGAAGATAAATACAGCTATATTATCTTTTGTCCAAGCGTTTTTTCCCTCGACTTCCTTAAATATAACTACCCAATTCCCCACAAAAAAAGTGATACTATAAAGCACACACCTAAAGAAATGCAATCATTCTAATGATTGGGGCGAGTAAGTCTATCTTTTAGGCATGTGCGGATTTCGCTTCCTGTCAGATGCTTCTGGGACCCCCCCACTTTTTAAAAAAATTTCTTTTATTTTATTTTCTTTTTTAATCCTTATATATATATATATATATATATATATATTGTTGCATATATATTGGGTCCCTCTTATGCAAGGTTGGAGAGACGAAGAGGAGGAGACGAACCATGTGACGAAGAAGGTTTTCTCTAATATATATATATATATATATATGTATGTATGTAGAGAAGTTAAATAATTCTTATTCAATTTCCTTACCTCATTTGTTACAGTTAGTTTCATGAGTTTTAAGCAAAAGAAGCAATCCTCAGAAAGAAGTTTTTTTTTTAATAAACATTAATTTTTTTTAGAAATAAACTGGGAGTGATATATATATATATATATATATATATATATATATATATGTGTGTGTGTGTGTGTGTGTGTGTGTGTGTTTGTGTGTGCGTGTGTGTTTGGCACTCTTCTGTTAAAACTAACTTGAATGCAGTAAATGTTAAAAATGTATTGTAGAAAGCTTATTTTTCGTTACCGCCTTAAAATTCCTTGAAATTAGTGACCTTAAATTTTATGATAATGATCTTCTTCCTTCTTTTCTCATGGCCGTGTATAATTTGTTTATGCATCAGTTAATAATAAGTTAGTCCAACTATTACTATAAAATAAAATTCCCGATGTAAAAGAAGCTGAATTAAAATTTCGCAAAGAACTTATTCGGTGACAGTCAGAGAAGTTGTGATAGTAAACAAGTGAAATTAAAATGGAAGAAATTATAGTTCAAAGTAATAATACTTATTATGTTAAGTTGAGTCAAAAGTTCTGCAATATTTTGTTAATTTGAGGCACAATTTTTGGCGAGGTTGTGAAGGATCACAGAGAACTATAAGATGCTGAGTTCGCTTCTTCATTCTCTCCTAGTACTACTCTCTGGATTTGCCTCTATGCCTTGGAGCACGTCATCGGAATCCACGATTCTAGGCCTACCTGACCTTGCCCGATCGTCGAAGTTTTTGCAACACGAGCGAAATTATTTCTGAGTACTGTACTGGACGGGGTATCGAAAATCAATGGCAGACTCTAGGCCGAAAGACCAGAGGGCCAGAAGCATTATTGTCATTATCGTATAGCTCTGGACTTTGTGGTCCAGTTTAAGAAATAATTACGCATCCGTGCTTCGACTCACGTTTGATTCCATGTCCAGTAAAGGTTCATTATGCTCACATTGCTCTAAGTGAGCCAATGACCAGCATAGTCCAGCAGGGTTCGAGCTTCGGCTCGTGCCCGACCTTCCCCTCCCCTAACCCCCACTATAAGCCGACCTTCAGGTCAATGAATTTGTGTCAAGTCCTGTCTGATGGGAGGCAGAGACAAATGCAGCCTTCATCTTTTGCGTTACGAATGTTTTTTTGGTCCAGTCGGCCGGGGCTGTCGAATACACCGACTGCACCTCTGCAGAGTGATAAGACCCTCCCAATGAGAGTCCTGGATATGACACTAGATACTCTGATAGTGAGGTTCCAGTGATGCCGGAGCTTTGAGGGATGCGGAGCTACCCTTCATTGCCATTGCTCCCAGGTTCACTCTGGCCCGGAATGGTAGTACCCGATAGGGCCCTATCAATGGGTTAAATGGAACTAACTGCATACTTATGCTTAACTGAATTGTTTGAATTAGAACTGTTTAACTTAACTGAAGAGCTCAAAATAGAAATGTTTTTGACTATTAAACTGTACTTACATTTAAACAGCGTGCTTATGCTAAACTGAATTGTTTGAAATGAAACTGCTTTTGACATTGAAACTGTACTTACACTAAACTGAATTCTTTAATATAGAACTGTTTTGATATTTAACTATGAGGAAACAAAATCTGTACTTATACTCAAGAGAATTAGCTGAATTAGAACTGTTTGAATAAAGCGAATAGTTTGAAATAGAAATGTTTTTGACAATTAAACTATGTACACAGGCTAAACTGAATTGTTTGAAATAGAACTGATCATTTGTATAAAAAATGGATTTGGCATTAAATAACCTGCAAGGGTTGATATGCCTTAAAACCCAAACAACCAACGAATGTTTTTGGTTGCTTTGGCAGCGTGATAGTCCAGCTCGAACTTGTAAATTATCAGTTCCAAAACCAGACTATGATGCATATTGTTCAGTGCGGCTTTCAAGTCACACAAATCTCCCAGTCGGCTTGGGCCGTAGAGTACACCGACTGCATCTCTGCAGACGAGTAAGACACTCGCCCCAACCTAGTGTCCTGGATATGACACTGATGGTGAGGTTTCAGTAATGCTGGAGCTTTGGAGAGAACCGAGTACCCCTTTATTGCCATCGCTGTCAGGTCCACTCAGGCCTGCAGGGGTAGAACCTGATAGGGTCTTATCTATGGGTTAAATAGAACTAATCAGCGTGTTTATGATAAACTATTTGAATGAGAAGTGTTTGACTAAGCTTAATAGATTGAAATAGAGGTGTTTTGACAATTAAACTGTGTACCTATGCTAAACTGTATTGTTTGAAACAGAATTGTTTTTGACATTGAAACCGTACTTACACAAAATTGAATTGTTTGAAATAGAACTATTTTGTTATTTAACTGTGTGTAAACAAAACTATACTTATAATATACTGAATTGTTTGAATTAGAACTGTTTGACTTAACTGAATAGTTTGAAATAGAAATGTTTTTGACAAACTGTAAACTCATGCTAAACTGAATTGTTTGAAATAGAACTGATTATTTGTATTAAAATGGATTTGGTATTAAATAACCTACAAAGATTGGTATGCAATAAAACCCAACCAACCAACCAACAACTCACACAAAGAGTGAAACCATGTAGAAAGTGTCAGCATACCAACTAACACGACACTACCAAGCACAGCGTGTAACTTTCACGACTTGAACTGCTTTGGTCATGGGAAAAACGCGTTGCTACCCTGCACCTACCGTAATATTACCAAAAAATAAAAATAAAAATAAAACAAAATTTTTTTCTCCCACTGATAATACTACTTAATTCCAAATGTCTATAAAATATCAGTCTAAATCAACCTTTTCAGCTCAAGGTCCATAAAGTTTAACTAAGGAGGGCCCGAGGCCTTGGTTTTAAAAGGGCCTAAAAAACCCTGCTAAATTCACAAAGTACCGATCATAATTCATATATAAGAAATCTGAAGTTTTTTTTCAATCGCAAAAAGATGTAATAGCAGGGATATCTGAAGAAGTTCATTGAAGGAGCACATGAGACGTGTGATCATTTAATATTTGCCAATGCAGCGTACATTTGGTGTGCTTCATTTTGAAGAATAACTGTTCATAGCAGTATATATTACCAAACATGCTCACAACTTGCTGGATGTGGGAGATAAGGTTGGGGAGAAGCATGTTGTTTTGATAGAAATCAAGAAACTTGGACTTCAAATCTTCAAAACACTGAAGGTCATTGAATACTTTCAGCAGTTGTAAGGGTACTACCTCACAGTCAATATCAAAAGGCGAAGAGAAAACTTTGAAAGTTAGGTGTCGAGTTGTATGGATGGGCTTTGAGGACCGTGAGGTGGGGGACTCCACCCCATTGTAAAATACCCAGTTTCTTTACTTAAAAGAGGTAAAAGAGACCGAATTAATGCCTTGCAAAGAACTTTTCTTTTTTTTTTTGCAATTTGCTTCTTTTTTTTCTTTACTAAAAGTCAGACGGATATTCGGAGAAGTTTCGATGATAAACCACTTAAACTAAGAAGGAAGGAATTCTAGTTAAAAATAACAATACTTATATTCCTACTTGTTTACTGATGTCCATAGAATAATAAATTAGTGGCTACGATCCCTAACCAAATTCTGAAAATAGACTCTTGCGTTTGACCAAATTTAAAGATAGAAAATAATTCTTGTGTGTCATGATTTCCATAAATAATTTTTTCCTATTTAACTGCCCAGAACTGGTGTGGCTAAATTTAAACTATTCCCTGTTGTCAGTAACAGTCCAGCAGTCGAAGACAGACAGACGATAGATTCTCTTTGTCAAACCAAAAATATCAGTCTCAAAATTTCACAACGGCAACTAAGTTTTGTAACTTTCGTTCACTGTACACATACAACAATTAATAATCACACATGTCTTTTATAAACTTTTGCTAATTAAAAATGAATAAATAAATAAATAAATATTACATAAAAAGACAACCTCCTATTATTTGTTTTGCTGTTTGCTTGTTTTATTTTTAATTCAATTCAGCGTGAATCCTTTTGTCACGATAATCGGAAAACTCCTCTGTTACAATATCAAGCCACATTTCGTCACGATTTCGTTTTGCATAATTTCGCTCCGACATTCAACCTTACATCTCAACATAATTGTTGAAAAGTGAAAAATTATTAAAATCAAGATAAAAGAACTACCAAAAAGTGATAACGTTTTGGCAGTTATTTATCAAATAAAAATTCAAGGGTTTACGGTGTATTTCGCATGAGAGTATTCCACATGTTAAAATGAAAACAATTCGCAAAATTGAGAAGCTAACACACTGTTTCTTTTTATGAACTAGTTTCAGTTCATATTCCTTGGAAGAAAGTTTTCGTGATATCTATCGTTCAATTCCTTTGTGTGGTGGGTTACAGTAATTAAGGTATAACCAAATGGGGCGTCACCTTGTCAAACACGAGGAAGACTCCGTCAACAATCCGCTGAAAGTTTCTTTAAGGAAATATCATCGGATAACACATTGTAATTCGATTTCAACCCACGTTGTGATTTTAAGATCCAATCAACCGCAAATCGAAGTCGCCACTTTAGCAAATAGACGATTCTACCGCACAGTTAAATAAGTAAAAGAATCTGCGCCCAGAAACAAAACAAGACAGTTTGGCTGCAATAATTATATTCAGTGTATATTAAAGAAAATGTCTGTCAACAGTTTTTTTTGCATGATACACTTCTTTCAGAGGCCACCAGGTATTAGCTTATTTTTTTATCTTCCAGTCAGGCCAATAAAACTCAGAGCCGGAGAAACTGTTTCCACCTGCTTTCGATCTCGCCCCAATTTAATACCGTCTTATCTTCATCTCGTCTCCTGGATCTCATTAATCCTGTTCTGACAACATCACGCTTCGTCAGACCCTCGATCCAACTCCCAACCAATCTAATTCCGTTTCTCTTTCAGTTTAATTTATGTATATTCATAGCTAGGTCAGAGCCGGTGTAGGGGGTTACTTCAAAAGCTGTCAGCTCGTAGTAAAAATTCCACGTCAAGTTCTTGTGCTAAATTTAGTACAATAGTTGCTTTGATCAGACAGTTAACTTTGAAATGTGAACACTTTGTTTTATGATTTCCCTATTTCTTCAAACAATCTTAAATTCTTTTTCCTTACGACGACCCTGATTCTCTCTCGTCCGAATAATTCTAATGTTGACAAGTTCTTTTGATCAAGACATTACATTCTTTTTCTTTTGATCGATATTTCATAATACCGGTTTCATAACAGGACTTTCGCAATGAAATAAACAACATAATTCTTTCTACACAGCTCGTCTAAAAGCTATTATGCATTCGCAATGTACTTTCTCTAGTCTTCAAAAATCCTCATTAATTTTTTTTTTTTTTTTTTTAATCTCTGTGGGTATTAATCTCTTTCTGACGGTCTCTGAAATCCACTGGGTTACTTATGTACAAGCGCGTGACCAAGTCAACGCGTCATTGAGTTAGAGTGCTTGTATTGAATATTGACTTAAAGAGCCCTTTTGACATGTCACGTAATTTACGTGGGTGGCATAACAGCAAATAGACCTGTTTCCAAAAGTAAATAGGACACATATGGTCCAGCAGAAATACCACGAAAGCTGCGTGAGTGGCATGGTAAAAGAGTCGGACATTGGAAGCAGGAAAACAACTGGAAGTGCTCCTGTTTCCTAAAGTAAACAGGACGCAGGTATTTCCTATGAGGAAGTGCTGTGTAAGTTGCGTGGGTGGCATGCTAGATAGGACGCGCGTTCATGTACAATGCGTAGATGGAAGGTGTGACCTGGTGGATTGCGTGAGCGCCCTGAAAATTATATTAACCAGGGAAGATTTTGACGCAGCAGAACTAAGTAGAAACGCAGAAAAGTTACACAGAAAAATCGCACCGTCACCCCAGTGTATATGCATTTCAGCCATCTCCGACTCGCTCTTGCTCTACCCATACGTACATTTCGGGTGATTAAAAAAGAGCAAGAAAAGAAGCAGATTATATTTTTATACGTAAGCGTTGTTGTTTTTTTCCTGTATATAACACGTGTGTGTTACTTTGATGTCTCCGGGTTCCAGGAGCAACTAACAAAAGTGTATTTCCTCGAACGAGGCTGTCGGTAAAAGGAAAGTGTAGAGAAAAAACAAAACAGAACAAAAAATAAAAAGTCGAGCCTGATCCTTGAACAGAAATTTGGAACCCAGGGGTCTGGGGACCAAAATTCTTTGCATAGCAGGAAAAATGTAAATTTATGTTCTTTATTTGATAAATTGTTCTATTCTGTATTTTATTTCTTTATTCTTTTAATTTCACCTTTTTTCCTAATCACCACATATTCTTTAAAATATCGGTAGATCCTAAGAAATCTCAAGAAGACATTCGTATTATTTAACTAATTTTTTTCACGCCAATTTCAACTGATTGTCTTTCACTAGTGTCTGTGTGATAGAAAGTCTTCCAAGATCTCCAGGATTCTTCAGAGTCGTCTAGCTGATCTGAACTAGGGTATTATATAGAGTATAATTCCGATTCTTTCTCTCATTTTCAATTCTTCCACTCTCCTTTCCAAGTCCTTAGGAACTGTTTCAAAAGCATAAACTTCAATAGATATCACCTATGCCTTTACGGTCAACAACTTCTGGTCTCCGGCAAAATCCAAGTATTTGTTCATCTTTCTTTCATTTTTACTGTGGTCCGCTGAAACAGAAAAATCCACTTGATGTGAAGTACTTTTTCTTGATGATTTCTTTTAATAGTAGGTCTGATCTTCTGGCTGGGATTTTGTTTTTAAGGTTCCAGAGAATCTTATGTGCTTTATTTTCAAGGAGAGAATCTGGTTTGTACATATCCCATTTGCCAGTATGGTCAAATTTTATTATCTTTCACTATTCCCAGTGGATCACCTTTCTTACCCAGTCATGACTAGTCTTGTACTTTTTGAGTTAGTTTGTTTTATTCACTTATTATGTGATTAACTGTCTCAATCCTACTCCACATAACCTACACTTGCTATTGGCTGGTTGGTTGTTTTACGGCATATAAACCCTTTTCGGGTGATTTAACACCGAATTAAATTTCAAACAATTCAGTTTAGTATAAGTATAGTTTTTGTTTACAAATAGTTAAATGTCAAAATAGTTTTATTTCAAACAATGCAGTTTAGCATAAGTACAGAGTTTCAATCCCAAAAAACAAATCTATTTCAAGCAGTTCTGTTTAGCATAAGTACACAGTTTAAATGTCAAAATTGTCCCATCTCAACCAGTTTAGTATCAGTAAACATTTTAGTTCTATTTGACCCATAGATAGGACCCTATCAGATGCTACCACATCGGGCCAGAGGGGACCTGGGAGTGATAGCAATGGAGGCGTACTCGACATTCCCAAAAGCTCCTGCATTATTGGAACCTCACCATCAGATTGTTTAATGTCATAATCAAGACATTCGTTAGTGGGTCTTACCCCTCTGCAGGGAAGCAGTCGGTGTATTCTACAGCCCCAGCCAACTGGGCCATCCAGGATACACTTTGGGAAGGGGTCTTACCATTCTTCAGAGAAGCTAGTCGGTGTATTCTACAGTCCCATCCCCCAGCCGACTGGACAACTTACTATTCTGTTGCATATTATCAATTTTCGCCTTGATATGATTGGTTCTTTGGCATTCTTTTATGCTGCTATGAGAAGAAATCCAGTTTTTCTCTCGAAGTTTCCCCACTTCTTAGCCATGTTCAGTTAACATCGTTTGTAATCTCCCTAATTTTTCATTTGTGTAGAATAACAATACTAATAACAATAAAACTTACCGACTTAGGGGTCCCGTCGACGAGTATCCTCATAATTCTTTTTTCATGTTATTTGCGAGGATTATTAAATAATTTCCAGACTTTTTTTCGTATGGGCACTTTTATTGAGAGTACACACATGAAACTCAAGTCCCCTTCGAAGTAATCTCTTCCGGTTGCAAGGCACTTGTTGTACCATTCCAACAACTTCTGGAAGGCCCCATGGAAGTCCTCTTGTGTGAGTGTGTCAATGACCTTCGTCACATTCTCTTTTATCTCCTCAATTGTCTCATAACGACAGCCTCTGAGCTTAGGGAATAAGCAAAAGTCACAAGGAGCAAGGTCTGGACTATAGAGAGGATGAGGAACTGTCTTGATACCCATCTTAGTCAAATAGTCTGTGACAAGGATGGAGTTGTGGACTGGTGCATTGTCCTGGTGGAAATGCCACTGATCCGATTTGAAGAGTGCTGGCCTCTTCCAACGGAATTTTTTCCTGAACTCCCTAAAAACCTCAACATAGTAACCCTAACCCTAACCCTTTGGCCAATCAACTCTGGTGTATTTACTTCCTTACTCCTCCCACACCCCTCATCATCCCTCACAGACTCCCTGCCTTCCTTGAATCTCTTATGCTACTCAAAAACTGATGCTTGATTCATAAGATGTATAGCAATAACATACTGAATTTTCAAGAGTCTACGATAATTTTAAATGCTTGTACAAAAAAAAAAAAACAACAACTGGAAACTTATTGAAGGCACCACGTATCCATTCAGACCTTCTGTTATGTTCTTTCTGTTCCCATATTCACTTCAATATTGTTTGTTTCCTTTGCATCCGGCTGTTGTTTTGTCTTTGTACATTCTCCACACTTGTTAGTAGAACGTTCTTTTGTAATTTAGGAAGGTCGTGTTTTCTTTGCATTTCTTGACCCTGTCCTGTTATCTTATGAGTCTCCCTTCTTTCGTAAATAACTTTTGGTCGATTTCTTCCATTTATATTGTCAGACATGTCTACTGTTTTTTTTTCTTTCCGTTGTGTCCTTGTTTATTTTTCTTTTCTTTGTATTTTCGCTTGTTGACACAGTTTCTTTATTTGCCTTTCGAGCCCCATTCTGCATCCACGTTCTTCATTTCTGTTTGGGTTTCTTTGAGAGATACAAATCGTATGACTGACTAGTTTTGCTTCTACATGAATTAGATCATTTTGTTCGGTGATGCTGTCATTTTGGATATTTTTCTACAAGTTATTTATCTTTTCGGTTTCTAAGTTGACATTTTTCCTGTTCTGATTTTTTAGGTATGGTGATTTAATCTTCTTTACGGTTATTATTATTTTACTCGTTGGAGAGTTTTCCCATCATCATTTGCCGATGGTTTCTCAATGGAGTTTGAGTGACAGTAAGTTTCCTCATGTCTCCAGGACTCTTCTCAGTATTTTGGCCGATCTTAATAATGCTATAGTTTGGATGGTCTCTACTTGTCCTCTTATTTCCAAGTCCTCCAGTCTCTTTACCAATCCTTTGGTGACTTTACCGAGCGCACCAACTACGGTTAGTATCACCATCATTTTCATCTTCCATAGTTTTTTCAGTTCTCTAGTAAGGTCTTAGTACTTATCTCTCTTTTCGCTTTCTTTCAGTTTTACCCTGTGTTAAGTCGGAACAGCAAAGTCCACTGTTCGGCAAGTTCTCTTAATTATTATTATTATTATTATTATTATTATTATTTTTATTATTATTAATCAGACACTTATTTCTAAATCTCAGTGGCAAAAAATATAGAGAAATCTATATACGGTGTTTATTTCTTGTCCTACGGTGTATCGCAAGGAAAAACATTTCGCATTCTTCATTAACAGAACAGCGGGGATTCGTCGTGTTAAAACATTTTTAGCTACAACACATTGATCCCTTTGTGTGCACTTAAAACTTTACCTCTTAATGCTTTGTATTCTAGGACGCAATCTGATTGGCCGAACTCTCCGTTTTCCCCCTGTTCTCACCCAGTCCAGTCGGCTGGGGTTGTAGAATACACCGACTGCTTCATTGAAGAGGGGTAATGGGAGTCCTCGATCTGACTCGAAACAAACTGATGGTGAGGCTCCAGTAATGTTGGAGCTTTGGGGAATGCGGGGAACTCCTTCATTGCCATTGCTCCAAGGTCCACTCTGTTCTGGAGTGAGAGCACCTGATTGTTTCCTATATATGGGTAAAATAGAACTGTTGCACATTTAAACAAAGTGAAAACAAATGACTTATGCTAAATTGAATTGTTTAAAATAAAACTGTTTGATCATTTAACTGTATGTAAACAAATGACCGATGTTTAATTGAATTGTTAGTGATACATAGCAATATTTGGAATTATCTGTGTCCAAAAAAAAAGAGCTTAGACTCGTTCTAAAACGTTACCAACAAAATGTGTTTACAAATCATATATATTTGATATATATGTATAAAGAGGATTTGGCATTAAATAACCTACAATAGTTGATATGCCATAAAACCCAACCAAACCAAATCATATATATTTAATATATATGTATAAAGAGGATTTGTCGTTAAATAACCTACAATGGTTGATATGCCATAAAACCCAACCCAACCAAATCTTATATATTTAATATATATGTATAAAGAGGATTTGGCATTAAATAACCTAAAATGGTTGATATGCCATAAAACCCAACCAAACCAATTCTCATCATCGTCACAATCAAGTCGTGCTGATTGTCCGGATTCTCATGATTCTCTCTCTCAACCCGTTCCCGTGTATCATTCACTTGGTATGTCTTCTAGACTGCATCTAGTGTCCACACAGAGTTGGTGTATATGTTTAACTACCCCTTTGCACAAACTTGATACGACACAGTGTCAATTTTAAGCGGAGCCTAACAGGTTTTAATTCAGAGTTTTCCTTTTTCCTAACTGGTTGAAGAGTCAGTCTGTCCAACTATTTATCCATAGCTGGAGGGAATAATATTAGCGCTATATGTAATGCAAAGTCGCGTCTAGGATTTGAATTCGGGTCGTCGTGTTCATTTCCTTAGACGGTAACCATTATACCACGAATGGCTCCATTCATATATTGTATTTTCTGTCGAGAGACCAGAAATCTTGTTGTAAATGGGAACAGATCTAATATATATATATATTTACCTATCTCTCCACACGAAAAGGGTGTGACACAAGGCTAGTTTTAAACAGAGATTAACAAGTTTGAATTCAAGGTTCTCCTTGACCGGTTTCCATACCAAGGTTAAGGAACCCAGTCAGCCCTTCTGTTTACACAGAGCCGGAAGAAGAATAGTAGGATGCCTACTTACAGTATTAGCGCAATTTGAAATGCAAGCAGTCTCGTCCAGGGTTTGAACATGGGTCCTCGTGTTCATTTCTTTAGAGGGTTACACCACAAACGCACAAACTGATGTACGTAATTCTTTGCTGGTCGACCAACTCTGGTGTGGGCACTTATAGGAATCCATTGGAGAAAGTCGATTATGAGTTCGTCTCTTCTTCTTCAGTAGTGCCTAGCATGTGTTCGTCTCACTAAGATGGTTTGTTAGATGGGAAGCCGGACCGCTGCTGCTTTGTGGGATGCTGCTTCCAGTATTTGTTCAAAATAGCTCGCAGCACTCTTGTCTAGTTCTTATCTAGATTTTTTCAAAGCTTTTCGTTAGAGTGCAGGTGGCACAACCATACGGTAGTACTGATACGGCTACAGCCTGTAAAATGTTTAAAACTAGCGAAACAATAGAAAAGGAAAGAACAATAACGAAAAAAGATAGCCTTAAATATATAAATAAAAAAGGAAGTCGAAAAAACAACAACAAAAAAACAAAACAAACAAAAAAACAACTAAAAAATATAATGTTTCATCTTATTCGTACAGATGTGAAATTTAAACAGATCTTGTATCAGTCTGTAATCTCCGTAACAAAATTCATGTTCTTAGTATATTTTTTACCCTTTGTGTGATGGAAAACTTATTTAGTTTTTTTTTTTACGTGTTAGATGTTTGTAGAATGATAAACCTAAAGTGATATATTGTATTCATCTTTTCATATAGACGTTTGTATCTTCGTCGTCTTTGACAGAATGTTTAATGCAATCTGTTACATTTGTCTTTGAAGTGCATCTTAGCAAACTTACCTGATGATTTTTTTTGGATATACTGCAATATAACAACAATTTTCTAAAAACTTCTTAAATGTAATTTGCACAGCTCATTTCATCTTGCTTGTCTAAATATTTTATCTGGTATTGAAACGTGTTCAAGTTTTTGTGTCATGTTTATCTAACAGGATGAATACAACGCAAGATTTTTAACACGTTTCTATAAACATTTTCAATTTTTCAAAATTCAGGATCCATTCCAACTAGCCTTGGAAAATCAGAACTATATAGGTTCCTTCTCAACAATATTAAAAAATCTCTGATTTTTCGATAAGTATTTACTCAAGTTTCTTTTCCTTTGATTTTAATTTTAATGTCAACTTTGAAATGTTTTAGTTTGGCTTGGTTTGGTTTTATGGCATGTCAACCATTGTTGGTTATTTAATGCCAAATCAATTTCAGTTTAATTTCAGTTTAACATAAGAACACAGTTTAAATGTGAAAACCGTTCTATTTCAAACAGTTTAGTTTTGCATAAGTACACAGTTTAAATGTCAAAACAAATCTATTTCAAACAATTTAGTTTAACATAAGTAAAAATAAAGATGACGACAGCAGTCGAGGGTAATCCGAAGGCTCCCTTTTCCATAGCTACTACATCAAGGTGTAGGCGAGGGCACTACTCCTTTCCCTGGATTGCTCCATTTTACACTAGATCCGTACCTTATAATGTGGAGTGTTAAGCAAGGTGGCATCAAGTACCATTTTAGAGTCTTTGGTATGACTCAACTTGAGATTGAACCCCGGTCTCCCGAACCACTGGCGAACACTCTACTCATTAGACCAATTTAAATGTCAAAACAGTTCTATTTCAAGCAATTCAGTTTAGCATAAGTTCTCAGTTTAGTTCTACTTGACCCATAGATAAAACCCTCACCATCAGATTGTTTAGTGTCATATCCAGGACACACACTGGGCCACTTTGAAATGGGGATCTCATCATTGAAACTTCGATCCGAATAGTCATCCCCCATTCCTACTCTTAGGGATTTTCCTCTCCCAACTATTCATCTTAGGTAATTATAATAATCAAATAATAATAATCAACGAGTCAGAGCAATATTGGAGTAATGGTAAAGCAAGGATAACTCTACACTTTCTTGAGTTCCAGAACTGGAGCCTCACCACCGAATACTATTAAGTGTCATAACTAAGATAAGATATGTTGAGTAAGTAGCTAGTTTGATCCTTATTGGGTGCTCCCATAATTGTGGCCTTGTGACAGACAAAACTAAGATTAGTGAATACCTGTACATTGATATATTGAAGCATTTTACACATAGAATAACCGTTATTGATTGTGTTATCAGTTAAGAGTTGTATCCTCACTGGGTGCTCCGATACTCGTGGGATGAAACTAAATTCAGAAAGTAACCATTCTTATACGCTGCAAGCAATCATTAGAAATTCTTGTATAATAAAAAATAGTATAAAAATAGTATAAAAGCCTTAGACCGGAAATGGTCAAAATAATTCTATTTCCGGAGGGACTTCTTGCTTCTACAAAACAGTTTTATGAGAGACTTCATGCTCTATTATGGATCAGGGTCTCTGCTGGCTATTTGAGTGCTCTAAGTGTAATTACTCTGTGGTAAATACATCCCAAATAAAAAGAAAAGAAGCATACTACTGACAGGAATGTGATACATGAGGTTTTTGACTATTAAATTGGCTTTTAGTGACACCAAATTATTATTTCAAGAAATTTTGTATAAACTTGGAACTTTTCAAATGGTTCCTATTGTGATAATAAATCAAGATCTAACAAATTATGGCTCGGCTGCTTTGATGTCCTTTCTGGAACACGATACTTGAGAGAGATTCTTGCATGAAGCGATAGTGGTGACTGGGTCAGCTAAGTGAGGAGGTCTGGTGTTGAAAACCCCCGAAAAAAACTTTTGACGTACTTAATCGTAGATCACTGCGGAAGCATACCTCCATATGTACATATATTTAATACCTCCCTCCCTCGCTACAAGCAGGGTATGACACAAGGTCAATTTTCAAGCAGAGTATAACTGGTTTAAATTCAGAGTTTTCCTTCTTGTAGACCGGTTACCAAACCCAGGTCAAAGAGCACAGTCTGTCCTACTATTTAACCATATTACTCGAAACTTTACTTAAACTTGGTTTATTGCTTGCTTTTACAACATATCAGTCTTTGTTGTGAAAGAATCTCACCATCAGATCCAGTTTACTGTTATATGGTAGACATTATCTTCTAGGGGAACTTTTTCTTCTCGTAGACTGGTTGCCCAACCGAGGTTAAGGAGCACAGTCTGCCCTATTATTTACCCATATTACTTGATACTTTACTTAAACTTGGTTTATTGCTTGCTTTTACGATATATCAGTTCTTGTTGTGAAAGAATCTCACCATCAGATCCAGTTTACTGTTATATGCGGGACGGTATCTTCCAGGGGAACTTTTCCTTCTCATAGACCAGTTGCTTAACCCCGGTTAAAGAGCACATTCTGCCCTACCATTTACCCATATAACAGTAAACTGTTATATGCAGGACACTGTTTTTTTTTAGGTGAAGTTTTGCTTCTCCGTAAGAGATGCAGTCGGCGTATGTTACGCCTTGTCCAACGGGACGGGTGAATTTTCTTGCTCTCTCTTTAAACAAGATCGAAATATTCTGCAACTATAATTTACTCACTTGGCAACAAATCTGTATGGAAATAATTTTGTTTTTCGGTTGTGTAAAACCCAATAAGTAAAATAGAATAAAAAAAGTAAAGATGAAATAAAAAATAGAAATAGAACAAATAACAAAAAAAAAAAAAAAAGAAAAAAAAAGCGGCTGTCAACAGGAAATGTAGATTTTAGCCTATGGAACGGAGCCACATATTTCTTCGTGTATAAAAGGTGAATATCATTTTCAAAGAATATAACTTTATATATTATCTTTTGATTCTTATATTTTTTATTCTTTATATTTTAGACGCGGAGTATTGCTCCGAGTTACAAGTGGCACAATGTGACCTTTTTAAGGACGCTAAAACGTCATGTAAATGTGTACAAGTGAACTACTTCAATAAGGTTTTCCATCTAAGTACAGGTTGCATTCTGACTGGTTTATACTAGCAGGCCTTCTCATCCGACTAATACTCATTGGACTTAATTTGAACTTTCTTAAATTGTTTGATAATGTCTAATTGTCATATTCTTCTGCTTTCTTTCTTTCTTTCTTTCTTTCTTTCTTTTGTGCAAGCCATAAGATTAGATCCGGAGTAAAATGATCGCACGAATATTTTCATGTTATATCTGCTGGCAAGACAAAATTTAGTCGATGGTTCGTTGGTTGGCTTTAGCGACATCAGATTATTTATTAATGTTTTCTCCACATTTTTTATTAATTTTTCCTTTTACATAGATTTTTCTGCATTGCTTTTTCCAAATCTTTCTTTTTTTTGTATGCGAGTGTTTTGCCAGCAGTTATATAATCCGTAATCGAGGGTGACCCGATAGCACCTTTTTTAATAGCTTCTACACCGAGGTGTAGGGGAGGGCACTACTCCTATCTTTGGTTTGCTCCACTTTACCCTTGATCCGTACCTTATAATGCTGAGTGTTAAGCCAGCATGAAGTTCCATTTTTTGAGTTATTTTGTTGACTCTACCGGTCTCCCGGACCATTGGCAAACACTCTACTCATTAAACCAATGGCCCAGTATAGTTTAAAGTAATTCCTTTGAAACTTTTGAAAACAATTAAAGTTTCCAATGATTTTTCCAAATAAAAGTAATTTTCGCAACGTTTTATGGTTTCAAGAATTATTATCCAATCCAATATACGGGTACTTCCCCTCCAGATCAGAATGAACCTAGGAATAATGGTAAAAAAAAAGTGAATCTCCAGTTAATAGAACAATAAGAATAAAATTAGAATAAATAAAAAAAAAATAGTAGAAACTCCCAGAAGCCCCTGACAGGAAGTAGAGGCGACGCATGCAGGAAAAAAAGGAACCGATCCTGCAAAAGAAAGAAACCCATGCTCTTTCAGTAGTGACCGTTGGTTTGAAAAGACCTGTTCTCAGCTGCTGCTGGTGAGGGTACCGTGTGCCCACTTAGCAGTACGGTGGTTCACCCTTCCACTCGTCGTTGCCGTATCTGTTAATATCAGTCGATGTTAAAATCACGAAATGGACTTATTAACCACCGGAGACGACTAGTGAATTTCAAGGCCTGATTTGGGAAAAACGGTGGTTCTCAAATTGTCCAGGATGATATTCATCGCTACAGAGTATCTGTGTGAAAACCCAAACGAAATATAGTTGAAATTCAAAAGATACCGCTTCTCTCCACCTTTCTTCCTTTTATTCCTTTACAGTCTTCACAGACAAGAAGATGAAGACTCAAAGCAAATTAAGATGGAGTAAGAAGAAACCAAAATGGAGTCAGATAATAATGATCATATTTACCCAACCCCTCCGCTCGGGCAGGATATGACACAAGTTCAATTTTTAAGCGGAGTTTAACGGGTTTAAATTCAGAGTTTTCCTTCTCCTAGACTAGTTGGATCATCAAGGCTGAAGAAATCAGTCTGTCCTACTATTTACCCATAGCCGGAGGGAGAATAATTGGATTCATACCTTCCCAAGGATATTAGTGCTATGTGAAATGCAATCGGTCTCGTCTAGGATTTGAACTCGTGTCGCCGTGTCCATTTCCTACGACGATAACTATTACACCACGGGCACGTCAGATAATAATAATAATAATAATAATAATAATAATAATAAACCACAATAACACAATGCCTAAAAAATATTCTAAGACCCAACAAGTCTTCACTCTCAAGAATTCCAGAAGTGGATCATCATCATCTTATGCTGCTATCACGGATTTCTCTGACTCTTTCTCTCTCTCTCTCTCTCTCTCTCTCTCTCTCTCTCTCTCTCTCTCTCCACTTGTGTCTATTATCTATCGCTCCGGCAGGTTTTCTAGACTACATCCAGTGTCCGTACAGAGCTGTTGTTGATAAGTTCTAGTTGGTCGTTCAACTCTTGCACGTCCGTGTGAAGGGGTTCATAGGGGAACGTCGCTTCGTCCTTACTTCCCCAGCAGTTTCTTCTTCGTCTTATTTGGATGGTTTTAGAGATGGGAGATAGGTGGCCGAACAGCTGCCGTGTTTTTGTGGGATGCTGCTTCCAGGATTTGTCCAATATAGCTGGCAGCATTCTTGTGCAATTCCCGTTTAGCTTTTTCTCTATACGCTTTGTCAGCGTCCATATATATAGTTGAATGACATAACCGCTGCTTGGAAAAATAGCGTTTTATTTTATCGGGTAAATTTGACTTAAACATGATCGATGTCACAGCGCTTCTGGCAAATACCCATACACAAGCCGAATCCCTGCTGCTTAGTCTGGAGCAGGCAGGAGGTGGCATTGGTCTCCATGTAAACGCTGACAAAACAGAGTACATGTGTTTTAATAAAAAAGAGATGTCTCCACACTAAATGATAGTTTTCTGAAACTAGTGGACAAGTTCACATATCTCGGAGGCAGCGTCTTATCTACTGAAAATGACATCAATAAGTGACTAGCGAAAGCACAGACTGCTATCGATAGGTTATCGATCATATGGAAGTCAGACTTTTCAGATAAAATAAAACGCAATTTTTGTCCTAGTGGTGGAGAATTATTACCGGATGCAGTTGAGTGTCTTACCCAGGGCACACTATTTTTGGTGGAGGTTGGCGGCATATTCTAAGCCCAGCCAACAAGACAAAAGACTAGACAAGTCTGTGATAATTGTCTTTATTTATCAACTTATTCAATACTTTTGGATTAATAGTTGTCAGTGAAACACGGTATTCCGCAAATGCGACATTTTTCGTACTCTCCTGATAGAGCTCTGTGCAACTTTATTGTTTTTTAAACTGATAATTCATCTCACATGTAAATTTGAGAAAGAGAAGGCTTTCAAAAAAATTTGGCGGTTTAACTTTACACCATTCAAAAAATGTTTCAGAAGTGCTTTATACCATTGAAAAACTGGCTGGAATAATAGCGATGAATGCCACGGTAACTATTTTGAAAGACATTAATGTTAATATGTTATGGGATACACATTTTTTCTAGTCTTAAAACAAGCAATAAAAAACATACATAAGAACATTCTAGAAATTTAGGATCAAAACTGCATTAGCATTTAAGTTACATTTTTATATTTTTCAACCATTCAGCTAAAACATAGAATAAGAACATTCTAGAAAAATAGGATCGGAAGTCAACTAACAGAAAATATTTAGGCTTTAAAATAAAATAGTAAAATACAAATCTGATTGGTCAATAAATGTCTACGCGCCAAAATTTTAGGACGATTCTTTGATCCACTAGTAGGGTATAAGTAACACACAGTCAAGAGAGTCATACACTAAGCCACGAAGTCAGTAAAGCAGTAGCCGATACTCTGTCCGGCAAATTCCTTTTCTTCCACAACCAAGGTTCATGACCTAGCTACAGATAGCCGCGAATCACGTTCAAAAGAAAAAACTGGCAAACTTTCTTTCATCAACGCGACACGTTGTCACCACAATCATAAAACACGATATGAACTTAATGTAAGTAAGAACGACTTATTTACGGACTCCGTTAACATCTAAACATATATACACGTGTAAACAAATTTTTCTTGCTAAACTTTATTTTCCAAAAGGCCATTTACATATTCTGTTTTTTATTTGTTTTCACATTCTGTTTTATGTCCATTAAATTTTGGGGGACTAAACATATCTACCAAATAACATGTCACCCTACAATGTGATGTTGTATCTTCTAAATTATATCTAATTTTAAAGATAAAATGAATAGTTAAGAAAAATCTTAGCATTTTATTACTGCTAGTTGCGTTCTATTGACATTATAATTCGTGTGTAATACTTCGTTTCTTATAACGCATTAGTTCATCCAAAAGAGAGTAACTTAACGTAGAATATTCGGTAGGACACAGAATAAGTCAATTAATATAATAAGACATTTAATTGTACACAATACGAGTAGGAACTGAGTTCCTACTGTAGGCTATACAAGAGTCACATGCGTTCAAGGAACAAACATCCCCCTGTTCAGCTTGTCACGTGACCAAAATGGACTCGTTACGTGGGGGAGTTCCTCAAACACTGTGACAAAGGGGGCCACTCCGTTTAGTCTCCCAACAACCTAATTAGTGTTCGAAGTTTATTTTTAAAAACGTAACGGATTTGCTAAGTTTTTATGTAGCAATGAGTAATAAGGAAAGAATTGTGATTTGAAGTATTATTGAAAAACATTAAAAGTGAGTATGAAAATAATTTTAAAATTCAATATTATTCAGAAGATACAACATCACGTACTAATATTACCCTGGCAATGGTTTAATAAAAAACAAACTGAAACATTTAATGATGGCAAATAATTCTACTATTCATGAATTCATACTCTGAATTACTTGTTTTTTTTTTCATATATATATATATATAAAGTTTATTGTGGGGATTCAAAAGCGTACGGAGGTATTGCACATGTGTCTGCACACACATTTACTCTTACATCTTCTATCTTTGTATCTTTATTCCTGTTTGGTTACGAATCAATAAAGTTGTTATGCTATAAGAATTGTTGTTCCAATTTTTTTTCCGGAACAACACTCAATATTTCATTGAATTTGTTATTAATAACAGAGAAAAGTTTCTCCATTTTTTTGTAATTTCATCTACTTGTAATCAGTGGCAGTTTCTAAGGAATAGCCCCATCCCTGCCTGGACACGAACAACCACATTTGGTCATGCGGAGAAATACTCTGGAATCTCGGTCAGGAAGCAGTCTCGCTTTGTTTTCCTTTATTTGTACTATTAAAACCTTAGAAAGTCGGTCAATATGCCTTGTACTTATCTACAAAGGTCATGGGGAGAATCAGAGCGAGTCCAGATGTTATTTTTGATTATATTAATCCCAAAACAGTGAAACGGTAAGTTCTTACCCTTTATTAACACTCGTGGTTCACCTGAATGGGCAGTACAGCCCCTCCTCTGAAGGGGAGTTCGGGAATCCAGGAGCGTAAAGTGGGGGTGATATCTGGATCAGAAAGTTGTTTTATTTTATGATTTTTAAAAGGTCATGTACATCTAAGTAACATGTAATATTAAAAAAAAAAAAAGATTGATAAGGTTTTTTTGTGTAGATTTATCTTTAATAAGGAAAAAAGAAATTATAAGAAATAAAGAATAAAAAATAATTTTGCTGCCACTGTTGGTCTTGCTGATGAGATAGTAACATTGATACCAGTGAGATGTGTCACTTAGCCACTCCAGGTAGATATGAAGATTTTCAATGCCGATTTTCAAGGCAGGTAAATACAATTCATGTGGAAGATTGACGTAATATGATTTTCCTAGCCTCTTTACCACGTAGGACTTAAAATACACTGGATGTATCCCCTGCAGAATAGTAAGACCTAACCAGGAGTGTCATAGGTATGGCACTAAACTGCATCTGATGGTGAGGCTCTAGTTTTGGAGATCTGGACCGTGTGGAATACTCCTGCATTGTCATTACTCCCAGGTCCACTCAAATACGGAGTGGTGGAACCTATGGGTCAAATAGTTCTGTTTAAAAATTATTCGCATTGGATAGGATCGTGTGTAAATAACAAAAACCTCTTAAGAAAATCTATACAAGAAATGTACATATGAACGTACAATGATCGCGATTCTCTAATCTCAAGGCATAATATAACCCTAGACGGGTTGACATGCCGTTAAAATATTATGAATAAATCAATCAATGAATCAATCTGATTTGATCTTGTGTTTTATAAGTTGAATACTGGTGTACTTGGTGGTAAGAAAGATATTTAGTCGACTCCCCACTCACCAAAGATCAATGTAAGTATTTGTATATCCGTGATATACTAACACTAACTCAACTGAATGTAAGACAAGATAAACGCATTTATGAATAAAAGAACATTCAACCTTTTATATACATATTATACATAAAAATCGTTTTAAGAGGGAAGAATAAACAAATGTGTATTAACTGTTTGACATATACATATCATCATCATCATGTGGTTCGGCTAGCACGGATATCCCTGACCCTCTCTCTCCACGTCTCCCTATCATTCATCGCCTTCGGCAGGTCTTCGGGGTTACATCCTGTATCATCACATAGCTGTATGAATGTTTGAGCTGGTCGTCCTGCTTTTGATTGGCTATATGCGGGGGCCCACAGGAGTACATCACTTACGATCTCGTCCTTGCTTCTCCAGCAGTGTCCGGCATGTCTGGTTCGTCTAGCTTGTATAGTTTTCGTGATAGGTGGTAGGTGGCCGTATAGTTGGCGCCTTGTGGGTTGTTGCTGCCAGGACTTGTTCAATATTGCTCGCAACATTCTTGTATAATTGCCGTCTAGCTTCTTCTCCAACCGTTTAGTCAGCGTCCAAGTTGTGCATCCATATAGCAGTATCGACATGATCGCAGCCTGGAAGAAGCTGCATTTCATTTTATCGGTCAGGTTTGATACATATCATCATCATCATATCACGCTGGTAGCACGGATATCCCTGACCCTCTCTCGCCACTCCTCCCTATCGTTCATCGCCCTAGGTAGGTCTTCAGGACAACATCCCGTATCCTCACATAGCTGTTGAATGTACGTTCGTGCTGGTCATCCTGCTTTTGCGTGGTCATGTGTGGGGATCCATAAGAGTACATCTCTTATGAGTTCATCTCTGCTTCTCCAGCAGTGTCCTGCATGTCTGGTTCGTCTAACTTGGATAGTTTTCGTGATAGGGGGCAGGTGGCCGTACAGTTGGTGTCTTGTGGGGTGTTGCTGCCAGGACTTGTTCAGGATTGCACGCAGCATTCTTGTGTAATTGCCATCTAGCTTCTTCTCCAGCCGTTTTGTTAGCGTCCATGTAGTGCATCCATATAGCAGTATCGATGTGACCGCTGCCTGGAAGAAACTGCGTTTCATTTTATCGGTTAGGTCTGATTTCCATATAATCGATAGCCTATTGATAGCTGTTCATGCTTTCGTTAACCTCGTTTCGATGTCCTTTTCGGTTGATTCGACGCTGCTTCCTAGGTACGTGAATTTGTCTACTAGTTTAAGAGGGGTTCCTTCTAGAGTGGAGATGTCCCCCGTTTGGTTATAGCACATATATTCCGTTTTGTGTGCATTAACATAGAGGTCTATGCTTGCTGCTGCTCGTTCAAAACTATGCAGAAGTGTTTCGGCTTGGTCAGGTGTATTTGCCAGTATCGCTATGTCATCGGCGTAGTCGGCGTCGGTAATTGTTGTTGCGGGGTACCTTCTGCTTCTTTTCTTCGTCAGTTCGAAGCCATTCTCTTTGATTTTGTCAATCGATGTTCTAAGTACGTAGTCTAGACAAATGATAAAGAGGTACGGGGCCAGCGTGTCCCCTTGTAGTACTCCTGCTACAATGTCAAAGTATTCTGTGTCTCCATCCGGTGATCGTACTTTTACTTTAGTGTTTCTATAGAGAATCGTTATTGCCGCTACGGTTTCTTTAGGTATGCCGTACGCTAGTAGGATTTGTTCCATCTTTCCTCTGTGAATGGAATCGAAAGCCTTGGTAAAGTCGACAAATATTAATGTCGCTTGTAGGTTCTTTGCCCGTACACCTTCAAGGATTCTACGGATGGTTAATATTTGTGAGGTCGTTGATCTATTTCTTCGGAAGCCATTTTGGTTTTTTCTAAGTATGTTGTCGATTTTGGGTTCTATTCGGTTTCGTAGTAGGGCATTGTAGATTTTGGCAGCTATGGATGTAAGTGTTATGCCTCGGTAGTTTTTGGCTAATCCGAGGTCCCCCTTTTTAGGGAAGGGGAGTATGCATCCCTTCATCCATCTATCTATCGGATTTTGATTGTATACTGCGTTGCAGTGGCGGAGCAGTATGTCGTTGAATTGTCTGGTCTTCCATACTTCCGGGGGAATTTCGTCCAGCCCTGCAGCTTTCCTATTTTTAATTTTTCTGAGAACCGAGTCGAGTTCTTCTTGTGTGAACGGTCCTAGTTTAATGTCTAATTGTTTGCTAATTATTCTGGTGATTGGTTCATGTGTTATTTTTGGTGGGTTTCCAAGTAAGTTTTCGAAGTGCTGTTTCCACAGTTTTATTCTTTCTTGTTGGTTTGCTGCTTTAAGTTTTGCTTTGGCTGTGTTCTTTCTTCTGCTCACTTCGTTTATTGTATGTGTGTGTCTGTGTATGTGTGTGCTCGCTAGTAGTGTAGTGGCTACCGCCGTAGGAAATGGATGTGGCAACCTGAGTTTAAACCCTGAAAGAGGCTGTTTGCATTTTCACATAACGCTAATACTCGTGGGAAAGAAATGCATCCAAACATTTTCCTTCTAGCTAGGAGCAAATAGTTGGGCTGAGTGGGTTCTTTAACTTTGTTATGACAAACGATCTAGGAGAAGGAAAACTCTGAATTCATACCCGATAAACTCCGCTAAAGAAACTGACTGTGTGTCAAATCCTGCTCGTGTGGATGGGTTGGTATATATATATATATGCATGTATACTATATATATATATATATATATATATATATATATATATATATATATACAGATATATATATATATATATTAATAGGAAAGCCAAAACTGCAGCATTCTGAATGTATGTTTCAATTTACTTATGATTAAACGTACACGTGATATGGTAATTTACGAAGATTCGTTTAATTCTGGCACAAGTATGGATGTATGGGGACCACCAAGTGAGAATTGAACACACTGGTAATAGTCTGCCAGTCAAGTAGGCTAACCACTGCACTACCAAAGGCACCTACGTACACCTAAAATAGCTGGATTACAGAAAATGATCATACAAAAATCAATGCGAGTACTGGTCCCTAAATAAGAAGTGTATCAGACTTTATATTTATATACTGTATGCTCACCTTGAGCGTTAAGACAAGTCTTTACTCTCACACGCAGATACAGACGATGCCAGAGGCGGACTAAGCGATCAACCAATTGGACAGTGCCTTAGGATCCATAGCATCAAGAAGCCCAAGTGAGCTAAAGTCTTGTGAAAGAATTGGTGTGCTCTGGCTAAAAATATTTTAACCCTATGAAGCAGGGCCAGTGCAAGGGTCTTAGGTCACTCCATTTCCTAAAGTAGTATTCATATAGAATATCAGAAACCTACGCTTCCAGGGCAGGTTTGGCCTCTCCGGTCGGGAGGTTTGAGGGTTGTACGTGGCAACCCTGCTTTGACCCCAATTTTTCTGTTGATATACATACGTCCATAAAGGTACACTGTAGCACAAGAAAAAAAAAAACACCCCAATAGATTTCTCTATATTCTTAAGACAGAGAAGTTTACAAACAAATGTTCGATAAAAACCTGGACGGGGCTGTTTGCATTTCACTTCACACTAATGCCCTTGGAAAAGGTATGAATTAATCTCTTCTCGCTCCCAGCTATGGGTAAACAGTGGGGCAGACTGGGTTCTTTAACCTTGGTAAGGTTACCAGTCTAGAAGAAGGAAAACTCTGAAATCACACCACCAGTACCACGCTTGAAAATTGACCTTGTGTCGAATCCTGCTCGTGGAGGAGAGTTAGTTAAATTGTTGGGAATAGAAAATTAAAAAAAAATAAATTAGTTTAAAAAATGAATACAAAACAATGCGGAAACTCTCAGAAGCCCCAGACAGGAAAAGGGGAGACGCATGCGCAAAGAAAAGGAACTGTCACGGCAAAAGAAAGAAACCTGTTCATTTTCGGCAGTGACTGACGAAGTGATAACTATTAAAACTTTCTTGCTGATAGTGGAAGTCCCCACGTGTCCATTTTTATGCGGCACGTTGGTTAACCTTTCAACTAGTAGCTGCAGTCTCTTTTACCAGCAACCCACGACTAAAAACACTAAAAATGGACTTATCAAAACCACAACTAAAATACCATATAATGGAACTAGCAAAGTACAACTTAAACATTGTATAATTGAAATATCAGTCCCGAAAATGACCATTGAATTTCGATACATGTTTTGGGAAAAATGACAGTTCTCAAACAAGTTCGAACACTTCGGGTCAGATTAGACGTGGGAGTTACAGTATTCATAACAAGCATAAATAATTTGCTTACACTAGTATGGTTTAAAGTATTCCCATCTAATGATAATATGATTTCAAGTATTCCTAAGACTTATTATCATATGGTTTCAAATATTCCTATCAAATACTAATTATATGGTTTCAAGCATCCTATCTAATCCTAATTATCATATGGTTTCAAGTATTCCTCTTCAATACTAATAATTGCACATATCAGGATTGAATGAATTATGACGTGGGACTGGTTTAGAAGTCAATAATTCTTTTAGTTTAGAGGGTAGAGATCACTGTTAATCCTCGCTTGGTATAAGTCTAATACGTCACAAAATGACCAAAGATATTCAAAATTTAGTTAGAATATCTATTATCTCTTCAAATGGACATACTGTACCCAGATCAAAATCAGCTTTGTTTTTCTTGAATGTTGTAATTTTATTTCCCATCAATTTGGTTTGATTTCTTTGTTTAATTACATATTAACTTATGTGGGTTATAAGGACAGTAGTGTTACTCTTTAACTTATAGCTGGGAGAATAAAGGGGCCTGTATATTTTCGAAGGGTATTAGTCTGAAAGTGAGCCTAATAGCGGGACTAGAGTTCGAACTCGATTGCCATGATATAGCAGTCTAGCACATTAGTTACTACACCATGTGGATTCCTCCTATTTCCCATCAGTGTGTCGGAGAAACTTTTGTATTTAAGAACAAGATTGTTAAAATTAGTGGTTTTCAAACTGTATTCCAGGAAACACTGGAGGTTCGCAACATCGGCAAGAGTGGTCTGCAGACATTGTAACGGTGTCTTGAAATTTTATATTCTATATTATCAGATGAGTAATAGAACCGCCAATTCATATTTCAAGTGGCTTATATATACTTATGAAAATTCAGTTTAAACAGTAAACAATCACAAAATTTTGGCCTTGCGTATCTTCTGAGTATCCATTTTTATCTTAAAGGGTGGTTAAAATGCTATTACTTTTTGCTAAAACATAGTTGTGAAACAGCATTAGATCTAGTCATGTGGAAAGTGAATTGCGTGTATCTGTTAAAATATCCCCCAGAATAGATAATTTGTGCCAAGCAAAGCAAGCACATCACTCTCACTAAATGTCATTACTCAGTGCTAATTTCATTTAATATTTTCGATAGATATTATTTTTATTCAAATGGAGATTTCACGAGATTTCATATTTTATCTGTACGGAGTCCACGAGATAGAGCCTGAAATAGAAAGGGGTCCCAGAGCGAAAAAGTTTGAAAAACTCTGGTTTAGATTATCGAATTAAAGAAGCATGGATCACGTTATTTTTTGTTCCAGTATATATACTTAGGAAAAGGAAGATTTAACTGACAAATTACATCGATATAGTCAATTGTCCATCGACCTTCTTCATACACAGTAACTGTGGTTGGTCTCAAGACAAAATCACAGTATATGAAATATTAAAAAATGAACTGTGATTTATTGGACTACGCCAAATTTGGCACTTCGACACGATATTATTACGAGAATTGTATATTAATAGCGAAGAAGAAAGCAACTTATTGTCTGTGTATTTGCACGAGATCTGAGGTACGAGGTGGCAGTGAGTGGTGATTGGTGATTATTGTCACAGGATGTGATGTCGTGCTGAACATAAATATTGTTCAAACAATTCACTGGAGACTTATCTATGTAGAAATGAATTTATATATTTTTTTTAATCATCCAAACGATATTGTTCAGACAATCTCTTAAAGGTAGCATTCGCTTACTTAGTTTAACAAGAATGTCTTTCTCCACCGAACATCAAGCTCGATAGAAAGAGACTTTTTAAAGGGAATTTATATGATAATTACTTGTAAATAAACAAGGGGAAGTACTCTACAATTACCGTTTAATAATGATAATAATCGAGATAAGAACGAAGACAAAACCGACATTATTATCCTTTTTATCATACTCCTTGAGACTTTTTCACACCAACGTTATCTGATGGTTTTCCACGGAAGTTTGAGTGACAGCAAGTCCCCTCAAGTCTCCATGACTCTTCTTAGTATTCTGTTCGATCTCAACAATTCTGTAGTTGGGAAAGTCTTCACTCATCCTCTTATTTCCAAGTCCTCCCGTCCCCGTACCAGTCCTTTAATGACAGTGCCGAGTGTGCCAATTACAACTGATATCACCGTCACTTTCATGTTTCACAGTTTCTTTTTCAGTTCTCTAGCAAGGTCTTGGTATTTATCACTTTTTCCGCTTTCTTTCAATTTGACTCTGTGGTTAGCCAGAACGGCAAAGTTCCCTATTTAGCAGGTTCTTTTTTTTTGTTGACTATCACTTGGTCTGGTCGTCTGGCTGAGATTAGATGATTCATTTCTATATCAAAATTCCGGAGAACTTGGGGCGTCTCATTTTCCAGGAAGGATTCCGGGTTGTGATTATATCATTTGTTCGTAGGGTCAAATTTAAACTTTCACAATCCCCAATGGATCACCTTGCCTACCCAGTCGTGTCTAGTTTCATACTTTCTTTGTGCTATTATTATTATTATTATTATTATTATTATTATTATTATTATTCACTCATTAGAGCTTTTCACATCAGCGTTAGCCGATGGTTTTTCATTGGGGTCTGAGTGACAGCAAGTTTCCTCAGGTCTCCAGGACTCTTCTTAGTATTCTGGCCGTTCTCAATAATGCTGTCGTTTGGATGGTCTCCACTCGTCCGCCAACTTCCAAGTCCTCTAGTCCCTTTAGTAATCCTTTTGTTACTGTTCCAAACGCACCAATTACAATTGGTATAATTGTCACCTGCATGTTCCACAGTTTTTTCAATTCCCTACCAAGGTCGAGGTACTTATCCTTCTTTTCACATTCTTTCAGTTTTATTCTGTGGTCAGCCGGGACAGCAAAGTCGACTATTTTGCAAGTTCTCTTTTTTTTATTACTATTAAGTCTGGTCTTCTGACCGGGATTAGGTGATCCGTTTGTATGTTAAAGTCCCATAGGAGTTTATGCGTGACATTTTCTAGGATAGGTGCTGTGTTGTGCATATACCATTTGTTAGTATGGTCGAATTTAAGTTTCTTACACATTTCCCAATGAATCACCCTGCCGACCCAGTCGTGTCTCGCCTTATACTCCCACTGTGCTAATTTGCTGCATTCGTTTATTATATGATTGATGGTTTCATCTCTATTCTATTCTATTCTATTCTCGCTTTGATATGATTGGTTCTTATGGCGCTGTCTTGTGCTGCTATTAGGAGAGATTCTGTTTCTCTCTTAAAGTTTCCTTTTCTTAGCCATGTCCAAGTTTTGTCGTGTGAGATATTGTTTATTATTATCATTATTATTTACTCCTTTAGAGTTTTTCACATCAGTGTTAGCTGATGGTTTTTCACTGGAGTTTGAGTGACAGCAAGTCTCCTCAAGTTTCCAGGACTCGTCTCAGTATTCTGGCCATCCTCAGCAATGCTGTCGTTTGGATAGTCTCCACCCGTCCGCCAATCTCCAAGTCCTCCAGGCCTTTTAATAATCGTTACTGTGCATTATTATTATTATTATTATTATTATTTCATTTCCGGTTTCATTTTACTGGGTCTTTACCCAAGACTAAGGGTGAGGGAAGGTTGTGATTTTATGTATTTTATGTATTTATGTTTTTTGATGCCTCTTTCGGGTATTACTTTTCCACTCACATTGATAGTACTCTACCAAGGAGATGAGCAGTTCCACAAAGTGCATTTTTTTTTTTATTTTATATATAATGCTGCTACTGCCAAGTATCTAAAGTCTCCTCAGGTCTCCAGGACTCTTCTCGGTATTCTGACCTACCTCAACAATACTGTAGTTTGGATGCTATCGGCTCAGCCTCTGATTACTAACTCTTCCAGCCTCCTTGCTAAGCTTTTGAGGATCGTTCCAAGTGCATCAATTACAATTGGTATTACCGTCACTTTCACGTTCCCGGGCTTTTTCACAGCTTTTTCAGTTCTCGGGCAAAGTCTTAGCATTTAGTAGAATTACTATTATTATTACTATTTAGTAGCAAATTGAATAAGCAATTACTTTATGAATTAGCAATTACTTTATGAATTAGCAATTACTTTATCTTCTAGGGGCATTTTAATCTTACTACAAAAAGTATCCGCAACCTTACATATAAAATTTAAAATTTCAAAATTAAGCGAATGATATGTGCACATATGAGCAACTTAAGATAATAAAGTGGTGATATCAAGACGTTCCGACACAGTATTGGCATGATGGTTAGAGTGTTCGCCAATGGCCCGGGAGACCTGCGTTCAATCCCAGGTCGAGGCATAACAAAGACTCAAAAAATGATATTTGATACCCCCTTGCTTAACACTCAGCAATATTAGGTAGGGATCAAGAGTTAAGTGATAATTTGGTCGGGTCTGCATTTGCTCGCTCGTTATTTTTAAATCATCCAAATTCTCGATCTAATGGAGATTGTTATGAAATACCGTTAAGAATGTAGCGGCATGAAATTGCCGTCTCTTTGTTATAACCTCAATTTGTCATCTGTGTTAGCGTTTTGTTGGAACTAAATGCTACATTGAATAATAAACATTTTCTGGATATCGCATAAAACCTCAAAATTGTTACAAAAAACAGTCGCAGCTGAAAGTCCCAGGAGGAATGAACTAAACAAAAAATATCTTTTGTAAAACGGTTATTATAATACTGGAGAATTATAAATGCTCATAGGATTAGGGGAATGGGGGTTACCCTTTCAGGGTCATTGGTCCACTCTGAGTTGGGTTTCATGGCATATCAACTAGAGTGGTAGCACCTTCTAAGGTCCTATCTATGAGTCAAATAGGACAAACTGTGAATGCAAATAAATGACGGATGTTAAATTGTGGCTGTTGTAAAGCAATAATTGAAACCATTTAACTGTGTGCAAAAACGAGCTCAGGATCGATTTGGAATGATATCTACAAAATGTGTCTACAACACACACACACACATATATATATATATATATATATATATATATATATATATATATATGTGTATAAACAGGATTTGGCATCAAATAACCTACAATGGTTGATGTGCCATAAAACCCAACCAAACCAAATCATATATATTCAACACATGTGTATAAAGAAGATTTGGCATTAAATAACCTACAATGGTTGATATGCCATGAAACCCAACTCAACTAAACCAAACTAAACAAATGATTAATATTGAATAAAATTAAAAGCAATAATTGAAACTACTTAACGATGTAGAAACAATAGCAATACTCGTGCGCAAACAAATTAGTTCTAACTCACTTGGAAATTTCCAACAAATTATGTGATCAAACTAATGACTAACGTTAAATTGAGACTGTCATATTGCAATACTTCAAACCATTCAACTGTGTGCCAAAAAAAGAGCTCAGGCTCATTTAAAAATGCTATCTATAAAATGTGCACAAAAATCATATATATTTAATATATATGTATAAAGAGGTTTAGGCATTTAATAACCTACGGTGGTTGATATACCATAAAATCAAACCAAACCTAAACTAATCCTGGTATGATACTAAACCATCTGATGGTGGGGCTATATTTCTGGATAATCCTTCATTAGAATTACTCCAAGATCCACTCTGACCCAGAATGGTTGTGCTTGTTAGGGTCCATCTGTGGGTCCAATAGAACTGTTCAATTATTTATCAACGATTACTATTATTAGTTATTTGAAATCACACAGCAATGAGCAAATTTATATTAAATAGGAGTACTTTATAAATAGAATAGCAATATTTGTAACCATTTAATTGTGTGCAAATAGATGATTTATATGGAAAAGAATTATTTGTGTTAGATAGGAATACTTGAAACCTGATAATTATATGCAAACAAATGAGTTTCAACCATTAGTTTAAAAATAAATTTACTGACAATCTATTCGCTTAAAAATCATGTATGAAAATAGGATTTGACATTAAATGATCCATCAAACACCACCATCCAACGTACCAACCAACCAACCAACCAACCAAATCATATATGAATGTGTGTAAACATCAGTGTATCTACAAGAGTATGTGCATGAGGATTAGATATGCAACTTAAGAAACACACACACACACACACACACACACACACACACACACACACACACACACACACACACACACACACCATCCATCCATCCATCGTTTTGACTCCATTCCACACACGTGTGAATATATATATATATATATATATATATATATATATATATATATCAAATGTATGTGATGGCGCATATGGATTGTATACTTGTATCTATATATTTAGTATGTGCTAAAGTTCACAGTTTTTTAAATAGAGAAATGTTTTTCTGTTGGCTGTTGTGGTCTCTGTTTTTTGTTCATATCTATCTATCTATCTATCTATCTATCTATCTATCTATCTATCTATCTATGTCTATGTGTGCATATGTAAGTGTATGTGTATGATCGTCTTTCTTTGGTAGAAGACTTATTCATGAGTTGGCGGCTGTAGCCAGTATTTAGATAGACATGAAGCTTATAGAATATAGAATCATACATAATCATGTAAGCACAACTTGGCGGTCTGCATCGACACACACACACACACACACACACACACACACACACACACACACACACACACACACACACACACACACACACACACACACATATATATATATATATATACATAACACATTTTAAATTCGCAATTCAATTCATCCCTATCTACCATCGTTGTTATCTGAATCTAGTTTGAATAATTGGCACAGATGCAAACATATTCTCACTACAAACAAAAAGCTGAGCTGTAGACGCCAAGTTATCGTTTTCGGTCAGCTCACTGTCGCTTACCATTTTCAACAAGAAAATGCCATATTTCATGACCTCTTCGTCAACTTGCTAGTATCACAAAAGACAAAGATTCTATAAAGCACAAATGAGATACAAACAATATGGTTTGTCACTTGTGGCTTGTTATTTATAAAGAGCTTATTTACACCTCATGAAAAACGAAATCTAACACCCCCCCCAAAAAAAAACAACCAACCAAAAAAAAAAAAAAAAAAAAATCAGCCTTATGACAAATTTAGAAATAAAATATACAACTTTTTACAACGAGGTGGAAGAAAATTCAAACTGACACTGAAAATTGAAAAATCTTTTTTTTTTGCAACTAAAAGAAAAAATGTAAATAAATAAATAAGGAAAAAAAAAAGTTAAAAAGCCAAAGAAAAAAAATTCGAAAAAATATTCTATTTTTATTTTTTCCCTTTTAAAGGGTTTTAATCCATATTTTACGTTGATCGCTCAAAGGCAGTCAGAATCAATAAGTATCAAAATGAAAACAGTTTTAGTCCATAAATTATAGATTGATCCTAATTACGTTCTTGTTGCTGTTTTTTGCTTCCATCTTTTATAAGCAAATACATTGAGTATATCGAGTAGATCTTTAAAAGTAAAAGTCTAACTGCACCATAAACATTATAGCAGATTGCTAAACTCTGGACTCAAGTGTCTATCCCTAACCCTAACCCCAATTCGAATACGATCTCGCGTACCGATGAGTGATAAAAGGCTTTGTATGTTTGTTGTCATCTTTGGGTACCATAACTCACGCTGTAAAAGAGTGGGAAGTAACACATGGGAGACGAAATCTGTATGTTACTTGTAGGGAACGAATAAATAAATAAAAAAATTAAATCTAAAAAAATAAATAAATAGATAAAAAGAAAACTATTAATTATTATTGAAGAAACTCCCAGAGGTCTCTAACGGAAAAGGAGATGACGCATGCGTAAAAAGAAAAAAAGATTTTCCTCTTGAAAAAAGAGACAATATTATCTTTCTCTTTCAGGCAGTGTCCGTCGAACCAACAACACCATTTTGCTGTCTGGTGTTTTGGGCACCAAATAAAAGGAAAGTATGGAAGAAATGTTTTCGTCTCTTATCTGTTTCTATCTTTTCTTTTTGTATATTTCTTTTGGGACTTTCTTTGGGCAAGGCATTGCGCCGGCTAGTCAACGTGGGGTGAAACAGTATAACCAAAATATGGAGTCAGATATTTTTCGGCAACACAGCCTTGCCCTTAGCCCCTGACCTTCAAAAGCCTTCAAATCCCACATACTAACAGAAGAAAGGTTTTTAGTATCGGTTGATATACAGAGTTATGGCAGAATGTAATTTGCAAGTCTCGTTTTCGTTGAAGTTGGTGTTTTTGCTTCTCTGTGACCGTTCAGGATCTCTACAGAGTTGCTGCTGTTGCTGCTGATGGTTTTTACTGAACGTCTGGCATCTCTTCGAAGGCGCTGATACTTCTTAGTTATCGTTTGCAGACGCTTTGAAAAGACTACCGTCTGAGTACATTTCCTGATGACCGCTGGGTCAAATCTGTCTTTGTATATACAGATAGATTAGCTCGGGTCGGTTCAGAAATTGACATGGTTATCAATTAATCGGAAAATATTTGATTATACCAGCAGTCCTTACCGGCTATTTGGCAACAAAGAAGGTATTTAATCATATTTACCAACCCCTCCGCTCGGCCAGGATATGACACAAGGTCAATTTTTAAGCGGAGTTTGACAGGTTTGAATTCAGAGATTTCCTTCTCCTAGACTAGTTGCCTCACCAAGGCTGAAGAAATCAGTCTGCCCTACTATTTACCCATAACTGGAGGGAGAATAATTGGATTCATACCTTTCCCAAGGGTATTAGTGCTATGTGAAATGCAATCGGTCTCGTCCAGAATTTGAACTCGTATCACCGTGTCCATTTCCTATGACGATAACCGTTACACCACGGGAACCTCCATCATTACACCACGGGCACCTCCATTAAGGAAGGTATTTAATCGTTCCCTACTCACCAGATTCCAATATTAACATTAGTTAATCCAGTGATGCAATAAAACTGAATAAACGCTTAGGAAAGACGAAATGAACTCATATTTTAACATATTGACCTTCGACCCAGCCGTCAACCAAGAAACAGGTACATCCGGTCGAAGATATCAAGATATAACCTTGACCGTGGGCAGGTTGAATTCGGAGCAATTACGACGCCCACCGGAAGCAGGTGGGAGTCAAACAATTATATAACCCGGTGCCACTGACTGTTCGAGTTAGTTGGAGTCAGTTGCGGTTGGAGTTCGAGTTGCAGTCCGAGGCTGTGAGAACTGGCCTCCAGCTGAGGGCTTGGGCCCTCAGGATCCCCTTTTGAGCAGCCCAGCACAATGAAGAAAGAAGTGTTGCTATAGTCAGAGGAACTGGGGGTCAATACGTTGCAGTCTGTTGAGTCTCCAACTCACCTCTCACACACAACCCTTTCGCAACCCTTTCGAATAAAGTGTGAGAGGTATATTTTTCTAAAGGAGTGTGTTCGTTCGTCATTATTGTTGATTATGTTTCCACATGTATATGTATACGTATAGTTGTATCACGGCTATACAACAATATCTCCAAATAATATAAAACACTGGTGTAGCGTTCTGTGTTTCTGTATACAGAATATTTAAAAAAGAAAGGAATGAAAGAAAGAAAGGAAGAAAGAAGAAAGAACGGAAGGCAATATGTCTGACGTTTTTTGTTGTAATCTTTAAAGAAAGAAAAAATTAAAGTGAAAAAAAAAAAAGAACGTAATAAAAGGAAGAACGGAAGATGAGATCTCTGACGTTTTTTTTGTTGCAATCTTTTAAGAAAGAAAAAATAAAGGGAAAAAGAAAGAAAGAACGAATAATGTGACTTGTAGCTTGCCACATCGAAAGTGAAAGGAAAAGAAAGCAGACAAGTTGTCGGGAAAGCCGATTGACGTCACAACGGAACGGTTCCTTTAATTTTTGTTTTGGTCTGCTTGGCTATGTATCTTTTGAATCTACATTAATAGAAACAAGGAAGAGAGAGAGAGAGAGAGAGAGAGAGAGAGAGAGAGAGAGTGTGTGTGTGTGTGTGTAAGTGAAAGAGTCTCCATTTATGAATGACACAGACAATTTGATTTTTCAGATAATTCTAAGTTTGCTACATGAAAGTTGTGTTTTTTATTAAAATAACTTTTCATTTATTGATTTCTTCTTTTTAGATTCTGAAATCTTTTTAATTTGGATTAAAAAGGTTTCTTCAGTTTTTGTTTTGGTCTGCTTGGCTGTGTATCTTTTGAATCTACATTGACAACTAGGAAGAGAGAGAAAGTGAGAAAGTCTCCATTTATTAACGACACAGACAATTTGATTTTTCAGATAATTCTAAGTTTGCTATTTGAAAGTTGTGCTTTTTTTTTATTACAATTACATACGAAATACTTTTCATTTATTGACTTATTCTTTTTAGATTCTGATATCTTTTTAATTTTGATTATAAAAAAGATATTTCATATAAAATTCAACCGTCATTATTGACAAATAGATTCTAGTACATATCATCATCATCATCATGTCGTGCTGGTAGCACGGATATCCCTGACCCTCTCTCGCCACTTTTCCTTATCATTCGTCGCCTCAGACAGGTCTTCGCATGCTGACTCTTGTATTTAAATGATAGATTTCTTAATGATCTGTAAACAGTTAGTTTGTTGCGTATTCAACTTATACAAGACCCATAATTTTAGCTGGCCTTTCACGACCGGCTAAAAACAGTATTAAACTTTCACTGATTTGGTTGATTGGGTTTTTTGATTTGGTTTTTTTGGTTTTCTGGCATGTCAACCTTTATGGGAGAATTTAATTGCTAAGTCATTCATTTTTTGTTGTTTTTACGCTTTTTGTTTTGATTTGTTTTTTTACTGGTAGGTATATGGTTTCAAGTACCTAAAGATAATAAACATTTATAAACAATTTTAGATTGAAATCATCATCATCATCATCATCATCATCATCATCATCATCATGTCGTGCCGCTAGAACGGATATCCATGACCCTCTCTCGCCACTTTTCCCTATCATTCATCGCCTCAGGCAGGTCTTCTGGACAACATCCCGTATCCTCACATAGTTGCTGAATGTATGTTCGTGCTGGTCGTCCAGATTTTGCACGGCCATGTGTGGGGGTCCACAAGAGTACATCACTTATGAATTCGTCCCTGCTTCTCCAGCAGTGTCCTGTATGTCTGGTTCGTCTAACTTGAATAGTTTTCGTGATAGGAGGCAGGTGGCCGTACAGTTGGTGTCTTGTGGGGTGTTGCCGCCAGGACTTGTCTTAGTACATATATAATAGACACATATAACAAACGTGTAAAAGGTATTATATACCTAAAAGGTATTATAAAACTAAAAAACGCGTCCCAACAGATGAAATGGGCGCACTGTTCCATGAACAAGCGATGTATAAAAATGGGCAATGGGAAAAATCTAGCTTTTTTATTCTGTTCGACAAACAGAAGTGAAAAACATATCCACGAGCAAAGACTAAAGAATGTGGCTTCTTCCGTCAGCGGCAAGAACTAAAAAGAAAGATCCAGTCCGTTCGAAGAACGTGGGGTGGGGAGGAAGAGAATACTGTGTCTCAATTCTCACATGACTCGGTAAGCCACGCCCACAATACCAGGATGGACACTTATTTTTGTCCTCCTACACCCTTTTAGTTTTCTCTCGCGTTTGTTCCGGAAGATGACGCGTGGAGCCGATCGAGATTTCGGTTTGTTTTTGCCATATGAGCGATGACCGTCGAGGTGAACACTTCCGGCTGTGCTATAAAAATGAGTTCCGACGGGTTACGACAGTGTTTCGACTGAACATGGTCATCGCATGATGTCCATTATATCAAGCAATACCAGTGCTTGAAACTTTTTATGATGAAAAAAAAAACAGTACAAATCCGCTCATTGAACTTAGATAGTATGAATAAAAAAAAGAGCAAGCCTACATCAATTTTTGATTGATTGTTGATTGATTTTAAAGGCATATCAACCCACCTAAGATTATTTCATGCTTAGATGTTAGAGAATCACGTTCATTGAACATTTATATTTACATTTTTTGTAAAATTGTTTCTTAAATGTTTTTGCGCACAGTTCTATGATATTAAGTATTCTTATCTAATACAGATAATTTGTACACAGTTGTATGGTTTCAAGTATTTCTATCTTATGCTCATAATTATATGGTTTCAAATAATGATTTCTGTTCAATTATAACTATCTGTTTGCACTCAGTTATATGGTATCATGTATTCTTATCCAATTCTAATAATTTTCAAATTGAGCCATTTGACCCGTAGATGGGACCCTAACAGGTACTACCACTTTGGGTCATTGGAGACCTGGGAGTAATGGCAATGAATGGGCAACTTCTTACTCCCTAGAGCTCTTACCATCAGATACAGTTTAGTATTATACTCAGAATGCCTAATTTTCGGTTGTTTGGTTGGTTGGGTTTTATGGCCTATAAACCATTGCAGGTCATTTAATGCCAAATCCATTTTTATACTTATAAACAGTTCTGTTTCAACCAATTCAGTTTAGCATAAGTACATAATTTAAATGTGAAAAACACCTCTATTTCAAACAATTCAGTTTTGCATAAGTACACAGTTTAATTCTTTTTTTGCCCACACAGGGGGCCCTATCAGGTGCTACCACTTCGGGCCAGAGTGGACCTGGGAGTGATAGCAATGAGGGAGTACTCTGCATTTCCGAATTCGACATTCCATCTGGAGCCTCACCATCAGATTGTTTAGTGTCATATACAGAACAGTCGTTGGGGGGAATCTTACCCCTCTGCAGAGATTCAGTCGGTGTAATCTACTGCTCCAGCCGACTGGGCCACTCATTTTTGGAGGAGGGGGTCTTATTCTTCTGTAGGGGACACTCTTTTACACTCTTCCGAAAAAGCAGGCTACATGATTAAATGTTATTGAAGCAGGAGGTTTTATAGCATGTCTTTCTTATAGATGGATAATTTATCAGATTTCGATGTTCATCCCTCTCAATTGTCAATGCTCTAGAACAAACTTCAATGCTTAGGAAACTGTCCCAACACTTCACAGCCTCTTGACTCGACACGGTAGTCCATCTGCCCTTTAACAGGTCTTGTTTTTCATTCTTCCGTGTATCTGGCCACCCTTTTCTCAAGGTACACTCTCTCGGTGAAGTTTAGAATACACCAATTGCATCCTCTGTAAGACCTTCTACACAAAAGGATGACCTGAGTATAAAACAATTCTGTATGCGGTTGTCTGGTGGGCAGTATGGAGTCAACCCTTCATTGCCATTACTTCCAGGTCCACTCACACTCACTGTGGTAGTACCAGTAAGCGTCCAGTCTATAGATCAAATATATCTATTTAAAAAGTATTAACCTTAAATAGGAATACTTGAAACCATATAACTGTGTGTAATGAATCCATAAAATCGGTCTAAATTTTTGAGATCAGGCTTGATGTGTATTATTTTTGTTGTGATTTTTAGGACTGTTGTCCTCATCTTCATTGGGGTAAGTTGAAACAACGTTTTGGCTGCTGTATCCTACGGACTTCCTCAGGTGTCTCTTGTTTATCCATATTTACCAACCCCTCCGCTCGGGTAGGATATGACACAAGGTCTATTTTGACAGGTTTGAATTCAGAGTTTTCCTTCTAGACTAGTTGCCTCACCAAAGCTGAAGAACCTAGTCTGCCCTACTAGCTGGAGAGAGAATAATTGGATTCATACCTTTCCCAAGGGTATTAGTGCTATGTAAAATGCAGTCAGTCTCGTCCAGGATTTGAACTCGTGTCGCCGTGTCCATTTCCTACGACGATAACCATTACACCAGTGGTACCTCCTTGTTTATCCGGACACAGAAATGATTCAACCTGGGATATTATTTCTAAAGTTTGACTGTTAATCAAATTCGACATTCAAGGAATATGAAGATCTTATTCAAATGATCGCTAGAGCAAGTATAGAAATGATCAAAATCTGGAGACCAATAATTGTAAAAAGCTAAATCAAATTGTTTTAAAGTGAATTACTTTAAAAAAATATCAAGAATAACGGATGCCATTGGATTTTCTCGTTTCGAATTGAAACGTGGTGCTTCTCGGATTTTTCATATTTACCAACCCCACCGCTCGGGCAGGATATGACACGAGGTCAATTTTTAAGCGGAGTTTAACAGGTTTGATTTCAGAGTTTTCCTTCTCCTAGACTAGTTGCCTTACCAAGACTGAAGAACCTAGTCTGCCCAACTATTTACCCATAGCTGGAGGCAGAATAATGGGATTCATACCTTTCCCAAGGGTATTAGTGCAATGTGAAATGCAATGAGTCTCGTCCAGGATTTGAACTCGTGTCGTCGTGTCCATTTCCTACGACGATAACTGTTACACCACGGGCACCTCCTTTTTCTCGGATTTATAGGCGTATAAAACAATGACGTCATTATTTAGAAGTCATTGTAAATTGTTAATAGGAATAATTGAAAGCATATCATTGTTTACAAATGGATAAAAATTTCCTGGCCACATATAATTGCTTTCGATAAAAAAAATAGTTTGACTACCGCATTAGATAACACAACGAGAAGGGGAGTCCCTGTGGCGTAGTGGCAAACGTACTGGACTGCGACGATATCGTTATGAGTTCGAACTCAAGTCATGTATTTTCGGACTAAAATAATTTTGAATGTTATGAACACGCCTATTCATCGAGCTACGAGTTAAATACTACAACTACTGATAATCTATAAGAATAGTCTTGGCATTAAATAACCCATGAAGGTTGATATGCCATTAAAACAAAGAAAACAAAAAATAAGCGTACAAGAGAAACCAACCAACCAACCAACCACTCTCATGGAGCAAGCCTGGTGTGAGAACCAATTTAGTGGGTGATTACTCATCCATACAGCAAGTAGATTGTAGTGGATAGAAAACAGAAAAATAAAATAAGTTCAAAAAGTGCAGAAATTCTCAGAGGCCCCTGACCGGAAGTTGGAATGATGCATGCCCGAGAAAAGGACTGTTCCTGCACAAAAGCAGAAATTCGATCTCACTTCAGCAGTACCCCTCAGATTGAAAGGCCCCTCTTTCATGTGGCCGCCAGCAGCGAACACATGGCTGATTAGGTTTAGCGGCTAGACACCATGTCTGCTGTTTACGAGACGACACCGCCGAAACAAGCGCTATAAATATCATCGAATTTGGACTTATCAACCACCGGAGACGACCTGTATATTTTTACACCTTGTCTAGGAGATGCGACCATTCCCATTGGATTCAGGAAGAATTTTGTCACCTAAAGAATGCTTGTTGAATCCAAAAATAAAGTTAAAATTTGAAAGGTATCTTGGTCCATTTTCTTTCTTCCTTCAGGGATTCCTGTGCAGCCTTCCACAGGCAAAAAGAAACCAAGAATTAAGATGGAATAAGAAGAAAACCAACGGAGTTAGATATCTAAACACAAAACTCTTAATGACAGTAAACAGCAAAAATCTCATAACCCTTACAAGAATTTTTTATATAATGCACACACACACACACACACACATATATATATATATATATATAATTTGTAAAATATATTCATGCGAATGACTTTTAATCTGAATAAAAAAGAGAAGCTTTTAGCTGAGGTGAGTCCAAGATAATCTCCCCTTGGTCGTACTTGCGAAACTGAAGGAAACGCATTTGATTGTTGTCATACTGAGACGGCCAGAGCTAGGGACTGACCCGCCAAATAATAATATTCTACCCCCACTTTTAACCTACTTTAAACTATTGCTAAAAAAGCGAAGGGCAAGGAAGGGAAAAGGTTTTTGAAGTTCCTTAAAATAAAGGGGTTATTTTTCTTCGATATTTTGTTGTGACCAATGCTATTCTTCCTAATCTAATCTATCTATCTATCTATCTATCTATCTATCTATCTATCTCCTAATATATTTATACATTTTTCTTTCTTTTTCTTTTACTATCTTTTTTCAATCTATCTATCAATTTAAATCTGACAATGAATGGACAAAAAAAAAAAAAACAAAAAAAAAAATAAACAAATCTAAGAAAAGGATAAAAAGTAGAGTTCACAGAAAATATATTATCACGTATTTTCTGACAAGAGTTTGTGTAAAGATGAAAAAAAAAAAAAAAAAAAAAAAAAGAAAAAAGAAAAAAGAGATTCAAAAGAAAGAATAGAATGTTTTTAGAAAGATTACTTTTGTGCTTCGTGGATAAAAATAATTTGTATAATTCATTTTTTGACTGTGTGTCTGCAGAGAGAGAAAGAGGTTTAGGTTAAGGTTTCTTCGTTTAATGGCATATCCATCTTCGTGGGTTATTTAATGCCCAAGCCATCCTTCCTAGAGAACAGCAGTGATGCTATTTAACCCATAGATGGGGGATAAGGGGGTAAATACCTTTCCTAAGGGTATTTATCCAAAAGTGTGCATCGTAGTGTGACTGGAGTTCAAACTCGCTTCCTAAGATTCCTCAGTCCAATGCTTTAACCATTAAACCACGAGGACACCACCGTGTATGTGTGTGTGTGTGTGTGTGAGAAAGAGAGAGAGAGAGAGAGAGTGAGAGAATGAGAGAAAGAGAGAGAGAGAGGGGGGAAGAGAAGGAGGAGAGGAAGTAAATATGTTGATTCTTTAGTGGGTTCGGTTATTGTTTAATGGCATATCAACTCATCAGGGCTCTTTAATGCCAAATCTTGTTTCCTTTGTTCATATAATTTGTAAATGAATAGTTTGTAGGTAGATATTTTTGTTATTAAATGAATTGTTTGAGCGAGGGACAATAGTTAGTTGACAATTTTGGTTGGTTGATGATTTTATTTGATGGCAGATCAACCCTTGTGGGTTATTTAATCACAAATCTTTTTTTTTTTTTGCATATAAGATTAATTTTCTTTAACTTCATGTGTGTTAATAAATTGGTGGAAATAATTTTATTAACAGCTTCTTTCGACCCCGTTGATCTTGTGGGGATTAGAAAAAAAGATAATTAAGACGTAAAATGAATAAATTCAAAAGTAACGTTTTTCCAGAAAACCTCTGACATAAAGCAAAATCTGCGCATGCCTGAAGGATAAACTTCCTGGAACCAAAGAGAAATTGTCTCTCACTAAGCGTTCACCGCTGTTTCTGGATGGACCTCCTTTCTCTCGGCTACTGGGAGGGTAACTTACGTGCTCGATGAGTCATGGGCTTAGCAGCTGGTTGTTATCCCTGTTAGCAGCCGTCTCTGCTAACTAACAAACCTCACTGAAAACACCCATTCGACAAACGACGGACTTCAGACTTATAACTTCCCGAAAATGACTAATATGTTTCAACGTCTTGTCTGAGAGACGCCACTATTTCAACTGGTACGGGAAAACATTTTCATCACGGAATAAGCGTTAAACCCTAGAATAAAGTTTGTGTTCAAAGGTATCCTCGTCTCTTTCTTGCCGTCTTTTATTTTTTTGCATCATTTTACAGACGAACAAGACGATAAGTTAATGGGGTTAGAAGAATAAAAAGGAGTCAGATACGAAACTCATAATCATCCCAAGAGACCTAAACGACCGACGCCACAACAACTACAAATAATTAACCAAACCCTCTTAAATCCCCTAACCCTCATTTTCCGCCTTGTTATTCCTTTAAGATAAAAACATTTTGGGTGTTTTTTTTTTTGTTTTTTTTTGTCAGGAGAGAAATTATTTGCATACGGTAGTGACTTAACTATATAGGTACTAGGGCTTGACATGATCGGACCTCACGAATTGCCGTCTAGGCCAAAAAGAGGCAAAATGGAGTGTCGCAGGTCACATGACCACTTAGTACCGGGTCAATGACCTCGCAGCCACTAGAATCCCGTTCTAAAGTATTACGGATCACCACCCACGAACAGCAGATGATTCTTTTGGGAAGAGGTCTTACTCCTTTTTAGGGGTGCAGTCGGTATATTTTACATCCCCAGCCAGCAGGGCGGAGATTCTTCTGATGTTATAAGGGAGAAATGATGTCGGGGTTAGAAATGCTATTTTTCCCAAGTGTAGAGAGAGGCACTTCTGTTTGCATTATTAGATTTCACCATCGAATCGGCCCATTTGTTCTCCTGTGCTTTAAATTTTATAAGACTCCACAAGAACTATGAAAAATCGAAGCTGTGTCGACCTCTTAGTAAATCTCTCCTTCCACTTGGATCGTTGTTATCAATTTTTCTACACATAGATAGATTAATAGATATGTGTATTAAATTCTATAAAACTCCCGAAAACCTTATAAACTGAAGCATTCATGTCTATATGTTTATTGCCTCTATGTAATTGAATCTATCTATCTATCTATCTATCTATCTTATGCCTCCCTGCTTGCCTATCTATCTATCTATCTATCTATCTATCTATCTATCTCATTGTTTCTCAATGATATTTCGCTCTTCATAAATTTATTTATATTTGTCTTTATCTATTATAAACTTTACATTGAGCAATCAATTTAGATGATTCTGTTTAAGTATATCTATCGAAACAATTGATACAATATCTATCTATCTATCTATCTATCTATCTATCTAGATAGATAGATAGATAGATAATGATTTTAATCATAATATTTTCATAGAATAAAATTTCATGGGGATTTAGTGATAGGAGTATTTATTATTTGCGGATCTTTCTAACTTCTCCCCAAGTCAGAAGTAACATTAAGTAAACAATGAATGACTAATAACAGGATTACTAAAATCCATTATCATACTGAGGAACGTGATAGATAGATAGATAGATAGATAGATAGACAGATAGATAGATAGATGGATGAAAATATTTAAGTTTATTGTAATAATTTTTGTTAATATAAAAACATATTTGAAGATAGAAATTTGTTTTTAAACTATTTCCTCTTTTATGCTTACCTAGGTTTTTGAAAGCGATTTTTAAGAAAATCCATCGTATTTTTTAATATTTAAATTTTAATATCTCAGCCTGCGGAAACATGCTCAAGGTTTATTCAAGAAAAAATTACTTAAGAAATTAAGAAAAAAAAAGTTCTCGTCTTAAAGCACGCAAAAATTCGAAAAAAATATGCAAGAGTTTTTTTTTATTTCTTTTTTTTATTTTTATTTTAATATACAAGTAAAAATGATCGTAAGCATTCTTAATAAAAAAAATCAGTTGTTCAATATTCAAGAAGAAAAACTATACTAGATCTTTTAGAGAAAATCAATTTTCTAAAAGCTTGCCAATTTAAAAATAAATATCTAAATGCTTATTCAAAAAACAAAATAAAAAATAATAAAAACAAACAAACAAACAAACCCTAATAGTTTTACTTTGTAATGGTTTGATATAATAAAAAAAAAAATGAAGCGAACTATGATTGTGTCTTTTTCAAAGGTTACCTAAATTAATCTCTTTAAACTGTACTCCTCAAACTAAACACTGTGGCACATTAGAGCCTTGCGAGATATGGCTATGTGTTATATGTGTAACGGTTAGCAAGCTAGACTAGCAAACCCACACAAGTGAGTTCGAGTCTCATTGGGCGCCCCATTCATTCGGCCTTGTGCCACATCAAAGCAAAAGAGCTTTGTAAATTAATGTATACGCAAAACCTCATAAATGAAATGATTGCTGGTTTTCGCTGTGGACTACCCTATGGAACTTTTTCCGGGAGTAGTTGAGCTGGTCCATGTCTACTTGTTTACGACTGTTTAGAGCTGTTGGGGAGAGATGTACGGAGATCTTTACGTAAACTGCCAACACATGCAGCCTGCTGCACTGTTCTCTGCGGCTCGTGGGAGCCTCTAAAAAAAATTAAAATAAACACTTGCACTTGAATCGTGACTAAATTCTTTTGATTTGAAAAAAAAAATGTGTCCCCTTGATAATTCGTATCCCAGTGATGCGGTCCTCCGACTAAAACGTTTGCACCCCACCCCCTGCAATACCAATCCTTATCACTCTGCTGCGAACTACAAATCCGTATGTACCCTATTTGTCACGGGGGTGTCCTTGTGGTGTAATGGTTAAAGCGATGGACTGCGGAATCATAGTATGCGAGTTCGTGCTCCAGTCGCGCTATTACTCTCACTTTCGGGTAAGAGGTATAACCCCCCTTATCCTCCCAGCTATGGGTTAAATAGCACCACTACGGTTCTTCTCAGAGAATAGCTTTGGCATTAAATAACCTACAAAGGTTGATATGCCATTAAACAAAGAAACCAAACCAAACCAAACCTATTTGTCACGCACCCCACCAAACGAGCGAGTATGGCACAAGGCCTTTTTAAAGGTGGATCCGGGCGCAGGTCCGTAGCTCAGACATGCCCGGCGGTTCCAAAAATGCCGCGGTCATTCCTCTAAAAAATCCGTATGTACTAGTATATCGAAACATTCTTGGTTCGTTATATATATATATACAACAGTTTTATAGCATGTTAACCCTTTTTGGGTTATCAAATTATGGGTCCATTTATTCTTTGAAATGATTATATGGTTCGAGTAAATTTCTATTTGATAATCATTTGCAACCAATTATAGCTTCAAGTATGTATTTACCCAACCCTCCACTACGAACGGAATGCGACACGAAGTCAATTTTTAAGCGGAGTACAGCTGGTTTGATTTCAAAGTTTTCCTTTTTCTAGACTGATCTCCTTACCTAGGCTAAAGAACCCAGTCTGCTCCACTGTTTACCCATGGATGGGTGTGAGGAGAAGAGATGAATTCACATCTTTCCTAAATGCATAAACCTTAAATAAAACGCAAACAACCCAATCCATGATTTTACCTCGGGTCTTTACATTCCATACAAATTTTCCTTCTCCTAAACTGGTTGTTTTACGAAGGTTAAAGAAACTAATATAATTTATTATTTACCTATAGCTGAAAAGGCGAGAACAGATTGATTCATGTCCTTTCGAAGTGCATTGTCATAGTATGACGAGAGTTATCTCCATATAGATGGAAGTTTTCGAATCAAAGAGAGAGGGGGGGCGTTCAAGATGGCTACCAATGTATGACGACAGGCGCCCTTGTTTCCTCCTTCAATCTATTACTAAATCATGCTATTACTACAGACAAATAGTATTACATGTTTGCAGCGGTGGGAAGAAACTGCGAAAAGAATACAGAATTCTACAGTGAACTGAAACGGAGAACAGGATAGCAATTTTTAAGTCTCTCGTTGCTCGCAAACTCAAGGAAGTCAGTACGTGCGTTTAATATCAGGCCATGCGTCATGATGGAAATTTTGTGACCACAACTGTGAGTTTTTTCATTCTTGTGTTTTAAGTTTTTTTATTGTCTTGAAGAATTGGTAATAACGATAGCTAACGGTACGAGTGAACAATTGATGGGTTGGGAGACGTCAAATTTGGTGGAATCCTTCAAATTTTTCCAACAACAGTGTACTTCTTCGTTAAGAGCATACAAGAAAACAAACAAATAACATTACACGCATAAGCACAGAGTGAAACGCAAACAAACACATCCAGGATTTGAACTTGGGCCGCCGATTCCATTATCAACGACGATAACCGTTAAGCTTAGTTATAAAGTTTTAAGTATTCCTATTTAATAATAATAATGATAATAATAATATAAGAACCAATCATATCAAAGCGTGGATAGATAAAACGCAACAAAATAGCAAATGCAGACTATGCGGTGACAGAGATGAAACCATCAATCACATAATAAGCGAATGCAGCAAATTGGCACAGAAGGAGTACAAGGCTAGACACGGCTGGATGGGCAAGGTGATCCACTGGGAGATGTCCAATAAATTTAAATATGCCAACAAATGGTATATGCATAACCCAGCACCTGTCCTAGAAAATGACACACACAAACTCCTATGGGACTTTGATATACAAATGGATCACCTAATCTCGGCCAGAAGACCAGACCTAATAACAATCAACAAAAAAAAAAAAAAAAAAAAAAAGAAAATCTGCAAAACTGTCGACTTTGCTGTCCCGGCTGACCACAGAATAAAACTGAAAGAATGTGAAAAGAGAGATAAGTACCTTGACCTTGCTAGAGAATTGAAAAAGCTATGGAACATGAAGGTGACAATAATACCAACTGTGATTGGTGCTTTTGGCACGGTAACTAAAGGGTTACTAAAGGGCCTGGAGGATTTGGACGTTGGCGGCCGAGTGGAGATCATCCAAATGACAGCATTATTGGGAATAGCCAGAATACTGAGAAGAGTCCTGGAGACTTGAGAAGACTTGCAGTCACTCAATCTCCAGTGAAAGACCATCAGTTTACGCTGATGTGAAAAACTCTAATGAGTAATAATAATTTGCAATAGATGATAAGGTTGTGTTAAATAAAAGAATGGTTGTATCACTTATATGAGTGGTAATTAAAAAGTGAATTAGAAATCTTATTCAAAGACATCCGGTCAACTGGATGTAGATGACTGGGTATGATTCCGAGATGAGTTTAAGAGCTTGGTGGGGACTGGATAGTCTCGGTTATGAGATCAAAACTTCGTCATAGAATCAAGAAAGATTTTGCGAAATTTAATCAGTTGGTCCAGATGAGTTGATATGTAGAAATATGTAAAAAATGGGGTGCTAATTTTTTTTAAACCTTCGTTCAAAGAGCAATTCTCCAAATTTAGTCGAGTTAGTACGGGGCCATTGGTTTAATGAGTAGAGGTCTGAGAGACCGGGTTTCAATCCTTGGCCGAGACATGCTAAAGACTAAAAAAATGGTACTTGATACCGCATTGCTTAACACTCAACATTATAAGGTTTGAAAGTTGCCTCAAATTGTCTTCAGACCGCGGAGCAATATGCATCAAGTTGGATTTGGTTGAAAGCGAGAAGTTTTCAGCATGAAGGAAATACACGCGGAACCACCTTTCCGGTGTGAATACGTAAGAAACGGTTACTGTAAATGGAACTGTTTTTTTTTTAATCACAAACTGCGCACTAAAAATGAAGATTAACGTCCAATGTAGTCTCTGTTCTTAATTGATCTGGCGTATATATATATATATATATATATATATAATTCTCTTAATACCCTGTCCGGTGGCAAAAGCTGCTTGGTAGCGCCAGGAGTGGCAGTACCACCTTGAGCTACCGAAACTGTGTTATCACCCCTGGTTGTCGGCTGATGAGGACATGGTATCGCACGTACTTTCACACGTTGTATGATGAAAAAAAAAGGGTAAGCATCAAGGGTAAAGTAGAGCAATCCAGGGAAGGAATAGCGCCCTTCCCTACACCTTGGTGTTGCAGCTATTGAAAAGGGAACCTTCGGGTCACCCTCGACTAAGGTCGCCAACTTTACTTACTATATGTTAGGAAAAGACGTCTTAGATAGAAAAGTATTAATTCTTCCCAGTAAGAAATATCGCCGAGTTTGTTCCTTAAAAAAACAAAACGAAAAAAAAAAAAGCCCTGAGTGAGGCCTGCTACTACAGAAAAAAGTTGAGCGATCGAAAGAAAATAACACAACGTATGAGTCGAAGTGATCATTTTCATCGTCACAATAAGACAGCAAAGGGCTATTCAATGGTTGGTTTAAAAGTTTGTCCAACTTTGGGTTATTGTATGGTGAAGTCATTTTAACAATAAATGTATATTTAGTCATTTGAAAACTGTTCTACACTTCAGTTGTAATTGCTGCAATATCATTGTTCTAGGAACTAATATATAAATGTAGTTTTAAAAAGTCGTCGGAAAATCATCTCAAACAGATTTAGTTAATTCCTAGATAGAACCCTTAAAGGTACTAGCATTCCAAACAGGTTGAACTTGGGAGTAAGAAAACGAAGGGGCGAATTAACACACCCCAGAAGTCCGGAAAAGGAGTCTTACCATCATCATCATCATCATCATCGTGCCGCTAGAACGGATATCCCTGACCCTCTCTCGCCACTTCTCCCTATCGTTAATCGCCTCTGGTCGCTCTTCAGGGCTACATCCCGTATCCTCACATAGCTGCTGAATGTATGTTCGAGCTGGTCGTCCTGTTTTTGCCCGGCCATATGTGGGGATCCATAGGAGTACATCACTTATGAGCTCGTCCCAGCAGTGTCCTGCATGTCTGGTTCGTCTAACTTGGATAGTTTTCGTGATGGGAGGCAGGTGGCCGTATAGATGGTGTTTTGTGGGGTGTTGCCGCCAGGACATGTTGAAGATTGCTCGCAGCATTCTTGTGTAATTGCCGTCTAGCTTCTTCTCCAGCCGTTTTGTTAGCGTCCAAGTAGTGCATCCATATAGCAGTATCGATACGACAGCTGCCTGGAAGAAACTGTTTTCATTTTATCGGTCAGGTCTGATTTCCATATGATCGATTGTCTATTGTTAGCTGACCATGCCTTCGTTAGCCGCGTGTCGATGTCCTTTTCGGTTGATGAGACGCTGCTTCCTAGGTAGGTGAACTTGTCTACTAGTTTAAGAGGGGTTCCGTCTAGTGTGGAGATGTCACTTGTTTGATTATAGCACATATATTCCGTTTTGTGTGCATTAACATGGAGGCCTGTGCCTGCGGCCGCTCGTTCCAAACTGTGCAGTAGTGTTTCAGCTTGGTTGGGTGTATTTGCCAGTATCGCTATGTCATCGGCGTAGTCGGCGTCGGTAATTGTTTTTCGGGGTACCTTCTGCTTCTTTTCTTTGTCAGCTCGAAGCCGTTTTCTCTGATTTTATCAATCGATGTTCTGAGCTCGTAATCTAGACAGATGATAAAGAGGTATGGAGCTAGCGTGTCTCCTTGTTGTACTCCTGCTACAATGTCGAAGTATTCTGTGTCTCCATCTGGTGAGCGTACTTTCACTTTGGTGTTTCTATAGAGAATCGTTATTGCTGCTACGGTTTCTTTAGGTAGGCTGTATGCTAGTAGGATTTGTTCCATCTTTCCTCTGTGAATGGAATCGAAAGCCTTGGTAAAGTCGACAAATAGTAATGTCGCTTGTAGGTTTTTTGCCCGTGCACCTTCAAGGATTCTACGGATGGTCAATATTTGTGAGGTCGTGGATCTATTTCTTCGGAAGCCATTTTGGTTTTTTCTAAGGATGTTGTCGATTTTGGGTTCTGTGCGGTTTCGTAGTAGGGCATTGTAAATTTTGGTTGCTATGGATGTAAGTGTTATGCCTCGGTAGTTCTTGGCTAATCCGAGGTCACCCTTTTTAGGGAAGGGGAGGATGCATCCCTTCATCCATCTGTCTATTGAATTTTGATTATAGACTGCAATTTATTGTCGTCTCCAGGACACCCTTTTTTAGGTGAGGATTTTTACTCTTCTGCAGTAGCTGCAGTCACTGTATTCTTCGTCCTGCCGCCCAATTGGCTGGGGCTGTGGAATATGCCTACTGGCTCTCTACAGAGGGGTAAGACACCTGATAGTGGTGATTCAGTCCTGGTGCTTTGGGGAATGTGGAGTTCCCTTTCATTGACATTACTCCCGGGTTTATTCTGATCCGGAGAGGTAATACCTGTCTGGGTCCCATCTATGGGTCAAATAGAACTGTTTAATTATTTAGCTGAATGCAAACAAATAACTGATGTTAAAGTGAATTGTTAGAGCTACATAGGAATATCTGAGATCATTTAACCGTGCAAACAAAATATTATAATTCAGTAGAATTATTAATGTTAGATGGCATTTGCACGCATTTAACTGGGTGTAAATAAATGAGCGATGGCTTGTTTAAAATTTTATCTGCAAATTATTTGTTTATAAATCAAGTATATATATAGTCATCCACAGACAAACTGTTTCGTTGTATCACAACTCATTAGTGTGGCTAGACATATGAGATGCTTGAAGTTGGGATCGAAACCTGGCTGACTTTATCCCAGCCCGATATTCTACCTCACAGCCACCAAAAAGCTCGACGTAAGCGAAGTGATTTTAATGCATACGTATTACGCTTTTTTTGTTTCTATATTAAGGCTTACTGTTACTTAAAGATTTGGTTTTAAATAACTAAAGATGATTAATATATCATAAAACCCAATAACCCCGTCGATAGCATGATAAGAGAAATAACTTCTACATTTATTGGCCTAGCGGTTAGAGTGTTCGCCAATCGCCCGGGAGACCTGGGTTCAATCCCTGGTCGAGTCATACCAAAGACTCAAAAAATGGTACTTGATGCCTCCTTGCTTAACACTCAGCATTATAAGGTACGGATCAAGGGTAAAGTGGAGCAATCCAGGGAAAGGAGTAGCGCCCTCCCCTACACCTTGGTGTAGTAAGCTATCGAAAAGGGAGCCTTCGGGTCACCCTCGACTATGGTCGCCTACTTTTGTTTGATATGTTAGGCCAGAAGTATGAAACACCTAGTGAGAATCTCATTAACAAAAGCCAGTTAGTCTAGCTTGTTCACGATTAGAACGTGCGAGGTACCTAAAACTGGAAAGGAAATAAAACATCTTTTATTTAATGATGGAAAATAAATGATTTTCCATCATTAAATAAAAGATGGTTTCTGGTTCTAAACTATATATTAAAATTTTGATCGAAATGTTCAAACTGCAGTATTGCTCATAAGTTTCATAGTTTCATCACAAAAATCATCATCATCATCTTGTCGTGCCATCAGCACGGATATCCCTGATCCTTTCTCGCCACCTCTCCCTATCTTTCATCGCTTCCGGCAGGTCTTCAGGGCTACACCCCGTATTCTCATAGAGCTGCTGTATGTAGGTTCAAGCTGGTCGCCCTGCTTTTGCTCGGCCATGTGAAGGGGTCCACAGGAGTATATAAATTATGAGCACGTCCCTACTTCTCCAGCAGTGTCCTGTATGTCTGGTCCGTCTAATTTGGATAGTTTTAATCACAAAAATACCAGGATTTTATTATTTCTGGTGGAATATTATACCATCAAGACGGATATCATTAGACATTATTTATTACCAAATTCTAAAGTATCAAAATTCGGTAAGCAAAGATATAGATATAAAGATTCTATAAATTAAGGACCCACTTTATAAACATATTTGTGCAATTTTAATTTTTGTTATTGTCGTGCTGCAGTTAATCTTGTATATACAACGAGTTTAACGCTTGGAAATTCAGAGAAATCTAATATATACTGATACATTAGAGAGATGTCTTTGATGTTTCTCTGAATGAGTAAGTAAATACAGACGCACTGGATTTTGAAACGGTCTCACCGATTCCATTTTTTGCACCGATAGCCATTACACCAACTTCTCTTGGGGACTGAGCATAAAGGTAAGGAAATGAGCTCAGAATTTTCATTTTCATACTTTTCGGAGAAAAATCTATCGAAATTCATCTAGAATATGTTTTCCAAGAGGCGAAGTCATTTGAAGATCTTTCATTGTTTTCATTCATTTATTCTTTCTTTCTTTCTTTCTTTCTTTTAGGTGTAAAACTTATTTCCTAACGAATCTTGTTGCTTTCTTTTTTCTTATTGATCTCGTTCATTTCTTTCTTTCTTTCTTTCTTAAGATTCTTTCTTTCTTTCTTTCTTTCTTTCTTAAGATTCTTTCTTTTTTCAATGTCTTCTTTCTTTCGTTCTTTCTTTTCAGTGCTTTTTCTCTTAAGATTCTTTCTTTTTTCAATGTCTTCTTTCTTTCTTTCTTTCTTTCTTGTTTGCCAGAATAGTTTCACATTTTGTCCAAGTCAATTTTTGAAACTTTTCAACACATCAAGGTATCTTCCTGCCGGGGTTGCGTTAGACGTAACTTGAAGATTTCTTTCCTTGCTCAAAAGACACATTTGATGCTTTTACTCCGGCTTCAGGATGGAGGATGGGGGGCGTTCGTTTTGGGAGAAGGACCCTTTTGATGCTATGATTGGCTCCCTTAGTTGACTCAAGCAACTCACCAATCACTTGCTATTTCCATGTAGAAGCAGAATTCTCAAATTCCGTCTTAGATATTTCTTTGTGGTCTTTTAAGTACCCCGGGCAGGTTTTTCGTTTGAGATGTTACTGATGTATGTGTGTATCATTGCCATTACGTATATCATCTATCTGAGAACGTACGTTTGCATCAAATCGGAAAGCGAAAATCTATGTCACCATATCACTTTAGAAATGTTGGAGAGAGTCAATGTCAGTGCAAGGTTAAAATTGATAGTCTTAGTTTATTTGTTTAACGGCATATCAACTTCTTGTGGGTTATTCAATGCCGAAATTTGATTCCCTTATAAATGTTCGATTGTAATTATAACTCATTCATAAGCTTGGTTCGGTTTGCTCATTTCTACTGTTTAGTCCTCGAAAACATTCAGTGAAGTGAGAACTTGGGTGCCGCCACGGTATAGACTGTTGTTTAGTCTCGTAGCTGTATAACCATATTTCTTTCAGAGTTACCAGATAGAGGTGCTCTTAGCGTAACGGTTACCGTTGTGGGAAATAGAATCGGTGAACAGTGTTCAAATCCTGGACGAAAGGGTTTGCGTTTTACTACGCGATAATATCTTTGAGAAATCTATGAATCTACCTGTTTTCCCGCCCAGCTACTGGTAAATATTCGGAAAGATTGGGCTCTTTTGTTGTGGAAAGGCTACCAATCAAGGAGAGAAAAAACAAAAACAAAACAAGAATTCAAACCGCTATACTCCGCTTAAAAATTGACATTATGTCGCACCCATATCTATTCCTGTAGTAGAGAATTCTGAGGTACTGAAACCGATGAATTATTGAATTGATTAATCTGAACGGAATGTCAACTTGTCTGGGATTATTTAATGCATAAAGATTAGAAGAAATTTCGATTCTGGTAAATTATTTCTTTTGTAGCCCAAAAGAACAAGAATAAACAGTTTAAACAAAAGTCATTAGCGTCAATCTGGAGAGTAAAAATCACCCTTTAAAATGTTATATACATATATTTACCAACTCTCCCGCACGATTGCCCAGTTGTATGGGGCTGAAGAATACACCAACTGCTTCTCTGCTGAGTGGTAAGACATCCCATCAACGGGTGTCTTCGATATTACACTAAACAATCTGATGGTGAGGCTCCAGTAATGCTGGAGCTTTGGGGAATGCAGAGGACCCCTTCATTATCATCGCTCCCACGTCCACACTGGCCCAAAGTTGTAGCACTTGATAGAGTCCTATCTAAGGGCCCAATAGAACTAAACTGTGTACTTATTCTAAACTGAATTATTTGAAATAGAACTGTTTTTGACATTTAAACTGCGTACTTATGTTAAACTGAATTGTTAGAATTAGATTTATTTTTTGACATTGAAACTGTGTAATTAGAATAAACTGAATTGTTTGAAATAGAACTGTTTTTGATATTGAAATTGTGTACTTATGCTAAACTGAATTGTTTGAAATGGAATTGTTTTTATATATTGTATGCTAAACTGAATTGTTTGAAATAGATCTGTTTTTAACATTGAACCTGTGTACTAATGTAAAACTGAATTGCTTGAAATAGAACTATTTTGACATTTAACTGTGTAAACAAAAATTATACTTATTCTAAACTGAATTGGTTGAAACAGGACTGTCTAGATGTATAAAATGGATTTGGCATTAAATAACCTAGAAAAGTTGATGTGCCATGAAATTAAACCAAACAAAAACCTCCGCACAAGTCGTATGAAACAGAAGGTCAATTTTTAAGCGGAGTTGAACAGTTTTGAATTCTTAGTTTTCCTACTCCTCAGCTGGTTGCCAAGGTTAAAGAACCTAGTCTGCCCTACTAATTACTCATTGGTGGAGGGAGAATACTTGGATTCTTACTTTTTACACGGGTATTATCGATATATGAAATACAAACACCTTTGTCAAGGATTTGAACTCAGATCATCATGTTCATTTCCTACGACATTCACCATTACATCATGAGTGCTTTTAAAATGCTATATTACATGAACTTAATGGAGGTGCCCGTGGTGTAATGGTTATCGTCGTAGGAAATGGACGCGGCGACACGAGTTCAAATCCTGGACGAGACTCATTGCATTTCACATAGAACTAATACCTTTGGGAAAGGTATGAATCCAATTATTCTCCCTCCAGCTATGGGTAAATAGTAGGACAGATTGAGTTCTTCAGCCTTGGTGAGGCAACTAGTCTAGGAGAAGGAAAACTCTGAAATCAAACCTGTTAAACTCCGCTTAAAAATTGACCTTGTGTCATATCCTGCCCGAGCGGAGGGGTTGGTAAATATGATATTACATGAACTTAATTGGGTTGGGGAGATAATCAAGCGCCCTAAAATGAGGAATGCCTTGAAGATCAAGCATTTTTTGAGACTGGCACGTATGAGTCGATTCGAGCGTTGCCCTCCACTATAAAATGATTTCATGTCAAACCCGACATGCAGGATGTCGGATAGATACTACCTTCTTCTACAATCGTTTCTTCCAAAATGTAAATGAAAGTTTAAAATAGCAAAAAACTAATGTCAACATCTGTTCTCCTCTTCAGCTATCGGTAAATAGAAAAGCTGAATGGGCTCTTGACAACTCGTTTAGGAGAAGGAGAACTCTGAATTCAAACAATTTGCACTTGGCTTAAAAAAAGGATCTTGTGTTGGAGGTTTTGAATGAATATATAGTTACAAGTCGTTCGAAAAAAACTCTCACTAGATCGCTAAAGATATTGTAAAAAACAATTTGGAAGTGTCCATTCGATCTGATTTCTAGACCGCATTTAAATATTTTGGCACGTACATAGCTAACAGCTTTAAGCTTTACCCAAATGCTCATGAATTATAAACCAAACGCCTTCTCTGGTGTCTCGAATGACTCGGCAACCCTCTGACCGAGATTTGTTGATTCGGCAGAGGATCAACAATTTCAAGGGTTGACGCCGTCGAAGGTCTTCAGTGGCATGCTGGTTGGTCGGTCTCAAAATCTCCACGCTGGAATTTGGCACGCATCTTTTTTATAGTTGATTTTGACGGGCACTTGTCACTAAGTCAGCCGTCGGCAGGATTTAATTAAGGAGCTTAGCTTTGAAGTGCTGTCCAGGGAGCACCTACCCCGGGTTGTCTAAAAGGGTACGTCAGATTCATTGCCTAATGGATGCCAACGGAGCTAAGCTATTTTTTTAGCATTGGCCACCTGTATGCTTGAGATCTCTACTTTAAGTTGCCGGAAATCCATGCGTTACAACTGGTGGGAAAACTCTAGTAGAAGCTAAAAAATAAAAGACTTAAGAGGATGAGAGAGAGAGAGAGAGAGAGAGAGAGAGAGAGAGAGAGAGAGAGAGAGACTGCATAATAAGTAAATACAGAAAACTTGCCCGGAAGCAGTATAAAAATTTTTTATTGCGAATTATTAGACACACTGAAACAGATAGAAGCAGACTAAGAAAGAAAGAAAGAAAGAAAGAAAGAAAGAAAGAAAGAATTGTTAGACTCGGTGAAATAAGTAGAAAGAAAGAAAGAAAGAAAGAAAGAATTGTTGTACACAGTAAAATAGAAAGAAAGAAAGGAAGAAAGAAAGAATTGTTAGACTCGGTGAAATAAGTAGAAAGAAAGAAAGAAAGAAAGAAAGAATTGTTGTACACAGTAAAATAGAAAGAAAGAAAGGAAGAAAGAAAGAATTGTTAGACACAGTGAAATAAGTTGGAGGAAAGAAATAAAGACAGAAAGATTAAAATAAAGAAAGAATTGTTAGACGTGGTGAAATAAATAAAAAGAAACACAGAAAGAAAGAAAGAAAGAGAGAAAGAAAGAATGAATGAATGAATTGTTAGACTCAGTGAAATGAATAGATAGAAAAAAGAAAGAAAAAAATAACTGTTAGACGTAGTAAAATAAATAGAAAGAAAGAAAGATTGAAAGAATAAAAATGAATAAAGAAAGAATTGTTAGACAGTGAAATAAGTAGAAAGAAAGAAAGAAAGAAAGAAAGAATTGTTAGACCAAGTGAATAAAAAAGAAAGAAAAAAGATAGAAAGAAAGAAAGAATTGTTAGATGTGGTGAAATAAGTAGAAAGAAAGAAATAAAGAAAAAAATGAATGAATTGTTAGGTACAGTGAAAAAATAGAAAGAAAAATGACAAAAAGAAAGAATTGTTACACGCAGTGAAATAAATAGACAGAAAGAAAGAAAGAAAGAAAGAAAGAAAGAAAGAATTATTAGACACAGTGAAATAAATACAAAGAAAAAGAAAGAAAGAAAGTAAAAATTGTTAGACGCAGTGAAATAAATAGAAAGAAAAAAATTGTCAGACATATTGAAATAGAGAGAAAGAAAGAAAAAATGAAAGAAAGAATTAATAGACACAGTGAAATAGAAAGAAAGAAAGAAAGAAGCAAACTTTTCCACTAGTGGACTTCGCTATTCCTGTAAATCACAAATAAAAATTAAAGGAAAACGAAATGCGAGAAACGAGAAGAATATGTAGACCTTTCTTGACAAGTGAAAAAGAAAAAAAAACTTTGGAATATGTTGGTGGTAGTGTTACCAATCGTAATCTGAACAATTGGTACAATCTTAAAGAACAACGAAAAAAGACAGAGGAAACTAGAAATCCAAAGATAGATTGAGAACATTTGGACTACAGTACTGCCGAGAATTGCTAGAATACCAAGAGTCTTAGAAAGCTATGTAGACTCTCTGTCAATTGGACTTCAGTGAAGACCACAATTTAGTATTGTATGTTGTATAGCCATGATACAACTATACAACCATACACATATACATGCGGAAACAGAATCAACAAAAATGACGAACAAACACACTTCTTTAGAAAAATATACCTCTCACACTTTATTCGAAATGGTTGCGAAAGGGTTGCGAAAGGGTTATGAGTGAGAGGTGAGTTGGAGACTGAACAAACTGCAACATATTGACTCTCTTTTCCTTTGTCTTTAGCAGCACTTCTTTCTCGTTCGGCTGGGCTGCTCAATCGGGGGTCATGAGGGCCCATAGCCCTCTGCTGGGTGCTAGTTCTCTCTACAGCATCTTATCTCCAACTAACCGACTCCACACTAACAGAACTTCCTGTCACACCGGGTTATATCATTGTTTGACATCCACCTGCTTCCTGTGAGCGTCGCATCTGCACCAAATTCAACCCGTTCACAGTCAAGGTTATACCCTGATATCTTCGACTGGATGCACCTGTTCCTTGATTGACGGCTGGGTCGAAGGTCAATATGTTACATGAACAGCTCTCACTCAATAATCTTTGTATACTATATATATATGAGCCTCACACTACGCTTGACCAGCTCCTATCACCTCATCTTATTTTATTTCGTTCTTCTCTGGTAGGTCGTCACGTCGTCTTGGTCACTGGTCTCTTCTTCGTACTGCCATCCTTGATCGTGTTTGTTGACTACTATTTCATGTGTACGTTTTAGTTTATTATTTCTTTTCCTTTCATTACCCGCTCGGCCTAAATGGGGAGTCAGAGAGCAAGATGAAGCTTTCAACAGCTCGCTTTGTGCGTCTCTTATTAACACACTAACCCTAGAACCATTTTACTCACATCACTGAAACCATCCAATCAGCGCCGTGATTAACTTCGAGCTAAACGGCTGTCCATCAAACTAGCTGAACTTATTTAATCTTTCCATTCAGGATTCAACTTGAATACAACTCTTCATGCCCAAAATAGATCTCACCTGTCTATGATGTAACATTAGTGTTAGTGTAAAGACTCGTTCAGACTAAATTTTCGACCAAAAGAATCAACCTAATCACGAGTGCTATGAAAAACTGGAGAGCGGATCTAACAGAAGGAAAGCAACACCCTGAAGAAATCTATACACAAAGAATTATCTTTAAAGGAGACTCACTGTCTCTACTGCTGTTCATTACGGTAATGATACCTTTGAATTACAGCTCAAGTATATGCTTGTCCAGTCGGCTGAGGCTGTAGAATACACCGGCTGCTTCTTTGCAGAGGTGTAAGACACTCTCAACGAGTGGCCCAGTCGGACGGGGCTGTAGAATACTACGGCTGCTTCTCTGACGAGGAGTAAGACACCCCCAACGAGTGGCTGTAGAATACACTGGCTGCTTCTCTGCAAAGGGGTAAGAAACCCCAAAGCAAAAATAGATAAGATGCAACAAAATGACAAACGTAGGCTATGTGGTGATAGAGACGAAACGATCAATTATAAAATAAGTGAATGCAGCAAACCAGCGCAAAAAGAGAATAAGATTAGATGCAACTGAGTAGGGAAGGAGGTCCACTGGGAATTGTGCAAGAAATTTGAATTCGACCTTACGAACAAGTGGTATATGCTTCGGCCGGAATCCATCCTGGAGATTGAGACGCAAAAAATCTTTGGGATGTTTAGATAAAAACAGGTCATCTAATCTCGGCCCGACGACCAGACTTGATGATAGTCAAAAAAAAAAAAAAAAAAAAAAAAAAAAAAATAGATAAAAAGAGAACCTACCGAAATATGGACTTTGGCATTCCGACCGACCACAGAATAAAATTAAAAGAAAGCGAAAAGAAAGATCAATATCTAGACCTTACTAGTAGAGCTAAAAAAAAAAAAAATGGAACATGAATGTCACAGGTAAACCCATTGTGATTGGTGCTTTCGAAACAATTGGTTAAGAGAGTGGAAGATTTTGAAATAAGAGGATAAGTGGTGACCATCCAAACAACAGCGTTAAGATCAGCCAGCATACTGAGTAGAGTCCAGGAGACTTGACAAGACTTACTGTCACTCAAACTCCTGTAAGAAACCATCAACATATGCTGATGTGAAAAACTCTCAAAAGAGTAAAATAATAATGATAATAATAATGATAATAATACCAGACCTTATAATAATCAACAACAACAACAAAAAAAGAATTTGCAAAATTGTCGACTTTGCCGTCCCAGCTGACCACAGAATAAAACTAAAAGAACGTGAAAAGAGAGATAAGTACCTCGACCTTGCTAGAGAATTGAAAAAGCTGTGGAACATGAAAGTGACGATTGTACCAATTGTGATTGGTGCTTTTGGCACAATAAATAAAGGATTATTCAAAGGCCTGGAGGACTTGGAAGTTGGCAGACGGGTGGAGACTATCCAAATGACAGTATTACTGAGAACGGCCAGAATACTAAGAAGAGTCCTGGAGACTTGAGAAGACTTGCTATCACTCAAACTCCAGTGAAAAGCCGTCAGCTAATACTGATGTGAAAAACTCCAAAGGAGTAAATAATATAAATACGCAGTTAGAATTGGCCAGAATACTGAGAAGAATTCTAGTCTGGACAGCAGAGGGGAATTGATGTCACTCAGACTTCAGTGAAAGACCATCAGCTTACTCTAGTGTAAAAAAAAAGCTCGCAAAAGAATAGAGTCCTGGAGACTTGAGGAGACTTGCTGTCACTCAAACTCCTGTGAAAGACCATCAGCTAACGCTGGCGGGAAAAGACTCTAATGAGTAAATAATAATAATAGAATAGTAACTGTAGGTCACGTAGAGACAGAGATAAGACAGTTAATCACATGATAAACGAACGCAACAAACAGACACAAAAAGAATACAAGAATAGGCACTTCTAAGTGGGAAAGGTGATTCATTGGGAAGTGCAAGAGGTTTAAATTTAAACCTACTACCAACTTGTATATGTACAAAATAGAATCTGTCCAAGAGAATGAGACACAAAATTCTCTGGGATTTTGAAATACACACGGATCACCTAATCCCGATCAAAAGACCATACTTAGTGTTAGTTGACAAGAAAAAAAAGAACTTGTTGTTAATTATATTTTGCTATTCTGGCGAACCAGGGAGTGAAAATAGAAGAAAGAAAAAAGATTAACAAATACTTGGACCTTGCCAGAGATCTAAAAAAAACCAAAAAACTGTGGGTGACGGTGATAACAGTTATAATTGGTGCGCTTTGAATGATCTTCAAAGGTATTGAAAAATATAATTATCTGCCCTTGGCATTCGAGTGTGGCTTGTCAGCATCCTTCCTGGAATTGGCGCCCACTTTGACTCCTTTTCAAAATTTCATCACGTGTAGTGTTGACAAGCAGACCAATAAGATGATTTGAAATCATTTCAGTTCGAGGTAGACCTCAGGAGATAACTCTGGTTGCAAAGCCATTGGGTTTGCAAAACTTGTATTTTTCAAATTTTCGTTTGTGTTATTATATTGTGTTGAGCATTTCGTCATCGGAATTGAAAGCCTAACTATTAATGTGGGAAATTATATAGGACCCAGCAAAAAAGACCATAAAGACCTAGAAAAAAGACGAGAAGAAATAGAAATCAAAGAAAGAATCGAAATTATCCACACCACGGCGAGAATACTGAGAATCGTCCTGGAGACCTGAGGAGACTTGCAGTCTTTCAGAATTCAGTGAAAGACCACTAGTTAATGCTAGTGTGAAAAACTCACAAAGAATGAAATTATACCATAGGAAATTTGCCATCCATAATCTTCATCGTTACACGACAAATTGTGATGTTAATGATAATACTACGAATAACCATGAAAATATCTGACAATAAGTTCCTTAGACGTGCTTACTCGCCGCAAACAATTTTGGAAATGAATTGAATTTACGACTATTCAATGTTCTCTTTTCCACTGTGTGAAACACAAAACACGGATCCATTTAACAGTGTTACTATATACAAACCTCTTTGAATTAGCTGTATGGAGACGGTAGTCTAATATTGTAATTCGTGCAAAATAATGCCAAATTCTGTTTTCAGCTCAGCCGTCTCTCCATTCTGGTTCTTTTTTATTTTTCTATAAAAAAAGAATAGAGCAGTCTACAGGAGGTACGTTTGACCTAATGGTTATCATCTAAGAAAAATTGGACTGGGTGAGCAGAGCTCAATTTTTGAACGAAGCTGTTTGCATTTTGCTCCGTATGGATTTATTTCTTCACCTACCTCGCAACAGCTATGGGCATCATCATCATCATCATATCGTGCTGGTAGCACGGATATCCCTGACCCTCTCTCGCCACTCCTCCCTATCGTTCATCGCCCTAGGTAGGTCTTCAGGACAACAGCCTGTATCCTCACATAGCTGCTGAATGTACGTTCGAGCTGGTCGTCCTGCTTTTGCGCGGCCATGTGTGGGGATCCATAAGAGTACATCTCTTATGAGTTCATCTCTGCTTCTCCAGCAGTGTCCTGCATGTCTGGTTCGTCTAACTTGAATAGTTTTCGTGATAGGGGGCAGGTGGCCGTGCAGTTGGTGTCTTGTGGGGTGTTGCTGCCAGGACTTGTTCAGGATTGCACGCAGCATTCTTGTGTAATTGCCATCTAGTTTCTTCTCCAGTCGTTTTGTTAGCGTCCATGTAGTGCATCCATATATCAGTATCGATGTGACCGCTGCCTGGAAGAAACTGCGTTTCATTTTATCGGTTAGGTCTGATTTCTATATAATCGATAGCCTATTGATAGCTGTCCATGCTTTCGAAAAAACAAAAAAAAAATAGCTATGGGTATACAGTAGGGAAAGTGAGGCTCTCTCACGGAAGACAACTAAGAATTTAAAGCAAAAGTAACGGGTTTAGCTCGCTGATAGTTGTTAGAAATAAAAAGTGTAATAAGCAATTTATCTTAATGTTTAACCTTTTTTTTGCCTTGAAAAAAATGCGTTGCTTCGACAGACGCACATGCGTGAGTAAAAAGAGACAAAATGAAAATATATGGACAAATTGTTTTGTTGTTGGTTAGTTGGGTTTTATGGCATATCAACCTTTGTAGGTTATTTAACGCCAAATCCATTTTTATGCAAATAGTCAGCTCTATTTCAAACAATTCAGTTTAGCATTTGTATACAGTTTAATTGTCAAAACAGTTCTAATTCAGCTAATTCAGTTTAGTATAAGTACAGATTTTGTTTACACAGTTAAATGTCAAAACAGTTCTATATTAAAAAATTCAGTTTTGTCTAAGTACAGTTAAAATGTCAAAAACAGCTCCATTTCCAACAATTCTGTTTACCATAAGCACGCTGTTTAAATGTAAGTACAGTTTAATTGTCAAAAACATTTCTATTTCCAGCTATTCAGTGTAGCCAAACAGTTCTAATTCAAACAATTCAGTTTAGCATAAGTATGCAGTTAGTCCTATTCAACCCATAACCTTATCAGGTGCTACCATTCCGGCCCAGAGTGGACCTGGGAGCAATGGTAATGAAGGGGTGCTCCGCATTCCCCAAAGCTCCAGCATCACTGAAACCTTACCATCAGATTGTTTAGAGTCTTGTTGGTGGGTCTTTCCCCACTGCAGAGAATCAGTCGGTGTATTCTACAACCCCAGCCAACTGGGCAACAAATTGTTTTGTAACGTCTATAATGAAAAAAAGAAGGCCCGTCGGCTGTAGAATAAACCAATTGCATCTCTGCAGTGGAAAAGGACCCCTCCACCCAACAACGGGTATCGTGGATATGACACAAAACAATCTAATGATGAGGCTCCAGTCCAGGGTTTTTGAGGTCAGTTGATTGCCCCTTCATTGCCATTACTCACAGGTCCTCTCTGAGACTGAGTGATAGTACCATCTATGAGTCAAATAGAACTGTTTAATTATTCACTATAGTTGAAAGTATTTAACCATGGGCAACAAATGTGTTCTGGCTCATTAAAAAAAAATCTTACCGACTATTTACTTTAAAATCATCTATAAATATGACTTGGCATTGAATAACCCATAAGAATTAATATGCTATTAAACAACCAGTCAGCCCCTATTGAAAAACAAAAACAAACGAACACCCATGCACACACATACTAATATATTAGTAACGGTCTTCATTTTAATTTTGCATCACTCAGGTTCTATTGGGTGGAATATTTGTATACAAAAGTGTGAAACTGAAATCAGTAGGGGACTTTTACCAGGGGAGGCGGTATGATTGCAAACTGAAACAAAATGTCTCAACGAAGTGTCGCTACTACAGTTAGTATACTACTAAGCTGATAATCCTGATTATATATCTCTTCAGTGTGGCTAGACACGCGAAATGCTTCAAGCTGGGATCGAAACACGGCTGACTCTACATTAGTCAGATATTTTACCCCAGACTATTGTCATTTTCTGCATAAACGAGGGAATTTTTTACGAATATATTTTTACATATACACTATCGGCTACGGGGTGCTCAATTTATGAGAAGAGCTTTGCATTTACGCGTATGTGGCTGCCGGCAATTCCCCACTCTAGTGCTCAACCCAGTGGAAGGAGCATATATATATATATATATATATATATATATATATATATATATACTAGCGCTCAAAGCAGTACTGGTACTATGTAACCCAGTACTACTTGTTTCATAGTCGAGTCATCGCGACTAAACAGGTTATTCCACTAAGTTTTTCTGATGAGCAGGTTCACTAGACATTATGGATGATGAAAAAGAAGACTTGTTGAAAAAGGTTTTGGCTCAACTGCTTCTTGCACATTATTCCCAGAAGTGTTGGACTCCTTATTCTTTGCTAAGTAACCCAACTTGGAGAAGGACAATCCAGACATAACACCTGAGGTTGATGTGATTACTGTTTATCTTGTCTCAGCATTTTGGTGGATAATAATCATGAAGACTTAGAGAGTTGTAATCGTGCGCTACAAGCGTTAGCCGCTATGATATGATTTTTATGGTTTTAAGGTGGGGGTTCTGTGAATATTCCCGTAAAAATGACACAAGAACCAAGTGGAATATTTCAGATGATAATGAATGAACCACTGGATGTGCGATGATAAGTCTCCCGTTCTACCACTCCGTGATCTTCGTCAAATGTGAGATGGCCGACCTCCTGAACCCAAGGGCGATAACTCCCTAGTCAGTCAAAAGGGAAGTAATTATTTTCTTAGGATTGATCCTAATAATGATGTACAAATTTTCCCTTACGCTCTTTTTATCCAACGACCTTTCTCTCGAAAAAGTCCCATGACAATGTCGATGTGGAGACGCATGCAGACTTGACCAGTTACATATCTATTACACGAAGATGCCCGTTGTGAAATGGTTATCGTCGTTGGAAATGGATACGGCGACCCAAGTTCAAATCCTGGACGAAGCTGTTTCCATTTCATATTGCGCTAATACTTTTGGGAAAGGTATGGATCTAACTATTCTCCCTCCAGCTAGGGGTAAACAGTAGATCAAACTGAGATCTTTAACATGGATATGGCAGCCGATTTAGGAGAAGCAAAGTCTGAATTCAAACCTATTAAACACCGCTTAAAATTGACATTGTGTCGCATCTTGCACGTGGGAAGGATTTGGTAAATACACATGTATCAACGTGTGGGAGGCTGAAATTTTATCCTAATATCGTTGAGTCCTCCCTTGACAGGGACCAACCTCGGTGGAGACTCTTGCATCTGAGCAGTTCTATTTAGGAGTTCACTGCTCACCCATACGGAGGAATACTGATGGTGGGAGTATGAGATTATGGGGTACGGCCGTGATCTGAAAAAGATTATGTAGTTGTCATATATATATATATATATATATGTGTGTGTGTGTGTGTGTGTCTGTGTGTGTGTGCGTGCCAAGATCATTCAATAAACAAGTGGGATGTTTTTAGAAAAAAGGAAAATAACTTTTTTTTCAGAATTTTTTCCATAAATGTACACTCTGCAATGTTTTGAATTGGTTTATAGGAAAAATAATCATAATCTCCTAAAAATATTTATTTTGAGGCTATTCAAAATGGTGGAAAATCAAATAGTGTGCTCTTGGCTTGAACAGATGTCTTTCATTTAATATTTGGTGTCTGAGAAGTGCAAACCATGCGAAATTTACAAAAGTATACTTCAATTAAAATCTTTTTTTTATAAACATGTGTTTAACAAGCCTGAGTCGAAAAGACAATCTATGGAGTTGAACCTCTCCGATTCTCCGGTAAAGAAAAAGTTTTGGGCGCAGCGGTTGGTGAAGAAGGTCATGCAGGCAGTCTTCTGGAATATGAAAGGATCTTTCATGAAAGTGATTTTCTTAAAAAAGTTGTAACTGTTAATGCTTCGTCGTGCTAATTCCTTAGGCAAACTTCACCTCATTTATTGAATGATTTTGGAAGTCACAATAACTTTGCCAAAACGTTGTTAATTGCAAGATCTAAAATAGTTAAAATAGTGTTAGAGAATAAAGCAAATTCCTGTCAAAATGGTTACTGAATTATAAATTTGTATGATCTGAATTTGTACTGAATGTCATTTTTAATCATCTAAATATAGGAGATAAATATAAAATGCTAATTAGAATACTTTTCATCATCATCATCATCATCATGTCGCGCTGCTAGCACAGATCTCCCTGGTCCTCTCTCCTTAACCGTCTCTATCGTCCATCGCTCCCGGGAGGTCTTCCAGGCTACATCCTATATCGGCACGGAACTGTTGTATATAGGTTCTTGCTTGTCGTCCTATCTTTGCTCGTCAATGTGAGGGGGTCCACTGGAGTATATCACTTATGAACCCGTCTTTACTTCTCTAGCAGTGTCCCGTATGTCTGGCTCATTTAACTTTGATAGTTTTCGTAATGGGCGGTTGGTGGCCGTACATCTGCTGTTTTGTGGGATGCTGCCTCCAGACTTGTTCAATACAGCTCGGAGCATTCATGTGTAATCCTATTTACCAACCCCTCCGCTCGGGCTGGATATGACACAAGGTCAATTTTTAAGCGGAGTTTTAACAGGTTTGAATTCAGAGTTTTCCTTCTAGACTAGTTGCCTCACCAAGGCTGAAGAACCTAGTCTGTCCTAACTATTTACCCATAGCTGGAGGGAGAATAATTGGATTCATACCTTTCCCATGGGTATTAGTGCAATGTGAAATGCCATCAGTCTCGTCCAGTATTTGAGCTCGAGTCACCGTGTCCATTTCCTATGACGATAACCATTACATCACGGGCACCTCGAAAACCATTACATTACGGGCACTTCCATTCTTGTGTAATTTCCATCAAGCTTTTTCTCCTTACGTTTAGTTAGGGTCCATTTGGTGCATCCATATAGCAATATTGACACGACTGCTGCTTGGAAAAAACTGGTAGAAGTGCTATGTCATCGGCGTAGTCTGCGACCGTAATAGTTTGTGCGGGGTATCTTCTGCTTCTTTCCTTTGCCAACTTGAAAACGTATATTCTTGCCATAAGTCACAATGCGGATTTCACGGGTTGACAGAGCGTCTAGTAATACTATAACAGTGTTTACTCGAGTTTCTGTTGTGGGTACCATTTGATTTTATTTCGTGACCGATCAGCTAGCGTTGGGTTGAGCTTATTTGATTTCCCCGAGGTAAGTTTAATACCTATTTAACAGCCCTGTTACTCTTATTCTCACCTTGGGGACACGGCTTAATAAGATGATTGGTATTGACTTAAGATATTAGTAAGTGAGAGAGAGAGAGAGAGAGAGAGTGAGTGAGAGAGAGAGAGAGTGTGTGTGTTTGTGTGTGTTCTATGCTCTTGGGCTCACCAAACAAGGTGGAAAAAATTGGTTCCCGGAAGCGTATCGTGGAGATTGCAGTCTTCTGAGAATGGTTGGTGTTAACTGGTCGATAAGATTTATTGGTACAACGTTAAAGTTGTGGTCCTTATGTATCGTCAAAATTGGGACCATGACTGTAACATTTGTTGTTTCAATTCGGATCAAGGCTGCTTCTGTTCAGTTTGCACTAATGCCCTTAAAAATCAAGAATCCATCTACTTCCCTAGCCATGGATAAAATAAAAAAGGAAGAAAGTATTTGGCTCATCAAGCTTGTTTGGCAACGATTGTTGGAGGTGAACCACTCAGAAGTTGGAGTACCTAAGGCAACTCCTGTCATGACACTAGTGTCAAACTTTATGGGTATTTTTTTCTTTGAATGATATCGAAAACTGTGAAATGGGAGGCTTGCTTCACAGACAACTGCAAATTTTGTGTACCACGTTTCTTTCTTTCTTATGTTTCAATGTGCCTCTTCTTCCCGCCTTAAGATTCTTTCTTTCTTTCTTTCTTTTCAATATGTACATTTTTCTCAAGTTTTTCCCCTTTTTTCTTTTTTCTTAGTTGTCAATGTGAGCTCTTAGGATTCTTCCTTTTTTTTCTTCTCAACGTGTGCCTCTTCCTTTGTTTGTTTGTTTGTTTGTTTCTTTCTTTCTTTTCAGTGTGTACCTTCTTTCCGTCTTAAGATTTTTTCTTTCTATTCAATGTGTCCCATATTTACTTTTATGATTATTTTTTTCTTTATTTTTTCTTAAGATTCTTTCTTTCGTTTCAAGAGTCATCTTCTTTCTTTCTTTCTTTCTTTTGTATGCTTTTTTCACGAATTGAGCCTCAGTTTACCAAAATATTGCAAAAACTTTTGACTCACCTCTGTATATAGATCAGGCACAGGTAACCTTTTTCGAGAAGCGGGCCGCATGAGACTTGGCTCATGATCAGGCGGGTCACTCTATTTAAAGTATTTAAGGTAATTTTACGTTGAAGTTACTTCAACTATTTACACTGCAAAAGACCATACGTGCAATATCTGCTTTAAAAATTGGGAAAAGTTTTTTTTCTTTTCGGTAAAAAGATCTTTTCTATAAAAATGGAAGTCTTAGACAGGCCATTTAAAAAAGTACCACAGGCTACATGCAGCCCGGGGACTGCAGTTTATCCATGTTACATGCAAAAGATATAATTAGAAAAAAAGCATTTATGAGCATAAATGGTATTTTACGATTAAAATTTCTATGTTAGACATATCTTTTGGTTATACGATTCTTTAGTTCATTATGACTCTCAATTAAACTCAGGAGTGTCCTCGTGGTGTAATGGTTAAAGCGCTGGACTGCAGGATCTTAGTAGGCGAGTTCGGATTCCTGTCGCCTTATTACGATTGTGCTCGGACAAATTCCCTTGGGAAAAGTATAAACTCCCTTATCCTCCCAGCTATGGGTTAAACAGTACCACTACTGCCATTCTAGAAGGACGGATTTGGCATTAAGTAACCCAAGAAGGTTGATATGCTCTTAACAAACAAACAATCAAACTCTGAACCTTTTCTTTTCTTTGTCAAATTGCCAAGAACCCAACATGTTTTTCTTTTGTACGTTTTATATTTTTTTGGAAACGAACCAACAACTAATCAACACATTTAAAGTAATTGAGAATTATTTCAAAAATTGATCTCTCTATTCTCGGATTTTACCCCCAAACCGCTTTCTTATTCGTTCCCGTCACAAACCTGATGACTTGCTGAATATTTTCTAGTATTGGCCCTGTATAGTAGGTCAGTAATCTAGGTCATCTAGCCAGTATTGTATTCAAAATGCAATGGTCTGCAAGATTAATCACTCAACTGCAGGGTAAGCACAAAAGTACTCGTCAATTTTAATTAGTCATAGCGTCAAAAGTTATTGGAATATGCTTATAAATCTGGTGACATTACATAAATTAACAGAAAATATTCATTTTCTCTCCTGCAGAATTTCTGTGTTCCCATAGAGTAATAATCTCTAGAAGAAGTCAGTGACAACTTAAACCAACTAACCAACCAACCAACCAACCAGCAAATAACAAAAATGACTATTTATGAAGCCAGGGTTTTTGAATGAAATGTGAAACACAGGATTATGCAAGTGTAGCATGCTTCATACTCACCTGACCTAGCTCTATAATTCAAGCAAGGTTTATTTCTTTATCGTTTTCATTTTTTTTTTTCGAAAGCGGATGAATGGACCGACAGGCCAACATTAAAGGGCAGAGATAAATTTATACCTCTATCTTTTTGTTGTGGCATTGTTAGTGGCCAGAAATAAAGACACAAGAAAGGAAGTGAATTAAACAAATATATTAAAAACAGTAATACAATATATACAAATGAGAGAGTTACCTCCGGGACTGTTTCGGTCTGACTGCCAGGACTGTCTGCTGGAATGTTGACTTCTACCAAAGAGCAGTATCAGCTGCTATTTATAGCTGGAAGAGTTCACGCGTGCGTGGCGATATTGCCATAACACTTTTCTTAGTGAAAATTTTCACGCGTTAATTTTCACAATGGTGTGAATTTAAGAATCTTTTACTAAAATAAAAATAAAATAAAATAAAATGAAATAATAAATAATAGATAAAATTTTTCGAAGGTTTTGGGCGAATATCAAAAGTATATACAAAATATCCAATAGGGAAAATGAACCATAAAAGGGGTGAAATACACGGTATGTTCAAAGAAATTGAATATTTAAATATTTTAGATATTAGAATTTGTAATTTAAGACTTATGCACAGCTGAGAATCTTAAACGATAAAGTGATGATATATATAATTAAAAAAGCCCCACCAAACCCTCACCAAATAACAAAAACAAAAACAGCTTACGTAGCTGTTACGTGTTACGTTAACGAATACTCATGTATAAACAACAACATCGGTTTCCAGTTGTATCTGAGATGGCTTGAGTAACCACTTCTGCCTTTTTATTAGCACCAGCCAAACATGGAATAAACTATATTTCCGTTCCCAAGAACAATAGCCGAAACGGTATTTCCTGTTACTGTAAGAGCCAACTTCCAACAGGAGCGAGAGTTAATACTTTCTGAATTAAATACTTTTGACGAAATATAGAATTGTGCAAGTGAAGCACATTTAGAAATAAATTCATTTTTCTTGTTCTGCAATTTATCAAGGTCACAATCTATTGTTATCATTGCCTCTGTATGCAGGATTTTTTTCATTTCACCAATTTTTCGCTCTTTATTTCCCATAACATGATGAACATCCCTTTTTATGGCGGAGGCTTTGCCAATTTAACCTGACTAAGCTATTGTTTCCTAAATTGAAAATTTACACAAATGATAAGAGCAGAAGATGTTGAGGTTTTTAAATGAAAAACAAATTGACATCATATCAAAAGAGAAGTTTCAGAGGTTTTTCTTTCTTCAAAACTTTTCTCGTTTACAAAATCGAAATTTGATAACTAAAAAGAAAAAGAAAATGAAAATTCACTTTCATGATGATGAGTTGAATGTGTTGAAATGCTATAGAAAGTGTCCAATCCTAAGGAGAAGTTAAATTTTCAATCATCGGTTTTATCTGTCACGGTAGATAAAACTCCAGTTTCGATACTTTTTGAACTCGCTTCGAATATATGTTACCGTAATCCAAGAAAATTTGCACATCACAGTGAAGGCATCACATATCAGGCAGTTATTGCACATGCATAGATTCGGCATGATTGCTTGGAATGACCAACTTTTCACTGATCTTTAATTGTAACAAAACGACCACTAAATTCAAAATCAATAGGGTTTCCTTCAAACCAAACTGTACATAGATTTCGGAATGAAGTAGAAAGGTTTAGCCCGTGTTCAAAGAATTAGCTTGGAAGTTTCCTTTACGCAGCTGTCGCAATGCGAAAACATTTCAATAGCATTCTCAATCATGACTTCCGGTAGGAAATGTCACTCGTGACTGGGAATTCTAATATAATTTTGAACAATATATCTAGATGTAATAAATATACAAGGTGTTTAAAAAATGTTAACATTTCAGTGAGAGTTCCTTTGTGATAGCATAATTTTAAAGTCTCCACCTGTTAACCATTCCTGTTAACACCTTGAAATTTTCCGCAGGTGGTCTCTGTAATATCAGTTCTGCTTTTCTAATAAAGATACTCCCAAAGAAATTTTAATATTTTTTTTTAACAAAGTGATGCAGACAGTGGCTCAGTAGAAGCAGACAGTTACAATTGAAAACGGACCGCGAACTGAGATGGATTTTGACAAGTGTTGCTTCAGTGAGGTTCACTTTAAATTGCTACCTATCTATGTTACCACATTTTAATTACTTCCACCAAAATTGAACTTTTCCGCCAATCCAAAAATAAATCTTCTATCAGTCATTGAAGATAAACGTCTGAAACATAACCATCTACAAAGTATATGCCTGCGAAGTAAAATTTGTTTACTAGTATTATATTGCTTTGACTTGCAATAAACCCGGTGGATGTAGTTAACAGATGCATCTGGTCATAGATAAAATTAACAAATTGACTACCGGAAAATGAGCATTGCGTGGGTATAGGCCGTGATCAATAAAGAACAAGTAATGCGTGGGTGTTAACCATGGCCAATGAAAAACAATCACAGGCCGGGGGTAAAGGCGTGACCATGGGGGTCACGTGGGAGCTTTAAGACTATTTAAAGACTAAAATTTTGGCTGAAGTCAGGTCCGCTGGCTGTTCCGATTCCCGACAAGTTCTTGTGCGAACTCTCTCCGATTGCTCTCCCGGTCCACACAAGCGTCACCGTCGAAGAATAAAATGATAAGATTATATTTTTATACATACGTGTTCCTCGCTGGTTGTCAAGATCTAGTAGTAGTATACTTCATACAAACCAACAGAATTCAAATCTGAAACAATCAAGGAAAAGAAAACTTTTGATTTTGAATCAGTTTTTTTTTTCGCTAAAAAATTGTCCTTGTGTCATATCCTGTCCATGATAAAGAGCTTTGGTAAATATGTATATTGAAAGACTGTCGCTTTCAGATATCGCTTGATCAAATAATCCGAAGGGGATAGATTCTGTTGTGCGAACCTACTTTGTAAAAGAACAGCGTAGCAATATGAGTCGTTATTAGAAATAATAAGTTTCACTCATAAGTTCACGATAATGATCCTCTCCTGTCATAGTGGCAAATGTAATTGCACTACTACTGCTGCTCAAAGACATTCCACCCATTAACTCACCGCAACTAG
>OY757910.1:40746944-40784444 GCA_963585895.1 Sepioteuthis lessoniana
AGCAAAGAGCTTCGTAAATTACTTATTGCTTACGTAGATGTATTAATACTACTATAACAAAATCTATCTATCTATGAAATAGAAATTCCAAAACAAATGTAACCACTGAAGAATGGAAGTAAATCTTCGAAGAGTCATTTTCAGATTTGATCAAAAACTTTAGAAAATGATTGCAGTAAGTTATAAAGATGAGAAATCATGTTACTGGTAAAATTAGTAGTGTGAAAATTGTTCAATTAAAAAAAAAAAAAATCATACTGTACGATTGATTTTATCATTTATTATTTCGTTTACTTTTCTTCTCATATTTAGTAAATTTCTCCACACTGAAAGTAGTAGACAAGTTCACCTACTTCGGAAGCAGCTTCTCATCTACCGAAAATAACAGCAATATGCTACTAGCGAAGGCATGGACAGCTATCGATTGGCTATCAGTCATGTGAAAGGCAGAACTATCGGATAAAATAAAACACAATTGTTTCCAAGCAGCGTTTCCAAGCACTACTTGGACGCTGACTAAGCGTGTAGAGAAAAACTTGACGACAATAGCACAAGGATGCTACGAGCTATATTAAGCAAATCCAGAAAGGAGCATCTAAAAAAAAACACCAGCTGTACGGCCACCTACCACCCATATCAACTAGGCACGCATGTAATGGTTACAGCCGTAGAAACTGAACACAGCGACACACACACACACACACACACACACACGCACACACACACACACACACACACATATATATATATATATATAATGGAGTTCACAGAATATCTCACACTTACTTTTGCCTTGGGTGGGTGACACTCTGATTGTGACCTCAGCATCATAGGTCTCAGAATGTTGGATCAAGCCAATCATGTTACTGATAGCCAACTGGAAAAGATATTAACTCGTCTTTCTTTCGGCTACTGAGATCAACTGAACCCATGAACACTTGCCTGGAATTACAAAGACAAATAAGGCAAGATTACTGCTCGAGGTGAAGATGATCCTTGGGCATCCAACTTCCCGTAACAGGGGATAGAGAATAGCGACCACAAGAAAAAGATAAATTCCCTATGGCACCGTTACTCGTATTTGTCATTGTGCTGAAAAAATAGTCTTCTGGGTTCACTCTTACTTTTACTAACAGTTGACGAAGCCGTTGAGTAGATCTACGGCTAAGGGTGGTTTTCATTAAATGGAAATGGAATCACGGAGAAGGCATTTGTAAAGTGATATGTTTGGTCCAAGTAGAAATTAATTTTTTGTAAAGTGATATGTTTGGTCCGAGGAGAAATTAATTTTTGGGGAATAAGTGAGAGAAGAAAGAAATAAGAAGAAAATGGCAGACACAGAGTCTACGGCACGGACAGCTGACCTCTGAGTGATTTAGGACTAGGCACTCGTTGTGGGTTAGCAAGTTACGGGTGAATGACTACGGTAATTAAAAATGACGAGAAAAAAACTGTACGTTTTGAATTTTCTGCGCGGGTGTGGAATCACTGGAAACAGATATGGTCCACTTTCTGACACCAGAACGACTCGGGTGACAAAGTAAAGATGTCAGTTGAACACCAGCCTTGAAGATGCAAGGAGAGACAAAAATTTACGAGCCCCATTTTGGGAGTGGACACCAAAAAGGGCTCACACACCAGACGCAACCCTGTGAAGACAAAACCAGCGAACAAATACGTTAGAACTACAAGAAAATACAATTAGAAAATTCAATGTCTGTGTCTGCTCTCTCTTTCTCCTCATGACATGTTATTTTCTTTGTCCAGCTAAAGCGGTCGCCTCAGCTTTCATACTGTCTTTCTTTCTGCCGACGACTACTTACAAATTGTTGTAGCGAATAAACCTTGGTGTGGGTGCATATTAATTAACTTATTTATTTACTAAATAACAATTCCTATGTTCAGATGGTTGGGCTATTTTTCTGAGTATTGTATTGTATTTATTTAATAATAATAAATACTTCTTTATAATTGGGCTATTTCTCTAGCTTATATTTATATATCTAATAATTCATACCTTTTGATAATGGGGAATTTTCTCTCGTGTATATCTATTCATTCCTTCATTGATCTATATAAAACTAATTTCATATTTTCTAATAATCGGACAATTTATCTCGTGTTTATTTATTTACTAAATAATACGTACTTTTTAATAATTGTACTATTTTTCATAATTGTACAATTTTTCATTATTGTACTATTTTTCAAATTCTTATTTATTTATTTATTTATCTACTTAATAAATCATTCATTCATTCATACGCACAGTTAAACGTAAAAACAGTTCATACGCACAGTTAAACGTAAAAACAGTTCTATTTTAGACAATTCAGTTTAACTTAACTGCACAGTTTTTATTTACACACTGTTAAATGATCAAATAGTTCTATTTCAAACAATTCAGTTTAGCATGTCAACAAAGTTAACAGTTCTATTTCAAATTATTCACTTTAGTCCAGCAAGTTAAATGATTCTAAATATTGCTATGTATCACTAACAATTCAATTTAAACATCAGTCATTTATTTAGACACAGGTAAATGTCAAAACAGTGCTATTTCAAACAATTCAGTTTAGCGTAAGTACGCACTTTAAATGTCAAAACATTTCTATTTTAAACAATTCAGCTTAGCATAAGCACAGAGTTCAGTTTTATTTAATCCATTGATAGGACCCTATCTGGTGCTACAACTCTGAGCTTGGGTGGACCTAGGAGCGATGACAATAGAGGGATACACCGCATTCCCCAAAGCTCCAGTATTACTGGAGCCTCACCGTCAGATTGTTTAGTGTCATATCCCGGAGACTCTTTGGGGTTGTCTTAATCCACTGCAGAGATCCGTTCGGTGTATTCTACTGCCCCAGCCGACTGGGCCATGTATCTTTTGTTTATAAATTTTTTTATTTTTTTTGAAAAATTATGTACTTTTTTAAACGGTAATTGGTCAGTAACTTATTACATTATTCCAAGATTACTAAGTTACGAATACCTTGTTCTTTCGGATAAAACAAAACAGGAATTCTTCTTAGTTGTAGCAATATCAGTACTGCTGTATGGTTACACAACTTGGACACTAAAGAAATGCTTGGATAAAAAGCTAAATGGTAACTATACGAGGATGCTACGGGTTGTTCTGAACAAATCCTGCAACAACAACCGACAAAACTGTATGGCCACTTACTTACTATAACACACAACATTCATCTAAGACGAGAAGACATACTGGATCAGGGACGAACTCATAAGCGAGCTTCTGCGATGGATTCCGACTCATGGATTCACCACTGTTGACCGAACTGAAAAACATATTTACTAGTTCTGTTCGACACTTACTGCCGTGTAGAGAAGTAATTTTAAAAATTTTTCGAGGACCACCATACAAATAAAAATACGAATTTGCGGCTCTATTGCTAAATGGATATTATGAATTTTTAAGACACCCTTGCAGTGTCTGTGAAACACTGTTGTTGACTTTGAGGACACCCTGTGATCCCCGAGCCATATTTTAAAAACCACTAGTCTCGAGGACCTGCCAAGAACGATAGCTGATTGAGAGAGAGAGAGAGAGAGAGAGAGAGGGGGAGAGGGGGGGATCCATCGTATCCACAGAACTAGATAATGATGATGATGATGTATCGAATAGAGTCAGTACAAAACAAGAACAATATATCGATAAAAGTAAGTTCCAGAATAGAAACATTGATGGCTTTTTTTTCTCCTGATGCATTGGAACTCACTTATTCTATACTGTATTTTGTTTAGGTATTGTGGAAATTATATTTAGGGTCGAAGACCTGAAGAAATGCCAAGTTTTGTAGCGTAAAAAGCAGACGGGATCTTGCAGCCAACGTTGATGTATCTTTTTGCTAAAAACCGTTGTCGTTTCCTGAAATAACCGACACCGTGTTGTTTATTGTCGGTCTGTCCTAACAAAGAACATACCGGAATATCTAATGATGTGTGTCTATCAAAATTCACTTTGAACATGCCGAATTAAACTGAAATCGTCTTCCTCATTTCCGATTGACAAGTCACACAGTTGCTTTCATAAAAATTCTTGCACATTATATATATGTATATATATTTGTGTATGTGTGTAGACGTATATGTGTATATGTATATATATGTGCGTATATGTGCATATATATATATATATATATATATATATATATATATATATATATATATATATTCACATATGTATATATAATGTATATATACATATATATACGTATGTATGTATATGCATATATATATATATATATATATATATATATATATATATAAATACATATGTATATATATATATATATGTATAAGTGAAGTCAAGGGCAACTTGAAACTACTACATCGAGGGAGCAACTCTTTTCCCTGGATTGCTCCACTTTATCCTTAATCCTTACCTTATAATGCTGAGTGTTAAGCAAAGCAGCATCAAGTACCATATTTTGAGTCGTTGGTATATTTTGAGACCTGGGATTTACTCCGGTCTCCCGGGCAATTGGCGAACTCTACTCACTGGGACAATATGTTTATAAATATTGGTTTGGTTTGGTTTCTTTGTTAAATGGCGTATCAACCTTTGTAGGTTATCTAATGCCAAAGTAATTCACGTAGAAGAACAGATGTGGTACTATTTAACCCATAGCTGGGAGGATAAGGGGGTTCATGCCTTTCCCAAGGGTATTTGCTCGAAAGTGAACGTAATAGCGCGACTGGAGTACGAACTCGCGTATTACGATTCCGCAGTCCATCGCTTTAATCATTACCCCACTAAGACACCCCCTTTATAAATATACATATATATACATGTGTATTAATATATATACATATATGTGCATATATCTCTGAATATATACTTATAGGTATATAAATGCATACATACATATGTATGTACATACATATACGTATATATATTAGTATATATATATATATATATATATATATATCATTCATCATCATCCTCAACAAGTTGCGCTGACAGCAAGAATTTCCCTCTCTCTCTCCCTCTCTCACTCTCTCCCCCATCCTTCCCTATCATCCACCATTCCCAGCAGGTCTTCCAAACTACGTCCAGTGCCCACTCAAAGTTGATATGAATAAGGGTCGGCCAACTCTGTCGCATCGATATGGATGAGTCCTTAGAAAAACGTCACTTATGAATTCGTCCTTGCTTCTCCAGCATTGTCCCTACTATCTTGTTCGTCTACCTAGATTAGTTTTTGAGATGGGAGGTAGGTGGACGTTTAACTGCTGTTTTTTATGTTGTTGCTTACAGGGTTTCAAAACTGCACATAGCATTCTTGTGTTGTTCCCATCTAGCCTTTTCTCCACAAGTTTTGTTTATGACCACGCGGAGCATCCAAACAGTAGTAATGACACATGTTGCATATTAACACTTGACCGAGCCGGATGTTCCAGCTGTGTAAACAAAGTGATTGCAGGACACACCTATGTAAGCAGGAAGGCGTCGGTGTAAGGACGTCACGTGGTAAACAATCGTAATACGTGGGCGTTGTAAAATTATATATACACTGGTACCTTCAGAGTAACGGCCAGTTTTCAGTCTTGACTCTTGGAGCCTCATAGAGACCGCTGGGGGCCAAGTGGCTGCCTGGCGAAGACCGGTTCAGTACTGAAGACCGGTTCAGAAGCTGAAGAAGTGCTAAGAATATGAATGTGGCACAACATGGCTAAGAAGTTATGGGTCAATATAGGAGTGTCCGTAGTGTAATGGTTATCGTCGTAGGAAATGGACACGGCGACACGAGTTCAAATCCTGGACATGACTGATTGCATTTCACATAGCATTAATACCCTTGGGAAAGGTATGAACCCAATTATTTTCCCTCAAGCTATGGTAAATAGTAGGGCAGACTAGGTTCTTCAGCCTTGGTGAGGTAACTAGTCTAGGAGAAGGAAAACTGAATTCAAACCTGCTAAACTTCGCTTAAAAATTGACCTTGTGTCATATCCTGCTCGAGCGAAGGGGTTGGGCAAATATGAATATAGGAGTGTTCAAGTCCTCCTTCGTCTATCTCCGTTTGTCTTTGCCTCTTTGTCTCTATCTCTCTCAGACGCTTATAGAAGCTACGACTCAAAGAAAGAATAGAGAGACGTATATTTTTGTAACTAAATGTGGTGGTTTCTTCCTTCATCACGACTATATAACACTCAGCCACAAATTGGAAGGAATTCTCTCTATCCCTCTTTCTATATATATATATATATATATGTATGTCTAACCCAACTTGTCTCTTTGTGTTTCAAACTCAACTCTCCTGAATCCGAAATTATCTTTTCTTATATAATGATATCTTAATTATTGCGTCAGCAAGTCATATTAGAACACATGTCATTAACTTGTATTTCCCCATACCGGTCGATATGCCTTGATTTGTTTATTATTCATATCCCGTTTTCCCCAACATTATTTTGACGTGAGGGGTTTAAACCTGGTCACCACACGTGCAAGCATTTGAACTTTGCGAGGAACTACACTTAAATTCAAATATTCTTCACCAGGTCACAATCTCACCAAACTAACTAAAATAATTAATATAATCAGATAAGTTAATTAATTTAATTAATTACCATGCTAATTACTTTACTCATATTCATACCGTAGTTTAACACTCTTGGTACATAGTTTGTTTAACTCATCAAAAGTCTTGCTCAGTCGGTTGGGGCTGTAGATTACACCGACTGCATCTCTGCAGAAGGGTAAGACTCCCCCAACAAGTGTCCTGGATATGACACTAAACAATCTGATGGAGAAGTTCCAGTGATGCTGGAGCTTTGGGGAATGCAGAACACCCTTTCATTGCCATTGCTCCCTGGTCCACTCTGGCCCAGAGTGGTAGCACCTGATAGGGTCCTCTTTATGGGTTAAATAAACTAATCTGAGTACTTATCCTAAACCAAATTACTTGAAATAGCACTTTGATATTTAAACTGCGTACTTATACTAAACTACATTGCTTGAAACTGTTTTGACGTCTAAATTGCGTACTTATACCAAACTGAATTGTTTAAAATAGAACTGTTTTTGACATTAAAACTGTACTACGCTAAATCAAATTATTCGAAAGAGAACTGCTTTGACATTTAACTGGGTGTGGACAAAAACTATACTTATACTAAACTGAATTGTTTGAATTAGAACTTTTTGACTAAACTGGATCGCTTGAAATGGAAATGTTTTGACCATTAAACTGCTTACTCATGCTAAACTGAATTGTTTGAAATAGAACTGATTATTTGTATAAAAATGGATTTGGCATTAAATAACCTACAAAGGTTGATATGCCATAAAAACCCACCCATCCAACCAACCAACCATCTTCAAAAGTTCCAGGAAAAATCAATAAAAATAATTTCCTTCTTGTTCTATCTATCTATCTATCTATCTATCTGATTCTGATTCTCTCTCTCTCTCTCTCACTCTCAATCTATCTATCTATATATTTGATTCTATCTATCTATCTATCTTGTTTTCAGGCTATGCGAGTTTTTTCACATCAGTATTTTTTCACAAGAGACTGAGAGACAGAAAGTCTCCTCAAGTCTCCAGAACTCTTCTTAGTATTCTAGCTGATTTTACCAGTACTATCGTCTGGATGGAGTCGATTTTTAAACTAATTCAAGAAAGGTTAAATTTTTGTATTGCATCCTGTCGATGTCAAAGGGTTTGGACAAATTTTGGACCTTACCAGAGAACTAAAAAGGAACATGAGGGTGACTTTGATACCAATCGTAGTTGTTGCATTTGGAACAGTCCACAAAGACTTGGAAAAATACTGGAAGAATTGGAAATCAGAGGAAGAACTAAGACCATCCAGACCACAGCATTGTTAAGATCAGCGACAAGACTGATAATAGTCCAGGAAACTTGAGGAGACTTACTGTCACTCAGACTCCAGGGAAAGATCACCGGGTAGCGCTTGCGTGAAAAACCTTACAAGGAGCAAAATAATAATAATAATAATAATTCATTTAGATATTAGTTTTCGGATCTAAATTATAAATTTTCAAAATCAAATACTTTTAGCTTTTCTATTTTCTTTTTTCAATATTGACAATTTAAATCCTCTCTTACTTCAACTAACCATCCTCTCTTCTCTCACTTCATTCTCTCTTCCCTCCTCCATCTTCTCTCACTTCTCTCTCCTCTTTTTCGTCATCACCACCTCTTCCTTTCTTTCTACACCATCCTCCCCATTCTTTACTACTTCTTTCACAACTCTCCTTTTTCTTTCCTCAGTCGTTTATAGACAGTGGTTTTTAAATAAGAAAACAGAACAGTGTAAATAAATCTGCAGGTGGCAGTAGTAATCGTAGTAATAGTAGTTTTTGCTGTAGTAGTAATAAAAAATAAGGAGAGGTTGTTTGTGGGATAGGCCAAGAAACATTTATTTCCATGGTAGCATTTTCTAAACGGCTCTGGCTTTTTGCCGCCCTACTTCAAAGACTTGGAAAAGAGGCGGCCAAAAGCTAGAACATTTAGAATCTAAGTCTTAACATTAGATAGTTACCTCATTAGTTTCACCCCCAACCCGTATTTTTCCTTACCAATTTTCCTCATTTATGTGTCCTATTATATCCGTTATCCTAGCCGGGAAGTTAATGTGAGCCCCTCTTTAACTTCCCTTATACCCCCAACTATGGGTTGAACAGTATCACTGCTATTCTTCAAAAAGGATGGTTGTGGCATTAAATAACCCACGAAAAGTAATATGCCATTAAACTAAGAAATGTCAAGGAGGTACAATGTGCCTTAATTGCTAATGTTGTTATTTACAAAATGCTTAGCGTAGCAAAGCCAAAATTATTGAGCAGCCATCAGTAAGGATAAAACTCACTCACAATGAGTTTGTCATACAAACAGTTTAGAAGAATACAGCATGGTAGATATAAATATATATGAACAGAATGAGATAGATAGGTAGACAGATAGATAGAGGGGGACAGACAGAGATAAATATTGAGTGGGAGCGAGAGAGAGAGAGAGAGAGAGAGAGAGAGAGAGAGAGAAGTATAGACTGAGATAGGTAGATGAAGTATTGACTGGGAAAGGTTGATAGATAGATAGATAGATAGATAGAGAGAGAGAGAGAGAGAGGTATTGGCTGGGATAGATAGATAGATAGATAACTAAAACATATCCCACATTTTTCTTCATGTTTAAAGTTATTATAAAAATACTGTTTTACTTTTTACTTTTTTTCGTAATGAGAGCACTTCAGATTACTTACCGTACACGCAGGCCTCGGATTACTTACCATACACGCAGACCTCAGATTGCTTACTGGACACGCAGGCCCCAAATTGTTTGCCGTACACGCAGCCCTCAGATTGCTTACCGTAGACGTAGTTCCTTTTGCCAAGCCTCATGGCGTAACAGTTATCATCAGGGGAAATATACTTAGTGACTCAATTTCAAATCCTAGACGAAGTTGTTAGTGTATCTATTTGTACTTATGCCCCTGAAGTCCATCACTTCTCTCTCGTCCTAGCTATGGGTAAATCGTAAGGCAGACTGGATTTTCTGGTTGTGGTACGGTATCCAGTCTGGAAGAAGAAAAACTCTAAATTCAAACCAGCGGTACTCCGCTAAAAAAATTGACCTCGTGTCCTTTCCTACCCGTGAAGGAAGAGCTGTTCCTGTGTGGTTACTCATCTAAGTAATAATCAGGTACATCGTTGCTCAACATCAGTGTTTGAACGACCTGCTGCTTTCAACTAGTGCATTTCTGCTAAAATTTATATGAAATACTTGGGGGAAATTGCTTTCGATCGTCCGAATTTGATAACATTTTGATATCGTATTAAAGAAGTTTTTGGTTTGGTTTGGTTTCTTTCTTTTATGGCATACCAACCGTCGAAGGTTATTTAATGCAAAATCTATCCTTGTACAAGAACAGCAGTGATACTATTTAACCAATAGCTGGGAGGATAAGAGGATTTATACCTTTCCCAAGGGTATTAGTTCGAAACTGAACGTCATAACGCGATTGGAGTTCGAACTCGCTTACTATGATGCCACACTCCACTACTCAACAGGATCTCCCTCTCGCATAGAGTGAAAATAATTTCAAGGGATACACGTTAGGGTCTATTCCTTGAAATGAAGGAAATAATAATAATAATAATAATAATAATAATAATAAAATAATAACAAAAATTATAATAGTAATAACAGCAAAAAACAAAAAAAAAAAACGTGAACCTGCTGACTAGTGAACTTTGCGGAGTGGACTTTGCAGTCCTGGCGAACTACAGAGTGAAAATTAAAGAAAAACGAAAAGAGAGACAAGTACTTTGACCTTGTCAGAAAACTAAAAAGTTATAGAACATGAAAGTGACGGTGATGCCACTTATAATTGATACACTCAGAACTGCTCCCAAAGGCTTGATAAAGAGACGGGAAAAGCTGGAAATCGGAGGACGTGCCGAGACCATCCAAACTACAGCATTACTGAGATCGGCCAGAATACTGAGAATAGTCCTGGAGACTTGAAGAGACTTGCTGCCACTCAGACTCCAGAGAAAGACGATCAGCTAACGCTGGTGTGAAAAACTCTTAAGGAGTTATAATGATGGTAATAATACGACGAGACTGGGCATGATAGGGAGAGAAAGGGGATCCACTTGGACTTACGGAAGATTGACATTTGAAAATACTATTCAATAGTTTTTCCACAAACCAGAGTCCGTTCGACAAAATGAGTTGTATAAAATCTTCGGAGATTTTAAGATATAAGCAGACCACCTGATTCCAGCTAGAGGACCAGACCTAGTGATAATTAAAAAAAAAAAAAAAATTAAAAAGGAAAGAAGAGCTTGCTGTCTAGTAGATTTTGCCGTTCCAGCAGACCACTGAGTAAAAATATAAGAAACCGCAACGATAAACAAATACTAGGACATTGCCAGAGGACAAAAATGCTGTGGAACATGTGGGCGACAGTGATACTAATTGTAAGAAAGAGATGAGGAACTGGAAATCTGAGAAAAAACCGAGACCATCCAGACAACTGCATTGCTGAGATCAGTCCGAATACTAACAAAACCGGAGGAAATTTACTATCGCTCAGACATCAGTGAAAGGCCATTAGTGACCTCTCGTGTGAAAAACTCGCAAGATGTAATATTCATATGGATTTAGAATTAATCGCACCATCATAAAATTGCTCAGATAAATAACATACTATAATTGTCTGAGTGGTCACTTGGGTGCTGTAACGTTCCAGCGCATCAGCTGTTGGAAACAGCGTGTGATACAGTGTCAATATAATACTTAATTTCTATTTCAGTTTTAATTTTTTATGCTAATCTCTGTGTTATTCATCATATATGTTCACCAAATCCGAGTCTATGTTCGAAATATGAATTACATTAAATGGTGTCTATCGATCGAGGGGAATACTGTTCCACTGATTGACCACCCCATCGTAAAGGTTTAGATTTTCAGCCCTGCCGTATAAGTCGACCACTTATTTTGTAAAGTTTTTTTCAGGCTTAAAAGTCGATTTGTACGCCACAGTTTGCTGTAAGTTTTTATTGAATCAGCCGTTATGTTTTCATGGCACGGGAAGATTACATCACAAATCCCATTAAAAATCTCTCCAACCCGAACCCTACCTTAACCCCCCCCTAAAAACAACAAAAAAAAAACAAATTAAAAAACCCACAGTCGAATGATGATAGGAACCCAGGAAAACTTGAAGAAGCGCTTATATCACTTAAAATGAAGAACACTTGAAAAAGTCAACAGATAAATTTAACCTGTCTTAAATATTCTCCGAACCCTGACCAGACTTGCAAGTTTCCAGATCCCTGATCTGACTTGACCGATTCCAGATCCTTGACCTGACTTGACCGATTCCAGATTCCTGAACTGACTTGACCGATTCCAAATCCTTGACCGGACTAGACACAACAAGTTATCCTGCCATGCCGACACACTCGAAAGAGGTTTGAATTCTCTCCAAGACCAGTTTGCCTGCTCACAAGACCAGAGAGCCCAATTTGCCTCACTATCTGAGAAGAGATGGATTCATAATCTTCTCTTGAGCATTTGCGCAGAGTGAAACCCAAACAGCCTCATTGAGTATTTAAATTCACCAAGTCTATTTCCTATCACGATAACCGTTACGTTATTCATGCCTTGGTATGACATATTAAACAAAATAAATACTAGTCGAATCATTTGTAATGCTGAATTACATCTTGTATTTTTTTTGTTTAATATACTCTAATCTTACATGGGATCGTAGGGGAAAACTGAAGAAAAAAAAAAAAAAAGAAAAAAAGAAAAGAAAATAAGGATCAAAACTGTGAAAGTGGAAAGTCGTGCTTATTACTATTAGAGCACTGGGAACACCCACAAACGTTCTTCCTTAGAGGTATGAAAAACTGGGACTATCCTCCACCCAGCAATCTTGAATCGGCAGGAACAGAGAGGAGAGCGTCGGATATTTGATGTAACTTGCTGTTACTTGATCCCCCATTTATTGCCATCATAAATCGTCGTGCAAAATGAAACAGAAGAAAAGAGAAACGTGGGCGATGACAGAGGAGAAGAAGGAGCAAAGAAGCCGAAATCAGAGAGTTTATTCAATGGAAAGTAATCAAGTATGTAAATATTTAAATTTCCCCGTGTTTTCTATGCTTAACTTGATACGAGCGCCCTGCCAGCGGTGTTTAAAATAGACCGACGGCATCGTCTGCGAAGGAGTAAGACTCTTCCGCTTAAAAAAACGGGTGGTGTTCTGGGTATGAGACTAAACTGCACCAGATAATGAAACTCCAGTTCTGGGGATTCTTTCCTAAAGTACCAGGTGTTGCTTAAGTAGTCACCCATCAAATTATTAAACAGGTTCATCACTGTTCAACTTCGGTGAACAAGCAGAAACCGATTCTTTTGGAGTGACTTGACCATAAGTCATGAAAGCTATTTTTCGTTTGACGATTACAGGTTCTTAATGTGATGCAAAATCGGATTAATGTGAATTTTTCTACAGAAAGCATGCCTCCCAAAACATAAATAATTCACATGTCCCATCGGTTTTTTTTCTTCAGGTACCGGGTGATAAACCCGGCCCTTATCGCTTTTACAATCAGCTATGCGTACTAACATTTACCAATATTTATCGAAAATGTTATTTCTGTGACATTGAATGAGAATGCCAAAGGACCTAAGCAATTCTTGCACCCACTACGTGAGTGGTTCGATTCCTACTGGGCACCTTCGTGTTAAATAAATCTTTTGTCATATTTTGCCTGCGCGCGGAGCCGAATAAATATTTCATTGCAGTGATATTAGACCGTGGTTGTATGTAAGTTGCATGTAAAGGAATAGTGTATATATATATATATATATATATATAGTCATGCTACGACGAGAAATGTTGGTTGGTTGGCTGGTTTTGTTTTACAGCTTATCAACCCTTTTCGTGTAATTTAACGCCGAATCAAGTCATTTTGAAGAAAGTTTGTTTGTTTTAAGGTCTTCGTATCCTCAAATAGCAAGAAACGTGAAAGATATGCTGAAAGAGGAAGTTGAAGTACAAAAAGAAAAATAGAATAATGACAGTTATTAAAGTTTTTGTTTGTATGTTTGGGTTTTATGGCATATCAACCTTTGTAGGTTATTTAACGCCAAATCCATTTTTATACAAATAAACAGTTCTATTTCAAACAATTCAGTTTAGCATAAGTACACAGTTTAATTGTCAAAACATTTCTTTTCAGGTTATTCACTTTAGTCAAACAGTTCAAATTCAAACAATTCAGTTTAGCGTAAGTACAGTTTCAATGTCAAAAACAGTTCCATTTCAAATAATTCAGTTTAGCATATGTACGCAGTTTAAATTTCAAAACAGTTCTATTTCAAGCATTTCAGTTTATCAGGTTAGTTCTATTTGACCCATAGATAGGACCCTTATCAGGTGCTACCACTCCGGGCCAGAGGAGACCTGGGAGCAATGGCAATGAAGGGATACTTTGCATTCCCAAAAACTCCAGAATTACTGGAACCTCACCATCAGATTGTTTAGTGTCATATGCAGGATAAACGTTAGGTGGGGTCTTACCCCTCTGCAGAGAATCAGTCGGTGTATTCTACAGCCCTAGCCGCCTGGGAAAATTAATGTTTTTTTCATTGATTAATTAATTTTAACGGCATGACAATCCGCCCTGGGATTGTTTTATATCTAATGGAAAGGGAATCGCGTTTAATGTAGATTTATTGTGATATGCTTTTAGATTGTTATTTCTTAAGAGGTTTTTTTTTTTGTACAAAATGTGAGATTGGCTGCTGGAAGCTTGCTCACTGCACATTGCCCTGTCGACTGGTGAGGTTCCAGTAATACTGGAGCTTTGGGGAATGCCGAGTACCCCTTCATTGCCATCGTTCCCAGGTCCACTCTGACTCGGAGTGGTAGCTCCTGATAGAACTGTTTTTGTATGCTAAACTGAATTGCTCAAAACAGAACTGTTTTTGTATGCTAAACTGAATTATATGAAATAGAACTGTTTTTGTATGCTAAACTGAATTTGTTGAAATAGGACTGTTTTTGTATGTTAAAACCAGCTCATTGGTAGAATGTTCACCAATGATCGGGAAGACCGGGATTCAATCCCAGGTCGGGTCATAGCAAAGACTTTAAAAATGGTTCTTGATACCTCTTTGCTTAACACTCAGCATTATAAGATACGTATCAAGGGTAAAGTGGAGCAATCTAGGGAAAAGAGTAGCGCCCTCCCCTACACCTCAGCGTAGTAGCAATTTAAAAGGGAGCCTTCGGGTCGATCTCGACTACGGTCACCAACTTTACTTTCTTGTATGTTAAACTGAATTGCTTGAAATAGAACGACTTATATGTATAAAAATGGATTTGGCATTAAATAACCTTCCATGGTTGATGTCCCATAAAACCAAATCAACCCAAACTAAACTAAGTCTGTACAATGATATCAACCCCAGGCTGTTTAGTATTTCTTTGCAGGTTTGGATCGAAGTGAACGACCCCGATACAGATTCACAGGGGAAGAAAAAATAAAAAGAACCATAGCTTGAGGCTATGTCGCTAAAGAGAGGAGAGGTGTGTGATTCTTCGTAAAATAGTTATGTGTGCGGGGCTCTCAGTATCGCTAAGTGGACAACTAGCGAAATTTCCTTAACTAAACTGAATCGACTGTAAAGTTTTCGGACTTGACTTGATGCGGGTTCTTGTAGCACTTTCACCTGGCCTGGATTGATCTCTCAAGTTCTCAAAATATGGAACCGTAATCTCTTTCCGTTTCCGGATATGGATCGCCTAAATCTCGGATACTTAAAATTGACTGGACACTTTTCTGACGGACCACGGCACATCAAATGCCAATTTATAGTAGACAAAAAGAAAAGACTTTTTATCTAAAAAAACGAATTTTCAACAAACTCGGATTTTATCTGTTTTTCAAACTTTTGATTTGATTTCCTATTTATCACCCCACAGAAACAACCCTCCACAATACACATACCCAATGAATGCTTACACACCCACTTACGCAGATATATTTGAGCCCTCATCTGGATATATATATATATATATATATATGTGTGTGTGTGTGTGTCTAGCCACACTGAAGAGTTCTGATAGAACGAAACAGTCTGACAATATATACGCTCCCTCATGGGGGTTGAGCACTCTGGCGAAGGAATTGTCGGCCGCCCCTAGCGTAAGAATTGAGCACTCTGGTAGCCGATAAGGTATAAAAAACGTAAACAAAGGCTGCTGCTGCTGTTGCTAAAAATAAATACCTTAAAATTCCCTTAGCCAACGTAGTCCGCTTGGTGGCCGACAGGTTTGAAGCTTAGTCTAACGTAAAGTTGGACGGGTTTCGATCCCGGCTTCGAGCGTCCTGCGTGTCTAACTACTCTGAAGAGTTCTGATAGAACGAAACAGTCTGTCTGTGGATGACAATATATATATATATATATATATATACTTATAGCCAACTCGCAACTATACACGCGCACATGTACATATATCATGTATTAACACACACAAAGTCCATTGTGTCTCAACAGTATTCCTATTTAAAACAAATATTTTGCAAACAGTTGTTTAGGTTCAAGTATTCCTATCAAATATCAATGATTTATTCACAATTATTTGGTTTCTACGTTTCTTTGTTTAATGACATATCAATCATGGTAGGCCATTTAATGCCAAAGACATCTTTGTAAGAAAAATATTAATGGTACTCTTTAACCCATAGCTGGAGGTGGGAAGAAGAGGGTCTATACTTTTCCCTCGGGTGCTGGTCAAAAAGTGAACATAATTGCGCGACTGGAGTTCGAACTCGCTTAAAACGTTGTTGCAAGCCTACACATTTACCACAACACCACAGGGATATCTCCTATTTGGCTCTACGTAATTGTTTCTATTTGATAATCGTTATTTATTTGCACATAGATATATGGCTTCAAATAATCCTTAGCAAGCAATTATAGCTTCAAGTAACTTTTCTTAATACAAATAATTCACAGTTAGATGGTATTAAGTATTCCTATTAAGTATAGATGATTTTTAAACAGATCTATTTGACCCATAGATATTTGCACATAGTTATATAGTTTCAAGTAACTAATAACAACCATTAGAAAACAATTCTAACTTCAAGCAACTATTTTTGATACAAATACATTTCAGTTATATGGCATCAGATATTACTATTGAATACGAATAATTTTTAAACAGCTCTATATGACCCATAGATAGGACCCCAAGAAGTACTTCCACTCCAGTTCAGAGTGGACTTGAAAGTTAATAGAAATGAAGGGGCACGATCTACAGAACTAGAGCCTGACCATACAGCCGTGGGTTGGGCACTCTATGGGGAGTTTGCCAGCTACCACATTAGCTGAAACGCAATAGTTCTTCTCGTGAGTTGAGCACTCCTGGTAGCTGATTATATATATGTAAAAAGATATACGTAAAAAATACCTTCACTGACACAGAAAATGACGATGACTCTGGGTAAGTTATCCGGTTGATGTAAAGTCTGCCGGGTTTCGATCCCAGCTTGAGGCATCTTGCGTGTCTAGCCACACTGAAGATTTGTGATTCAACGAAACTGTCTGTGGATGACCATATTTACCAACCCCTCCGCTCGGGCAGGATATGACACCAGGTCAATTTTTAAGCGGAGTTTAACAGGTTTGACTTCAGAGTTTTCCTTCTTCTAGACTAGTTGCCTCACCAAGGCTGAAGAACCCAGTCTGTCCTACTGCTTATCCGTATATATACATATATATATATAATCCAAGGAATGTAGTCAAAGGATTTGACTCTTAAGTAAAAATCCAAGGAGAATAGAAGAATAAAAGAATATCCAATTGAGTGTTCAATGTCAACGGCTATCGAATAATTATTTTCAGATTAAAAATACATCGAAACTTCCGTACTGACAAAAATATTTTTATGTAATTGAACGAAAAAGAATTCAATTTTGTAGTTTTATTATAAATTTATTTCAGCCATATGAAATGACCTCATTCAGATGGACGAAATACAGTTATATATTTGAACATATCGTAAACAGGTTTACATTGCTTCTGGTAAAAAGAGAATTTAAAAGAAAAAAAATTTAATTAAAAAAACAAGCAAAAAAAAATTTTTTACGGTGGAAATAACATTATATGTTACGTAATATAATGTTTATGCATTCCTCTTTAAAAAAAACCGTTACTTATAATTTAAAACATTACTGAATTTAAAAAAAATGTCGGTGAATAATTGTAACTTGAGAATCAGTTAGATAAAATATAAGTAAAATTAATTCTTTATTTCGTTGAAACTATTGTCTATTATAATGATTAAGTAATATAATACATGTTGTCTGAAACATTATTAATATTAATTTAACCAAAAAGTCTATTACTGTTACGTAACATATTGTTAAAATTTCCTGTTATTTAGATTAGGAAAAAATTGTATATATGTATTGTTAAGTCAACTGTAATGAGTAATGGATTGATATTATAATAGATATTGGATTAATGTATCTAAGAATTCCTAACTTTTCAAATAATAACTAAATCAAATAGAAGTTTCTAATATAAGTTTATTTAATTGAGTTGTTAAATATTTGCTTATATATACTAAAACGGTGTAGGACTATATTATTAATATTCAATCTTTTATAAAATACATATTATATTTAATTATTTTCTCTTATTAAAAAATGGACTGCGGAATCGTAGTAAGCGAGTTCGTACTCCAGTCGTGCTATTACGTTCACTTTCGGGCAAGTACCCTTGGGAAAGGTATGAACCCCTTATCCTCCCAGCTATGTGTTAATCAGTACCACTACTGTTCTTCTAGGAGAATGGCTTTGGCATTAAATAACCTACAAAGGTTGATATACCATTAAACAAAGAACTCAACCAAATCAAACCTTTTTAAAAAGGAAGTATATATATTCTATCATTTAAAAAAAAAAAATAAACACACTCTTTATTAAAATCATCTAATCAGTTATATTGATATTTCAAATTAAATTGTAAATCACCTTATTAAATTTGGTAATGTTAGATATATCTATTTAATTAAATTACCATGACTAGAAAACCGAACAGCTATTTCAACCTTATTGCGTCTCATCAGCAGTACATCCGTAATCTCTACAACTGGAGATCGAACCAGCAACCTCAGAATGCAGAAACTGGAACTCTACCACTGGGCCATCAGTCCATGCCACCTATAAGTGATGCCAAATCAACTAGACACTGTAAGGATGCGCGACCACATGACCTAATGCGTCTTGAAAGTACGTTTTTCCTGACAGAGGACAACGACCCCCTCTAGGGCTACGTCTTCCCAAGTCGGCGTTATGCTTCCGCATACACTTTAACCTCATGGGCTGAAATTAGATCATATGTATAATATTATTATATTTAAGATATAAAATTAAATTATAATAAGAATTTATTCTCTACCTACAGTTTACAATTAATTCTTACTTGCATTTAGTAAATTTCTATCTTTATATTTCAATATACATATTTTTTCATCAAAGCATAAGTTATACTAACCATGTAGACTGTTTGTAGAGAAAGATCTTTTAATGATTTCCTAATTTATAACAAGTGTTAATCCTAGCTCTTTGAAATACCAGCAGTATTTAGATAGAGCAATTTGATTTTTTCTGTTGGATTTTTAAATGATTGGAAGTGCTTGTAATATCTAAATTTCCAGCTTAAACTGGCAATACCTGTGAATGCTTTTTTATTCGTATATGTTTCTTTAGTTGAGATTTTAGCTTGATATATCATCATCATGTCGCGCTGGTAGCACGGATATCCCTGACCCTCTCTCGCCACTCCTCCCTATCGTTCATCGCCCTAGGCAGGTCTTCAGGACAACATCCCGTATCCTCACATAGCTGCTGAATGTATGTTCGTGCTGGTCGTCCTGCTTTTGCACGGCCATGTGTGGGGGTCCATAAGAGTACATCTCTTATGAGTTCGTCCCTGCTTCTCCAGCAGTGTTCTGCATGTCTGGTTCGTATAACTTGCATAGTTTTCGTGATAGGAGGCAGGTGGCCGTACAGTTGGTGTCTTGTGGGGTGTTGTCGCCAGGACTTGTTGAAGATTGCACGCAGCATTCTTGTGTAATTGCCGTCTAGCTTCTTCTCCAGCCGTTTTGTTAGCGTCCATGTAGTGCACCCATATAGCAGTATCGATGTGGCTGCTGCCTGGAAGAAACTGCGTTAGGTCTGGTTAGGTCTGATTTCCATATAATCGATAGCCTATTAGGTTACATTTATTTCCGAGGGGGCATTATTTTTTTTTATTGTACAAGTACAAGATATTATTAAGTTATCATTGTTATTCCAATATAGTTTGTTAACTAATTTTTTGTTGTGGTTGTAAATTATTCTAGATATGGGATTAGTACAAGAATAACTAATTTTTACATTATTCCTATAAATTATTTTGCTTAGGGGGTTATATTATTACATACAGTAATATGATTTCGAGTAATTAATTATAATCCTTAGAAAACAATTATAGCTTCAAGTAACTATTCTTAATATAAATAGGGTGGTATCCTCGTGGTGTAATGGTTAAAGCGATGGACTGCGGAATCGTAATATGCGAGTTCGTACTCCAGTCGCGCTATTACGTTCACTTTCGGGCAAATACTCTTGGGAAAGGTATGAACCCCACTTCTCCTCCCAGCTATGGGTTAAATAGTACCACTACTGTTCTTCTTGGAGAATAGCTTTGGCATTAAATAACCTAAAAAGGTTGATATGTCATTAAACAAAGAAACCAAACCAAACCTAATAGAAATAGTTTACAGTGAAATGGTTTTCAAGTATTTCTATCTAATTTTATAATTTTATAACAGATCTATTTGACCCTTAACAGGCACCATCACTCTGGATGACTTCTGAGGGGAGAAGAGGTCTGACACACTCTGCAGGGGATACAGTCTGCTAATTCTAAGCCCTTCTGACAGTTTTGATTGATTCTTTTTCTAACAAAACTCTACCAACAGCTTTATTATCCAATTTGATTAACGTTTTACGTCAATTTATCACCATAGTTACCGTGTTCTGTTATTTCCCGCCAAATGTGCTGTAGCCATTATTTCATAGCACCATTTGCTACAACGATTTTTTTTGTATTTCTTTAAAAATATAATAAGCAAAAATGCCTGGCGACGATAGAAAAAGATATGCTTACGATGCTGGCTTCATGTTAAATGTGGTGCCAGATGCAATTGAGCAGAAAGCTGCTCGCAAATTTAATGTCAGAAAAGCAAATTAGAGATTGAAAAAACGTTGCTGTTCAACAAGCCGAACTCTCCCTAATAAAGAATTCCTGCCTTCGCCTTGAATTCAGGTCTGCATCTGTAATTTGAATTCGTTTCATACTCAAATATCTGGGGTGCTTATATCTATCTGTTTCCCTAAAAATACTTTTTATTTGGCATTAATAAGGATAGATTAATAAGAAAAAAATTAAAAATAAGACAAAAATAAATGGGGCAAAAAAATAGAAATAAGGCAAAAAATATGTGTAAAGAAAGATCGTCTACCTTGAAAATCAGCATTAGAAATATTTTTTTTCTTTTTTGAATATTTTTTTGTAAGTGAAAGCCAGAGTTTATTGTACTTATATTTTCACATTTACTTTTAATCTTTTCTTGATTTCTTTTTTTTCTTTCGTTTAACGCTTTCTTCAATACACTTTTTTTCTTTCTTTCTTTCTGCATTTCTTTACAGTTCACTTTCTTTCTTTCTTTCTTTCTTTCTTTCTTTCTTTCTTTCTTTCTTTCTCCATTTCTTTACAATTCACTTTCTTTCTTTCTTTCTTTCTTTCTTTCTTTCTTTCTTTCTTTCCAATTCACTTTCTTTCTTTCTTTCTTTCTTTCTTTCCTTTTTCTTTCTTTTAAATTTAAACCTATGTCTTTCACATATCTTCTTCAATTCTTTTCAATTTTATTCTAACTCTTTTTTCTCGATGTATTGTTTCTCTTTTCCCTTTGTTCACCTCGCTTTCTTTCTTTCTTTCTTTCTTTCTTTCTTTCTTTCTTTCTTTCTTTCTTTCAATTCAAACCTCTTTCTTTCGTTTATTCTTTCTTTTTGTCTCTTCAATTCACTCTTCTTTCTTTATTTCATTCATACTTTTTTCTTTTATTTATTATTTCTTTTATTATTATTTCTTTCTTCTCAATTCACATTTCTTTCTTTCAATAATTCTTTCTTTTTTTCTCTCATTATTCAATTCCCACCTCTTTCTTTCGTTTATTCTTTATTTCTTTCTCTTCATTTTACACCTCTTTCTTTTGTTTATTCTTTATTTCTTTCTCTTCATTTTACACCTCTTTCTTTCGTTTATTCTTTCTGTTGTGTCCTTAAAAAGGTATATAATCAGACAAGGGGAAAGGAACAGTCAACACGTTTGAAGATAAAAGAAAGAGGGTTTTATCAGAAGAGAGATTGTGTATCCTGCATATAAGAGACCCTGATATAAGATTAACCCGGATATGGTCCCAAATTAGAGCCTGTTTTACCTAAACAAAATAGACCAAGCCCGGATATAATAGAAACTTGGATATAAGAGATTTGTTCTCCGGTCCCGACAACTCTCTTATATCCGGGTTACACTACTATAAGACTGACAATGAATAGAGAGGCACGCTACTAATCCCCGAAGCAAGGAGAGGTATAATGCTGTGCTCATCATATACATAGTCACTGATAAAGTCAATCCACTAGAGATAGAGAGAGATAGAGAGAGAGAGAGAGAGAAGGGATATTCCCATGAAAATTTTGCTCAATTCTTCATCTTTTTGGAGGCGAGACATAATCGTTTGACTTTTTTTTCTCCCTGATGCTTTCTCGTCTAACTAATTTTTGTGCTGATGGGATTTATGGTATTGGTTTTCGGCGAGATGGTACTTCCAGCACTGATGGGGTTTGTTGATATTTCTATCGGTACTGGTAGAGATATGGGAACTGTTATTTCGAATCCGTCATACATTACTTCCATTGGCAATTCTTCACTATCCTTTTGCGTGATATCTTTAATATGTCTTGGCCTTAACTGATTTAAATGTCTCTTACATTCGAATCTTCTTTCATTTGAGTATGTATATCACTCTGCCAAGTCTTTTTGTGATAATTCCGTCATCCCAAAAGTTTTTTCCACCTCTATAATTTCTAAAGAAAACTTAGTCTCCTGGTTTTTAAAATTTTGTTGCAAAGTTTTCTTTTACAACTTTTTTCGTTTCAACAGCCTGTCGAAAACTGACCGAATTTTTCTTCCTGTTTAGCTGGTGAAAAGGCCTGAATCTGTATTCGGGTTCGAGGTAATTCTGTAAACCGCTAAAAAATTTTGCATAGTCCTCTCATCAGTGTCCATGCTTTGGTTCTTTCTAAGAGCTCTTTTGAAAGTGTTCACGAATCTCTTCGATTGCCTTATTAGATCTAGGATGATAAACAGTGATCGTAATGTGGTCTATGGACAAAGATGTGCAGTTCTTAAATTCTCTGCCGGTAAATTGTGTCCCGTTCTCTCTAACCAAAGTTTTTGGCACACCGAAACGACTGAAATGCTCGTTTAATGTATTGACAGTGTTTTTGGATGTCGGATGTCTTCACTTGAGTATATCCAGACCCCTGGAGAAACTGTGTACGATTATAAGTTAATAGCGACCATTTAGAGGTCCAGCGTAGCCGATGTGTAACCTCGTCCACGGAACATCTGTTTTAGGTCATGGCTGAATTTTTATTGGTGGTGCTTTTGCCGCAAGTTGACAACCTCTTCACTCTTTTACCATTTTTGTAATATCATGGTCCATCCTAGTTCATCCTAGGCCAGTACGTGTAGCTATGCATTAATGACTTCATTCTTGACATGCCTGGATGGCATATATGAAATGTTCTCAGCATTTTCTTTTGCAATGTATAGGGCATTACCACTCTATCTGCATGTAAATGTACTTTCTCGCAGATTGAAAAAGGTAATACTCTTGATCGTTTTTCCATTTTTCCATCAGCCATACATATTTCTTAATTTTTTAAAATGAATTCGACCTTCTTAGCTGCTTTGTTTAATATCTTCTAGAGTCACCGGTAACTCCCGAATTGTATTGCATAGCAATACGGATGATTCCTTTTCATCCCTTAATGCAACTATCAGCGTATCTTCTGACGGTTCTGAAAATTTTGGGATCAATCTCGACAAATCGTCGGCATGACCTAGTTTTTTCGATGATAGGAATTCCATCTTAAAGTTGTAGTTCAATAAGATTATTCCCAGCGCTGTAACATGTTGGCGGTGTGTGTGGGTTTACCCTTTTTTGATCCAAAAATTGATAACAACAGTGTATGATCCGTCTGTAATATGAATTTCCTTCCTTGGATGAACATGTGGAATTTTCTAATCCCGTATATTATAGCCATGTTTTCTTTCTCAGTCTGGGTATAATCTCTTTTTGCAGGAAGTAGGATTCTGGACACACGGGCTATGGGCTTTTTAGTCTCATCTTCAAACTTCCGATTCCATAATTACTTGTGTCGAAAGCTACAATTATCTCTTTTTTAGAGTCAAAATGAGCTGACGATAAATCTGATAACAGATAGCTTTTTATTTTCTGAAAAGCGTCTTCGCATTCTTGAGACCAAATCCATTTTGCGCCCTTTTTCAATAGGTCATTCAATCGAGCTCTAAGATAACATATTTTGGGAATGTTGATACTTTAATAGTTGACCAAGCCTAAAAATGCCTAAAGATTAATGACTTTTGGAGTTGGTATGTTTTTGATAGCTTCGAGTTTGAATTAAACCAATTGTCGCCACTGTTGAGTCCTTAAAAGGGATACAATCAGACAAGGTTGCACTCGAGTGGAAGGGAACAGTTGTAGAAAAAAGAAAGAGGGTTTCATTGAGATACAATAAGACAGACAAGGAATTGTGTGGCATGCTATTAATCCCTGAATTAAGGAGAGGTATAATGCCGTGCTCACTATATATAGTCACTGATATAGTCTATACACATGACTGAGGGAGAAAATGGGATATTCCATTACAAAACTTTCTTTCACTTCAATTCATACCTCTTTCTTTCTTTCTTTTCAATTCACACCTCTATCCTTCTTTCTTTCTTTCTTTCTTTCTTTTCATTTCACACTTCTTTCTTTCATTTATTCTTACTTTCTCTTCATTTCACACCTCTTTCTTTCTTTCTTTCTTTCTTTCTTTCTTTCTTTTCAATTCACACCTCTATCTTTCTTTCTTTCTTTCTTTCTTTCTTTCTTTCTTTTCATTTCACACTTCTTTCTTTCATTTATTCTTACTTTCTCTTCATTTCACACTTCTTTCTTTCTTTCTTTCTTTCTTTACAATTCACACCTCTATCCTTCTTTCTTTCTTTCTTTCTTTTCATTTCACACTTCTTTCTTTCATTTATTCTTACTTTCTCTTCATTTCACACCTCTTTCTTTCTTTCTTTCTTTCTTTCTTTCTTTCTTTCTTTTCAATTCACACCTCTATCCTTCTTTCTTTCTTTCTTTCTTTTCATTTCACACTTCTTTCTTTCATTTATTCTTACTTTCTCTTCATTTCACACCTCTTTCTTTCTTTCTTTCTTTCTTTTCAATTCACACCTCTATCCTTCTTTCTTTCTTTCTTTCTTTTCATTTCACACTTCTTTCTTTCATTTATTCTTACTTTCTCTTCATTTCACACCTCTTTCTTTCTTTCTTTCTTTCTTTCTTTCTCTCTTTTTAATCCACAACTCTTTCTCTCTTTGTTTGTTTGCTTCTTTCTTTCTTTTCATTTCACATTTCTTTCTTTCATTTATTCCTTCTTTCTCTTTATTTCACACCTCTTTCCTTCTTTCTTTCTTTTTTTCTTTTGTTTCACTTTTTTCATTTATTTTTCTTTCTTTTCAATTTACACCTCTTTCTTTCATTTATTCATTTTTACTTTCTTTTTCTCCTTGTTCCATTTCCCTTATTTCCCCCCGATACGGCTGATCCTTTTTTTTTTCACTTTTTGCCTCTAATCTTCCGTTTTCTTCATTCTCTCGGCAAACTTAGCTCTTCCTTACTTCCAGGCATTTTTTTCAAGGTTTCCTTCCTCAACACTCTTATATAGAATGCGTTTACCCAAATCAACATGTAACCTTCCGCAGAAGTGGACACTGATCAAAAGAAAAACATCGCGATGAATCAAAACAAATAAAGAAAGAAAATAAAAAGAAGAAATCCTCTTCCCACTTTGTAAAATAAATAAAAAAACCTTATCTTATAAGACGTTAAGAAGCCGGTGAGATTAATGTAATTTTATGCTTTCTGCAAGTTGTCGCCAAAAACGGAAATAGGATAAGCTATCTTATAGGTCTCAAACAAATTAAAAGAAAACAAGTGCCCATTAGTCACGTGATATGCATGTCTTCTCAGTCAGGTGACATTCGATCATGTTGACCTCCCATTACTAAGCTAGATCCCGTGGAGGTGCCCGTGGTGAAATGGTTGCCGTCGTAGGAAATGGACACGGCGACACGAGTTCAAATCCTGGCCGAGATTAATTGCATTTCACATAGCACTGATACCCTTGGGAAAGGTATGAATCCAATTATTCTCCCTCCAGCTGGGTTCTTTAGCCTTGGTAAGGCAACTAGTCTAGGAGAAGGAAAACTCTGAATTCAAACCTGTTAAACTTCGCTTAAAAATTGACCTTGTGTCACATCCTGCCCGAGCGGAGGGGTTGGTAAATATGATTACAATGCTAGATCCTCCTTAAATCTTGTGTATAATTCAGAAACTTTCTTCTGCAGTTCTTCATCGCCCAGTAGCTGAGATGTCTGAATAGTTATTCTTGTTACCGTAGACATTATGAAATGCCATCGTAATTTTCTTTTATTTCAAAGTGTCGGTAGAGGTACAATCTGAAAGGAATTTCGGGCTCCAAAAGCTATGAATTTGAAGATAGTTGTTCAAAGAAATTTGAGATTTAAGAGTTGCTGAGAGAGAGAGAGAGAGAGAGAGAGAGAGAGAGAGAGAGAGAGAGAGAGAGAGAAAGAAAGAAAGAGAGAGAGAGAGAGAGAGTGTGTGTGTGTATCGAGATTGAGAAAAAGAGAGAAAGGTTTGGTTGGTTGAGTTTTATGGCATATCAACTCTTGTGGGTCAATTAATACTAGATCCTCATGTTCAGCGTGTCTAACCACAGTAAAGAGTTGTGATACAACGAATCAGTCTGTCTGTAGATGTTAATATATACGCCCTCCTTCAGGATTAAGCACTCTGGCGAAGGAATTAACGGCTGCCACCCGCGTAATGCAAAGTTCTTCTAACGAATTGAGCACTCCGGTGTCCGATAGCGTAAAAATGTAAAGAAGCGAAAGTTAATACAAAATGCGTTAATTTCCCGAACTGACGTAGATCACCGAAATGGTTGAGCGGTAAGTTATCGCTCTAACGTAAAGTTAGGTGAGTTTCGATCCCAGCTTGAAGCGTCCAGCGTGTCTAACCACACTGAAGAGTTGTGATACAACGAAACTGTCTGTCTGTAGGTGACTATATATATATATACATGTGATTTGTAAGCGAATAGTTTGTATGTAGCATTATTTTAAAAGTGAATGAATAGATCTATTTAATCAATAAATGAGACCCAAAGAGGTTTTGCCACTCCAGGTAGAGAGTGGAGCTGAGAGTAATTTTAATAAAGTAGTACTCCACATTCCCCAAACTTCAGAACTGGAGACTCAACAACAGATGTAGTTATTTGTCATACTCTACGCAGGATATGGTTTCGAGTATAGCAATCGACCAAGAATAATTCTATTTGATATCCACCATTTATTTGTATTGAGTTAAATGGTTTCAGGTTTTGATGTCTCGGTGCAGGTGACTCTTAGCCATCGCCTTCTAGCACCTGTAAGATAGGATTGGGCTGTTGTTTGCCACAAGAGCAATTGAAGAATGCCGTCAGTACAATCATAGAGGTGCTAGGACTTTACATGATCAGCTGTTTGATCGGATTGGGTCTCTCCGACCGACAGCCTGTATAGCTCAGTAAAGGCTTAAGCGGCAGAGATAGATAGATAGATAGATAGAGAGAGAGTGTGTGTGTTTGTGGAGAGAGTAAATTCCATATTTACCCAACCCCTCTGCTCGGGCAGGATATGACACAATGTCAATTTTTAAGCGGAGTTTAATAGGTTTGAATTAAGAGTTTTCCTTCTCCTAGACTAGTTTTCTCACCAAGGCTGAATGACTCAGTCTGTCCTACTATTTACCCATAGCTGGAGGGAGAATGATTGGAGTCATACCTTTCCAAGGGTATTAGTGTGATGTGAAATGCAGTTAGCCTGGTCCAGGATTTGAACTCGTGTCACCGTGTCCATTTCCTTTGATGATAACCATTACACCACGGGCAGAGAGTATATTAAGAGAGAGAGAGAGAGGCTGGGGGGATTAGGTAGATGTATGGGTTTGGAAAGAAAGAATGTGTGTGGATTGTGTGTGTGCCTGAATGGTAATTCTGCATTGTAAAGAAAGTTAATTCGGGTCTTGGTTGAAGGAAAGATATTTTATTACTAATGAAATAAAAGGGAACACTTGCACATTTGTATTTCGCTATCTCATCTGCTCAATTTTTGTGGCTTAATAAGTTCAATTATCAATGGCTATCCCACTTGACTAATCAAGGCTTGGTAAATAACTGGTTGCTCAGTATGAAGTAATGGTTGGATATTGTTCGTCAATGGTCCGGGAGACCTGGGTTCAATCCCAAGTCGCGTCATATCAAAGACTTTAAAAATGGTGCTTGATACCTCCTTGCTTAACACTCAGCGATATAAGGTACGTATCAAGGGTAAAGTGGAGCAATCCAGGGAAAAGAGTAGCACTCTCCCCTACACCTGTAGTAACTATTGAAAAGGGAGCCTTCAGGTCGCCCTCGATTACGGTCGCCAACTTTACTTTTACTTCTAGCAAAGAATTACAATTACTGTCAGTTAAATTCTCATGAGTAATTTGACTTTGTAATCATGTACGAAACTGAAAGTTTACTTGAAAGTTTTGTGGATACAATAGACTCAGCTAATATGGCTCAAAACCTTTTTAGGCAACTTGGATTCTATTGATGTACATCGAAAATTTAGTACTTTGAACTCTACTGATATTGATCCCAAGTTTTTCAAACATTCTGGACTCTACTGATATGGATCCACAGCTTTGTAGATACGATAGACTCTACTGGTGTGGATTCAATGTTGGGTAAATAATTTGGATTCAACTTATATAAATTCAGAGTAAAGTATCTACTCTGGACTATTCTGATATGAAACCAAACATTAATAAGAAGTTCGGATTCTACTGATGCGGATCCAAAGCTTAGTTAATAATATATACTATTCTGATATGAATGTTAATACCAAAGGATTTGCTGATATAGATCCAAAGATTAGTATGTAGCTTGGATTTTGTTGATATGCACCCAAAACTGAATAAATTCCTAGGACTGATATGGATCCAAAGCTAGCAAATACCTTGGGCTGTTCTGATATATATCAAAAGCTTAGCGAATACATTATACTAAATTGATATGGATTCACAGCTTAATACATACCTTGGGATCTACTGATATGGGTCCAACACTCTAATTATTTTGGACTCTAGATATGGATCCAAAGCTTAGTAAAAGCCTTGGACACTACAGATAAAAATCAAAGAGCTTAGTAAATATATTGAACACTACTGACATGGATCCAAAGCTTAGTAAATACCTTGGGGTCTCCTGATATGGATTCAAAACTTTGTAAATGACTAGATATGAATCTTAAGCTTTCTAGATGCCTTGTACGCTACAGATATAGATCCAAACAAATTCATCTGTAACGATAAGAGGTATTTTTGCACGAAGGCATTCCCGCTACTCTGGTAAATACGGATGTCTACCTATTAGTCTGGAAGAAGATACGACCTGCTACCGGGCGTTAATGGCGAATATTCTCTCGCAGAAATATTCGTTTATCGAATAGATAATCCAATGCATTTGCTAGAAAGATAAGCCTTATTTTATCCTCAGCTTCACAGAGAAAGATAAAGTTGCAGACTCTATGATTAAATCCATGTGCTAGAGTATAAACATTGATCTTACTCATATAAAATCTTGTAGGCCTCATACAATGGTATGAGTGTACGTCGACACTCACTTTTATATAGGCAATACTTATAAATAAGAATAGCTAATTGGCGGAAAGAAATTGAATAGAAAGATCGTGTTGCGCTATTTTTGAAAAAATTCATTCGAGATTTAAGATTTTTCTTGATCTTAAATTGTGACTACTGTGTTAAGTTAACGGACTCGTCTCACTAAAAAGAAAAAAAAATCAGCCAAGTCTGCTAAAGATGCAGAATACGCTGGCTGCATCTTTGCAGAAGGGTAAGACCCCACGTCTTAAGACTGTCCTAGATATGACATTAAACAATCTGATGCTGAGGCTCAGGTTCGAGAGTTTTGGGGGATATGGAGTACTCTTTTATTGCCATTACTCCCAGGTCTACTCTGATCCAGAGTTGTAGTACCTCTTAGGGTCCCATCTATGGGTCAAATAGAGCTGTTTAATCATTCACTTGACTTGAAATCATCTAACTGTGAAAAAACAAATGATCAATATTAAATTGAATTGGTGTAAGATGGTAATGCTTGAAACTATTTAACTGTAGCAAAAATAACTAATAGTATTTGATAGGAATACTTGAAACTATTTAACTGTGTGCTTGTTATATCGTCAGCTACAACATCATAACGACACAATAATAAAGACGCAGGAAGACTTCTTTAGAAAAATATTGTACCTCTCAATTTATTGTAAGGTTTGGAAAAGGTTGCTCAAGGTTTGCGTGTGAGAGGGAGTTGGAGACCGAACATAACTGCAACATTGTGTCTTTCTTGTTCTCCTGATGCTCAACTGGAGGCCCAGCGGCCCAGCTCTTTGCTAGATGATGGCTTTCTTTACTGCATCTTATCAGCATCTTCTCTGGACCCCAACTCATCAGGGCCCCAAGCCCTTTTGGCCTGGTATGGCTTTCCCTACCACATCTCGTCAATAACTCCGCCTCCAACTGTAACTGGAACTGTCTTGACTTCTGTCTTGACTGAGTTATATAATAGTTCAACGTCCACTCAGTCGCTTACTCGATCTTTGAAATCGCAAGTTTGATCGTCATCAAGCGGAAATAACTGTCATGCAGTTCACAGGTCACTCTCTTCTGGTGCATCAGTCTATGAGTGTACCATGGGAATTTTTTTTACCTCGTCCCATTTCATCAGCCAATTTCCGCCCATGCGATTTCCTCTCATAACTGCCATTAGAATGTGTCACCTCCTTCCGGTGCATCACCTTGGAATGGCATTTTTGGCCGGGTCGAAGGTCAAAATACAACATGCTAACAAATGAGCTCTGGGTCGTTAATAAAATGTTACTTTCAAACTATTTATTAAAAAAAAAACATGTATAAATAGGATTTGGCATTAAAAAACAATCAATGGTGGATATGCGGCTAAACCAAAAGAACTAACCTAAAAAGTTTTCGACTTAATTCTCATTATTTACTCCTTGAGAGTTTTTCACAAGTATCTAGAACTCTTCTCGGTATTCTGGCCAATCTCAATAATGTAGTAGTTTGGATGGTCTCTACTCATCCCCTGATTTCCATGTCCTCCAGTCCCTTTATTAATCCTTTGGTGACTGTACCAAGAGCAATTACAAATGGTAAAAACACCACTTTCACGTTCTACAGTTTTTTCAATTCCCTAGCATGGTCCAGGTATTTATCCTGCTTTTCATTTTCTTTCGGTTTTACCCTGTGGTCAGCATGGACAGCAAAGTCAACACTTTTGCAAGTTCTCTTTTTTTTTTTTTTTGTTATAAGGTCTAGTCGTTGATCTGTTTGTATCTCGAAATCCCAGAGGAGTTTGTGCGTCTCATTCTCCAGGACAGATGATGGGTTGTGCATATACCACGTGTTCATATGGTCAAATTTAAATTTCTTACACGATTCCCAGTGGATCACATTGCCCTCCTAGTCTTGTCTAGTCATACACTCTTTCTGTGTTAATTTGCTGCATTCACTTATTATGTGATTGATGGTGTCGTCTCTATCACCACATAACCTACATTTGCTATTTTGTTGCGTCTTATCTATTCTCGCTTTGATATGATTGGTTTTTATGGCATTGTTTTGCGCTGCTATGAGGAGAGATTCAGTTTCTCTCTTAAGGTTTCCCTTTCTTAGCCACGTTCAGGTTTTCTCGTGTGAGATGACGCTTATTAGTCGTTTAAAACGACCATAGGCTTGTTTTTCTTCCCATTTTTGTTTCCTAGTTATTGTCATTGTGTTGGTCTTTGTGTTGTCAGAAACGTTTCTGGTGGCTGTAATCAGCCCTCCTTCGTGCTTTTCTATGTAATCGTCGAGTCGATGTATCGATGCGTCAACGCTGTTTTCAATGCTGACAAGTCCTCTTCCTCCCATCTTTCTTGATACATATAGTCTGTCAAGTGAGATGTAATGTCTAATGCATGTTCATTAGTTTTCTTGTTCTTTGGTTCATTTGCTTAAGTTCTTCTCTAGTCCACTTCAAAAAGGGTCTCAAATATCAAACAAGGGGTACAGCCCATGTTATTATTATTATTATTATTATTATTATTTCTCTGTTGTTTTTCTCTTTTGTGCTGTTATTGTTTTCATCTCTCTCTCTCTCTCTCTCTCTCTCCCCCTCTCTCTCTCTCTCGTTCTATCTCTCTCTCTCTCTTTTCCTGTTGGCTTGGGCTATAGAATACACCGACTGCTTCTCGACAGAGGAGTAAGACCCCCTTCAACGTGTGTCCTGGTATATGGCATTAAAACAATCTGATGGTGAGGTTCCAGTAATGCTGGAGCTTTGGGGAATGCGGAGAACTTCATTGCCATCGCTCCCAGGTCCACCTGATAGGGCTCTATCTATGGGTAAAATAGAATTAAACTGAGTTCTTAAACTGAATTGTTTGAAATAGAACTGTTTTTTTTACATTGAAACTGTATACTTATACTAAACTAAATTGTTTGAAATAACACTGTTTATGTGTGTAAAATGGATTTGGCATTAATAACCTTCAATGGTTGATGTGCCATAAAACCAAACCAAACCAAACCAAACCAAATCTCTCTCTCTCTCTCTCTCTCTCTCTCTCTATTCTTTACTGGTTTATACTTTTGTTTCCTTCTATCTCTCTTCATTGCTTCATGTTTCCTCTTCTTAAAAGCATGAGTTTACTTCCTTCTTTCCTCCTCCTTGTTTTTTTTTCTTAACTGATCTTTCCGATTTTTGCTTCATTTCTTCCTTCTCTCTCGTGTTTCCTCTTAATTGCTCTTCACGATTTTTTACTTCCTTCCTTTCTTTCACTTGTTTCCTCTACTTAATTGATTTTCACGTTTTGTTCCTCCCCCACTTTTTGTTGTCTTAATCGCTAATCACGATTTTTCGCTTCTTTCCTTCTTATTTCCTTTCTTGTTTCTTCTTAAATACTGTTCACGTTTTTCTTCTTCCCTCATTCATCCTTCCCGTACCTACATGAATCGTCGATTTTTAAGCGAGGTAGAGATGATTTCGTTCAAGATTCGAAAGCTGAGTTCAGTTCATAAACGAGATCCTGCTACCTATGGGTTAAATTGTACCGCTACTGTTCTACAAGAAAGGATTTGACATCAAATAACCCCAAAATTTTATATGCCATTCAACAAAGAATTCAATCATTATCAAGGTACTTCGCTTTTCGATTAGAACTAATGCCCTCAGGTAATGTATGAATCCATCCTTTCTCCCTCCATCCGTTGGTAAAATAGTTAGGCAGTTGGGCTCTTTAACCCATCTAAGAGAAGGAAAACTCTGGATTCAAACTAGCTGTACTTCGTTTAAAAATTGACCTTGTACCACACATTTTCCGTAGCGGAGTGATTGGTAAATATACACAGTTGATTAAAAATCAGTTTTCGTTCTAAACCGGTTTGTGTACTGAGGCTAAATATCCCAGTCTGCTCTGGAATTTATACATAGCTAAAAAGAAAAGAGATGGATTCATGCCTTTTTTAAAGACGAAGCATAAACAGCGTCGTTTAGGATTTGAACTTGGAATGACACAGTATAAATATTTGCTTTACACATTGTCTTATTCACAATTATCAGGAAAATTGCATTATCACGCGTTTTGCATATGACATCACGTGCCGGAAGTAAGCACCTAAGGGACACAATTGGTTTTTATTTACATCATGATTCATTCTTACAAAAGGAACCGTCAGACAACTTCAAGTAGTGTAATACATGAAATTCATAAATGAATTTTGAAGTCCCCATTAATCTTATCGCCTATATATCACAGGGTGAGACAGCTTGCTTCTCGCAACTTTTGAAAAATCGATTGTTTCGATCTATACAACACTCCTTTTCGCAAATCGAGAATACTATATATATATATATATATGCGTGTGTGTGTGTGTGTGTGTGTGTGTGTAGGGGGTAGAGTGTTAGCCAATGGCCCATGAGACTGATGTACAATCCCAGGTTGAGTCATACTAAAGACTCAAAAAATGTTACTTGATGTCACCTTGCTTAACACTCAGCATTGTAAGGTACAGATGAAGAGTTAAGTGGAGCAATCCAGGGAAAGGAGAAATGCCCCCTCCTACACCTCGGTGTGTTGTAGCTATTGAAAAGGGAGCCTTCGGGTCACCCTCAAGTACAGCCGCCAAGTTTACTTATTCATATATATACACACATCCATATGTATATATAGACCTACACACACATGTATACACTTATACAGATATATACAAACACATATATACACTTATATATATATATATATATATATATATATGCACACATACATACATACACACATATACGCGCGCACACACACACACACACATATATATATATACACATACATATATACACGTATATGCACATATATATTAATACACACACACACACACACACACATATATATATATATATATACAGATACACGGGAGGAGCTCGTGGTGAAATAGATATCATCGTAGGAAACAGAAATGGCGACCCAAATTCAATTGCTTTACGAAGCTGTTTGCATTTCACATAGCGCTAATACCCTTGAGAAAGGTATGAATCTAACTATTTGCCCTTCAACTATGGGTAAAATAGTAGGGAAGACTGGGGTTTGTTAGCCTCGGTATGGCAACTGGGCTAGGAGAAGGAAAGCTCTTAATTCAAACCTGTTAACCTCAACATAAAAAATAGACTTGTGTCGCATCCTCCTCTGGCGGAGGGGTAGGTAAATTTATGCATACAGACACAAATACACACACATACACACACACACACACATATATATATATATATATATATACACAAGGAAAACATATACATACACACATATATATACTACCATATATATATACATACATATGTATAACCACACACACACACACACACACACACACACTCATATATATATATATATATATATTTATGCACACACATATAAGGTGCACATACTGGACCCAGATCAAAACTTGTCGCGATATTGTGTTTACTTTCGGACCTACATAAGTGGGAAAGATATGAACCCTTTTATCCTTTCAGCTAGGGACTAAATAAGTCTTCTACAAGTGTGGCATTAAATATCCCACGAAGGTTGATATGCTTTAAAGAAAGACCTCAAAGCCATACACTCATCATATATATATATATAAGCATATGCACTCATATATTGATACATCATTATTGCTTTTGTTTTTGTGACTATTGTTCGTTTTTTTTTGGGAGTTTGGTTTTATGCCATATCAACAATTGTAGTTTATTTAATGCCAAATCTATTTTTATACAAATAAACAGTTCTATTTCAACCAATTCAGTTTAGTATAAGTACGCAGTTTAAAGGTCAAAAATAGTTCTCTTTGAAACTATTCAGTTTAATCAAGAAAATTAAATGGTTCAAGCATTGGTCTGTATCACGAAGGTGCCCGTGGTGCCATGGTTATCGTCGTAGGAAATGGACACGGCGACACGAGTTCAAATCCTGGACGAGGCTGATTGCATTTCACATAGCACTAATACCCTTGGGAAAGGTATGAATCCAATTATTCTCCCTCCAGCTATGGGTAAATAGTAGGACAGACTAGGTTCTTCAGCCTTGGTGAAGCAACTAGTCTAGGAGAAGGAAAACTCTGAATTCAGACCTGTTAAACTCCGCTTAAAAATTGACCTTGTGTCATATCCTGCCCGAGCGGAGGGGTTGGTAAATAGGATCACGAACAAATCAATTAAACATCAGTCATCTATTTACCCACAGTTAAATGTAAAATCAGTTCAATCTGGCGTAAGTACAAAGTTTAGTTCTATTTGACCCATAGATTGGACACTATCGGGTGCTACCACTCCGGGTCAGAGTGGACCTGAGAACGATGGCAATAAAGGGGTTCTCCGTATTCACTAAAGGTCCTGCATTAGTGGAACCTCACTATCAGATTGTTTCGTGTCATATGCGGGACACTCATTGGGATAATTTTACCCCTCTGCAGTGAAGTAGTCTTCTACAGCCCCAGCCGACTGGACCAACTAGTCCTGGGATGGAACGAATATAATATCCAATTTTAGAGTGTATATTATAGATAAAAGAACTAATGCTAATAGAAATGTTATCTTTATTGCTTTCTCGAACCTCATCTGTCAACAAGTTAATAGATGTCACACTTGTAACATTCTTTAGATTATGATGAAAATATGAGACCAACTTACGTTTAACCTTTTCTCTTGATGTCAACCAAAGATCATCAAAATGATTTTCTAAGCCTTTAAATAAGTGGTAATCAGAAAGAACAAGGTCAGAAGAATATGGAGGAAGATAATTTTTTTCCCAACTGACCTCTTTTTATCAATAGAACTGTTAGAGGACGGGTATCTACCTTTCTGTTGAAACTCAGTGTCTAATGTTTTCTTTAATTGGGACGAACGTAGAAATGAATACCGAAGAAGATTATCAAAAATATTTTTAAGATCTAATAGAAAAAGATAAAAATAATTCATTGTATTTTTTCTAAAAGATAACATGCGGCAATGTTTAAATAAATGTTGTCTAAAACATTCATTTACAAAATCGGACATTACATTCATTTCAAATCAGATATCTTCATGCATGATTAAAACATAATCATCAGACAGGACGTTGTGGGATAAAGAAATCTATAAACAAGATTAACAATAATATAAAAGTATATGAACAAGATCAATAATTGTATAAAAAATATATAGTCAAGATCAACAGTTATATATAAATATATGGACAAGATCAACAATTATAAAAAATATATATGGACAAGATCAACAATTATATAAAAAATGGTGATGTGCAGAACTGATAGAAATTAAGTGCTGTAAGGCGCAGATCGGAAGTTTTAAAAAATCTAAAAAAAAAATCTGCATCTTGTTAGTTTTTAGTATAGTTTTGTGGTGGTTTTGAAACTTTTCAAATTCGGGGAGACTTTTGCAAATAAAATCCTTCACACACAGAGACAAAAATAAGATAAATAAACAAAAAATAACATATTAAAAATGAATAAAAATAGAAGAGTGTTTTGGGTCGTTCAATGGTTAACGAGCTAAATTAGAAACCATTGATAGTGAGATCGATTTAAACTCAACGCTATAAATTCATAGCCTTTACCACATCGTATCTTAACTCAGAAAATTTATCAAATTAAAAAAAAAATCAATATTGCTCCTTTTTTTCTTTTTTTTTTTAACTGTAATTCTTTCCCACTCACTCGTCGTTTCACTCTTTCCCACTCACTCGTCGTTTCACTCTTTCACTCTCACTCGTTACTCCAGCCCAGTCAGCTGGGGCTGAAGAATATACCGACTGCTTCTCTGGTGATGGGTAGGAGCCCCCCCCCA
>OY757910.1:40789444-40869444 GCA_963585895.1 Sepioteuthis lessoniana
AGCCAGAAAAGATGCAGAGTTCTCCATAAGGAAGTATATTCTGTCACAAGTCTTGAGTATTCGAAAATACGTGGATAGGTTTTCAAGAGGAATAAAACAATATAAAATGTATTCTATTTATCTTCGATCCTCTACAGGGTGGAACGATAAAATTGTCGTCCTAAAGAAAACAACACTACAGCTTTATTTTAAAACTTTTATTTAAAAAAATCAATTCAGGTAACTTGATTATGTAGTAGAGCTGACATCTATTCAATGTAGCCGCCTTCAGCCTCAATCATCGCCTCGATACGGATCCGGAACTGGAACATGCCTTTTCCACAGGCGCCGGCGGGAGCTCGGCGAATACTCGGCGGATGGTGGCGATCAGGCTGGCTTTGGTATTGTCCAGCGGGTTCAGGTCGGAGGAGGAGGGGGGCCAGTGAGAGAAGGGTACAAAGTTGTTGCACTCCTTCTGAAGCCAAGCCTGGATCTCTTTGGACTTGTGGGCCGGAGCCGAGTCCTGCTGCCACACCCAGGGTGTGACACCGGCCACCTGATTGCACCAGGGGATCACCACACTCTTCAGCACATCCAGGTACACTTTGGTGTTGACTTTCAAGCCGACTTCGAAGATGTGAGGTAGCATGATGTGGCCCTCACTTGAAACCACACCAAAGACCATAACCGTAGCCGGAAACTTTGTTTTCATCACCCTTTGTTTTTCATCATCTCTGTTATTCGTGGCAACCCAGATTTTCATTCTGAGGGTGCTGGCAATGGTCCTGTTGTCATAACTTGGATTGGTAGAGTGCATGAGTAGTACAGCGGTGCATCTCCGATCTCGCTCGTTGAACATTGTGTTACTTTCAGACATGATAGAAGGCTCCTATCGCTCTGGGGGATTTGTATACAACTGGCTAACTAGTAGATGGTCTGCAACAAAAAAGAAAAAAAAAAGAAAAAAAGAAAACCGGTTTTCATTAAACGGAAATGGAATCATGTCGTTTTTTCTAGGGCGACAATTTTATCGTTCCACCCTGTAGAAGTCGGCTGTGCATTTTAAAATAGAAAAAAATATGAGACAGGAAATCCTTTGAAGTAATTATGACACAGTAAAACAATATAATGTGGTAACTATAATTTTATTATCCCATCTGCGGGACTAAACTTGGATTGCAATTTAAAAAATACAAATTCCACCCCCAAAAATGTTTGAAGATGAAAGGGATAATGTTATCAGTGATTGTGTAAACATTTTATTTTTGTCATGATTTATGCATAAAGAATGTTCTGCTTCAATTTTATTTGGAATGTACATGTATGGAGAGTAGGAGCTTCGGGTAGTGTAATGATTAGCAAGCTTGACTAGCAAACCTGCTTGAGTGAGTTCGAGTCTCATTGGGTGCCCCATTTATACGGCCTTGTGCTACATCTGAGCAAAAAAGCTTAGTAAATTACTACATGTGAAGGAGGGGGTAAGGTCTAATAAAGTTATTACTTTGCTCGTATCTTTCGTGTTGTCCATTCGACAAGCCGATATGAATTCAAGTTTTTATACTTTTTTCTCTCATTTATTTGAAGAGTTCTGTTTTTCCTTCCGTGGTTGAAGTTGTTTCTTAATTCTTTCTTCGTCTTTTTCTATTCCGTTTTTTTTTAAAATCGTTTTCTTGATTCTCGAAATGTAGACGTTATATAATGAGATTCATTACTTCTAAACTTTCTTCAGCCATCTCTGTGACTGTTCTTTCATCTATTATCTTTCTCATAGATGAAGGTCGATCAAACTTCTCCCAGTCGTCCTTGTGACTTTATATATATTCAACATAGCTGAAGGTAACGGTTTGAAGTTGTTTAAATTCTTCCATCGATCGACGCTACGGGAGATCAACCATCTCGTTCGATGTCTGGTGGCTGACTTTCAAATTCCATCTTTGGCCCGCGGCGGTAAAGATCTTTGTTACTCGATATGTTCCGACCAACCAGTGGCCACATTTTTTCCCTATTTGAATATGAGACCATATTCAAGGCTGACCCCCCCAAAAAAAAACGCGTGGTGGGCATGTACCTGATCTGACATCATAGTTATCCTGACTCACATGATTTATTTGGATTTTAAGTCTAGAAGGTTTGACCTCGTTATTTGTTTCACTTACCTTTTCTTGATTTCGTGCCTGACTCTTCTTTGCTCTTTTCCTTAGTTCATATTGACTTCGTTTGATTTGCTTTGTCTGTTTCGCTTACACATTCATGTTACAATATCAAGAAAATCATATTATATATGGGAAAAAACGACTATTTGGTAAGTCAGTTGACAATCCTTCTCTACTTGCTCAAATAATAATTGGTATAATACTGATATGTCTTAATGGAGTCCAAAATCTTTTACTAGATTGATTAATAACATCAGGCTTTTTTATTTGAATAAATCGAGTTAACAGTTTAGGACTCTGTAACTACTGATATACAGGTACTTATATGAGATGGCAACCAAATAAATCAATCTTTTTAGAATTATATCCCACTCTCCTTGAAAAACCTTGGTTAACTGAAAATAATAAACATTTGATTTTTGATTATATTCATCTGTTGGAAAATATTCTAGATATGTGACTCCCAGAAAAGACAAGAGAAATAGTCGACAAATAAGTAAAACGAGTTCCAAAATAAACACATCTAAGTCATATCTCTTTGAATCTGAAAGATTAGTTAAACGTCCCGATTTAAATGAAATTTCTATTGCTATCAAGTCCATATAAAAACAACGAATTTCTAATTGCATCAGAGTGCTTTCAGAAAAAAATGAATGCAATTCTCACTCAGTCTAGAATAAGTGTGAATAAGAATGATACTGCTCTCTTCATAAACAAAGTTTTGCTATGGTGGGAAATCTTAAATGTTAAAACCTTTCAAATTGATAATCTACACAATAACCCTCTACAAGCTGAAATCAGATCTCCGAATGACAGTCGACTTAATTTTATCATTGAGTTTGGTGAAATAGTTCTTAATATGGCGAGTAATCAAGGTCATCGTATAAAACAATTATTCAAACATACTGATGCAACCATTCACTGTACTTGCAATGGAACGGTTAGTCTTTGTTGAAACCTTTTAGCTACAAGACATAAATATGTGTTACTTGGGTAATTTACAACAGATCCATTAGAAAAAGAATTTTGTAAATTTCGTCGAGGATCAGGTGTCACCTATTTTATAAATGTCCGAAAGTGTATTGAAAAGCTGAGTATCTAGCAGACATCTTTACTTTTAAATCAAATTGTAAATACTGATGCTTTTGATGTTAAGCCTGATTACCAATGTACATCTTGTGATTATAAACTTTATAAGGACGGTTTAGAAATATTTGACAATCTGGTAAATTTAGAACCATCTCATTCTGAAGAAATAAAAATGGCCCTCGTGTACATAGCTTAATATATAACAGAAAATGATTATATACCCAGTGAAAATGAAATCTATTTTTCGTATGAAAAGTATGGAAAATATACCAATTCAATTGACCGTGGCGAACTAAAAGTTTCTTCTAATCATACTTGTGAATGGTTATTTTTTTGTTTCAGCCTTTTCCATACAATAAAGAAAAAAGTGTGTTCCAAATCCTCAAGTAACTTTTTTATGCTTATTTTCTTAATTTTTTCTACATGGAGAGAAAGCATTCTCCTATTTTTGCAAATATGGTTTTGAAAAACTTTGGCAAACATTACAAACAGAGATCAGACAAAGAACCAGCTTTAGAGGTTTTGAAACTTTCCTAGAATAATGTTGCTTTATCAGTCTATTTTTCTTTGATGATTGTCGTTAACACGTTTCAGCTGATACCCTCCAGCCTTCTTCAGATACAGTTTGTTAAACCCGGTAACTTTAATGAAAATTTGAATCTCTCATTTTATTCAATCCCTCGGATAGACTGAATTATGGGTTCAGCGGGGTCTATAAATTGTGGGAATCTTCCTGTTTCAACATTATTTATATCATATCTTTTACCAGAAATCACAACGATCTCTTGTTTTGTTTAATTCTTATCAGTGCCCACGACGAAAATACATATTTTCATCTATTTCATTTTCAGCTAACCGTATCATTGGCTTTGTGGGTAGAGTGTTCGTCAATAGCCCGGGAGACCGGGGTTCATTCACAAGTTGAGTTATACCAAAGACTTAAAAATGCTACTTAATACCTCCTTGCCTAACACCCAGCATTATAAGGTACGTATCAAGGGTAAAGTGGAGCAATCCGGGGGAAGGAGTAGCACCCTCCCCTACAGCTCGATGTAGTCGCTATTGAAAAGGGAGCCTTCAGGTCACCCTCGAATACAGTCACCAACTTACTTTAACTTTCAGCACATTCAGGTATGAATCAAAATGCCATTCTAAGTATAATTTTCAAATGTAGTTGATTTAATTTTCTTCCAAAATTTCTGAAAATCAAATATTTTTCAATAGGCTTTCAGTTTTGGCTTTCAGTTGCCATGAGCAGGGTTAGCGTTAGTACGCCATGCTCGGTACTATAAATAATTTGTACACAGCTGTGTGGTTTCAAATAACTAATAATCCTATCCCTTTGTAAATGATTGAACAGGTCGATTTAGCCCATAGATTGGACCCAAACAAGTACTACCGCTACGTATCAGAGTAGACCTGGGAGTAATGGCAATGGAGGGATACTCCACACTCCCCAAATCTGCAAGACCGGAGCTTAACCATTAGATGCAGTTTAATGTAATACCCAGGACCCTCGTTGGAGGAAGGATCTTACTCCTCTACAGCGGTGCAGTCGGCGTATTGTAAGCCGCAGTCGACCGAGTGTCATGAGTGTGAAATATTAGTATATGTTAATGTATCTATAACGTTAAAGTACTTTTATGAGAATCAAGACAGACATATGCACGCACGTTCTCACAAATATCAATACCTAGTGGTATGATGAGCAACATATATTTCTTCTTATCGCTTTAGACCTGACCAGTGGCAACAAGAAGATATTGTCACCAAAGCACCTTTGTTGGAATTTATTCGACAGAGACTGCGGGCATCTTTTCATAGTCTCTTTCTTTCTTTCATCATCCTCGCTGTCTCTTTTCTGCATTCCTTTCTTGTTTTTCTTTCTTCCTTTTCTCAAACGCGCCCTCTTCCTTTCTTTTTGGCTCTTCCGCTCGTCTTTACAATCGTCTTTTCTTCGTTCTCTAACACCTTCATTCTTTTATCTTTTTCATCTTTCTTCTCTCTCTCTCTCTCTCTCTCTCTCTCTCTCTTTCTTACTCCTTGCCTTCCCTCTTTTACCCATTTCGTTACCCCTCTCTCTTATTTCCTCTTTCTTTCCTGTTTTCATTTTTTCATTCTTATGTCGTAGCAACTATTTCATTCCACCCTTTCTCTCCTCATTCCTTTTCCTTTTTTCCCCCACAGATCCATTTCTTTCTTTTCTTCCTTCCTCTCTTCATTCTGATTTTCTTTCCTTAATATCTCCTTCCTTCAATTAATTCCTTCTTTTTTCCCTAATATCTCCTTCTGTTCCTCCATTCTTCTTTTCTCTTTTTTCTTTCCTTAATATTTCTTTCTTTCTTTCTTTCTTTCTTTCTTTCTTTCTTTCTTTCTTTCTTTCTTTCTTTCTTTCCTCCTTTCTCTCTTTCTTATCTTCTATCTTTGATATCTCCTTCCTTCATTCCTTCCTTTTTTTCTCTCTTCTTTCCTTAATATCTTCTTCCCTCAACTTCTTTCCTTCCTTTACCTTCTTAATATTTTCTTCTTTAATTCATTTCGTCACTCGCTTTTAATCTACCTCACTCTTTACTTCCTCTCTCTACACTTCTTTCTTCCCTCATCTTACAATCCTTTATTTCTATCGCCCTATCCTTCATCACTGTTTCCTTTTCCCTCCTTCTTCTATCTCATTCTATTTTCCTTCTTTTTTCCTTTTTATCTCACTTCCTTTTTCCTTCCTCCTTTTTCTCTCCCTTCTTTCTTCGTCCTTTCTCTCCATTTTATCCTAGCCTCTTCTCTCTTTTTAATATCTGAGATCACGCCGTTTGTCATACCCCAGACTTGTAAGAGTGGTTGATAACGAGAGTAATTACGACCCTCAAGGGTAGGAACAGGATATCTCGCATATCTCTCCTCTCCTCCAGGAAAAATCTCTCGGTCGCTGTCAGGAATCTTCTGATTAATTTCAAGATTTTCCCTTGACCAACCAGTATTCTAGATGGTCCGTGTCCTGTTTATCAGTAGAATTCTATCAATAGTTACAACCATGTCAAAGGGGATAAGTGTCGGCTTTACGGGGAGAGATATGAGACAATCAACCATATAACAGGTGAATGTAGCAAACTGGCGCAGAGGGATGACAAGATCAAGTACGATTTAACAGTATTGGAAAATGGTACATGCACAATCCAGAATATGTTACCTAGTGGTTAACGTGATGGACTAGGGCATCGTAGAAAGTAAGTTCGAACTTCAGCGCCGCTATTACGTTCACATTCGGACGAATACATTGGGTAAAGGTGTTGTTATGGTTTCTTAATAATATAGTTTTAACCAAAACAGATTATAATAAAATATTTTGGTAAAAATGTCATATTAGTAAAAAAAAAAGTATTAAAAAAAACAACAACAATCGAAAAGCAAATTTATAAATTCTAGAATTAGACTCAAGTCAGACAAATCGATACCAGATCTTGATTCAGAAATATTCCCCCAACTATGGGTTAAATAGTACCACTACTGTTCTTCTAGGAGAACAGCTTTGGTATTAAATAACCTACAAAGGTTGATATGCCATTAAACAAAGAAACCAAACCAAACCAGAAATATTCCACTGTTAACCGATACACTACCCAACGCCTTAGAGATAGGAATTAACCAATAGAATTAGAAAAAATAGAATTTAACTTCTGCAACAATTTAGATTTTTAAGGCTTTATATAAAGGATAGATTGCTTTAAAAGGGTCAGTAGGGAGAGAGAGAGAGAGAGAGAGAGAGAGAGAGAGAGAGAGAGAGAGAGAGAGAGGAAAGTAATGTTAGTCCAAAAAGAACACATTCGACTCTGATATATTTGGAAGTATGAGACAAGCTCCACGAAAACAACCAAAAAAATATTCAATTTTGGTTTGCTTGGATTTTATGACATATCAACCATTGTAGGTTATTTAATGCCAAATCCTCTTCACTTATATAAATTAAATATATATGATTTGTAAACACATTTTGTAGATAGCGTTTTTAAACCCGCCCGAACTCATTTTTTGCACACAACTAAATGGTTTCAAGTATTTCTAACATGAATAATTTTATTTACTATTAATCTTTTGTTTAAACACAGGTTTGGTTTGGTTTGGTTTGTTGGTTTTATGGCATATCAAGCTTTGTAGGTTATTTAACGCCAAATCCATTTTTATGTAAATAATCTGTTCTATTGAAGACAGTTCAGTTTAGCATAAGTACACAGTTTAATTGTCAAAAACATTTCCATTTCAAACTATTCAAGCAGTTATATGTAACAATTCAATTAAGTGTAAATGCAGTTTTAATGTCGAAAAACAGTTCTATTTGAAATAATTCAGTTAAGAATAAGCACGCAGTTTAAGTTTAAGTACAGTTTAATTGTCAAAAACATTTCTATTTCAAGCTATTCAGTTTACTCAATTCAGTTTAGCATAAGTATGCTGTTAGTTCTATTTAACCTATAGATAGGGCCCTATCAGGTGCTACCACTCCGGGCCAGAGTGGACCTGGGAGCGATGGCAATGAAGGGGTACTCCGCATTCCCCAAAGCTCCAGTACGGCTGGAACCTCACCATCAGATTGTTTAGTGTCATATCCAGGACACTCGTTATGGGGGAGGTTTTACCCCTCTGCAGAGGTGCTGTCAGTGTATTCTACAGCCCCAGCTGACTGGGCAATGTTTAAACACAGTTAAATGATTTCAACTATTGTTTTGTAAGACTAACAATTTAAAATCTGTCATTTTTTGCACACAGTTTAATGGTAATACATTATTGATTTGAAAAGGAATAGTTTGTAGGGAATGTTATTTTTAAATGCGTTAAAACTAATTTGTTTGCTATTGTTTCTATACAGTGAAATTATTTCAATTATTGCGATCTAACATAAATATTTCAATTCAATATGAATCATTTGTTTGCACACAGGGAAGTGATTACAAGTAGTACTATTTAACACTAATGATTCTATTCAATCCTTTTCATTCATATTGTTCCAAGTATTGCTTTGTATCACTAACAATTTAATTAAACTATCACTCATTTATACACAGTTGAATTATCAAACAGTTCTATTTCTAATAATTTCATTTAACATAAGTCACTTGTTTGCACACGGTTCAAATGGTCAGTTCTATTTGACTCATAGATAGGACCCTATCAGGTGCTACCATTTTGGGTTTGAGTGGCTCCGGGGGCAATTGTTAATAAAGGGATACTCCATATTCCCTAAAGCTGCAGAGCTGGAGCCTCACCATCATATTGTGCAGTGTCATATCCAGGGCACTGGTTGGCGGATTTTACCGCTCAACCGAGATGCAATTCTACAGCCCCTGCCGACTGGGCTGTTAACGAATAGAATTAGAGAAAACAAAATTTAGCTTCAGCACCAATTTAGATATCTAGGGATTGATAAAAAAGGACTGATAGCTTTAAAAGAAAGAAAGAAAGAAAGAGAAGGGAGAAAATCATAGTTAGTAAAAAAAAGAACTCCTACTCATAAGACACCGATGTCTTCAGAAGAGTAAGAGACAAGCTATACAAAAATAACAAACAAAAAATGGAATTAGAGAAAACAAAATTTAGCTTCAGCAACAATTTAGATTTCTAGGGATTGATAAAAAGGACTGATAGCTTTAAAAGAAAGAAAAAAAAGAAAGAAAGAAAGAAAGAAAGAGGAGGAGGGAAGCTTAGTTAGAAAAAAAAAGAACTCCTACTCATAAGACACCGATGTCTTCAGAAGAGTAAGAGAAAAGCTATACAAAAATAACAAACAAAAAAAAAAAAAATAGAATTAGAGAAAACAAAATTTAACTTCAGCAACAATTTAGATTTCTTGGGATTGATAAAAAGGACTGATAGCTTTAAAAGAAAGAAAGAAAGAAAAAAAGAAAGAAAGAAAGAAAGAAAGAGGAGGAGGGAAGCTTAGTTAGTAAAAAAAAAAGAACTACTCAGAAGACACCGATGTCTTTAGAAGAGTAAGAGACAAGCTACACAAGAATAAGCAAAAAATATTCGAGTGAAAAACTTCCTTTTCTTTTACCTACAAGCACCTATACACACAAAGAACCGTAACAAAAAGTTTGGTTCCGACATTAAAAATTATTGCAGACTAATGACTCTTTTCTCCATAACATACATGATTTAAAGTAAAATTCACTGTTATTTTTGTCTTTTAATTGGAATCATTTTGAGATTATGCTTCTTAATCTGAGAATTAATTTTTTTATTTATTGCGGACTTTTCGTCCTCATCTTAATCACCTGAAGAAGGCCAGAGGTGAAAATTGACCGAAACGTAGTGAATAAGAAACAATACAAAAACTACCAAGATGAGGACAAAAAGTCCGCTATAAATAAAAAAAATTAATTCTCACTGTTATTTGTTTCCAGAATTTGTGTTTTTGTTTGTCGAAATTTTACGTCGTATTCAATCCTCAAGGCCAATATTACTACCATCCACCAAGTTGCAATAGTATCAAACCCCTTCTCCCGACAGGTATGGGTTGAATATTATCACTATTGTTCTTCTACAAAGATGGCATTGGCATTGAATAACCCACGAAGGTTGATATGCCATTAAACGAAGAAGAAACCAGAATATGTCCTGAAAAATGAGACATAAAATTCTCTGAAATTTTAAGATGGCTACAAATAACTCAATCAGAAAACCAACTCTGGCATCATTTAACAAACAAAAAGAACATTTCAACCAGATATTGCCATTGCAGCTAACCACAGTATTTAAAGTTAATGGTTAATTGATTGATTGATTTTAACGGCATGTCAACCTATCTTGGGTTACTTTATGCCTAGAGGTTAAGGAACCACGTTCATTGTATATTTATATTTATATTTGTCTGGTTTAAGTAGTTTTTTTTTTGCCTACAGTCTTATCAAATGTGAATGATTTTTAAACAGGCTAATTCGACTCATAGACAGTATACTATCACTTCAGATCAGAGTGGACCCTGAAGTAATAGCAATGATGGTGTACTCCACTCTCCATCAGATGAAGTTTAGTGTCATACCCTGGACATATCTTTTTTTTCTTTTTTGGAAGGGTGGTCTTAACTCTCTTCGGGGAATATAGTATACTTAGCCTCTCCGACAGGATTATGTTTTCGAGGCTCGTATGTTAATTTATAAGAAAACAAAACGAAAACGGTAAAATCGTATTCTTTTTACATCCCTTACACCCCAAAATAGTGCTTCTAATGACTGCTTGGTGGCGTGACCAAAGTAACATTATAAAACGTGCGGCAAAGTCGAAACTCTTTTGAAGACAATTACAATTGACAAACAATATGACAGACATGTCATCATCATCATCATTAAGTCCCGCTGACAGCACGGACTTCCCTGACTCTATCTCTCTCTCCATTCGTACCTATCACCCATCGCTCCCGGTCGGTCTTCCAAACTACATCCTTTGTCTACACAGAGCTGATGTAGATAAGTTCTTGCTGGTCAGTATGTTGGTGTCCATAGAAAAACTTCACTTATGAGTTTATCCTTGCTTTTTCAACAATGTCCCACATATCTTGTTCGTCTTACTTGGATGATTTTAGTGATGGGAGGTAAGTGGCGGTACAGCTGATGTTTTATGGGATGTTGCTTCCAGGATTTATTCAAAATAGCTTGTAACATTCTTGTGTAGTTTCCATCAAGTTTTTCTCAAAGCATTTTGTTGCTGTCCATGAGGTGTATCCGTTCAGTAGTATACACACGGTCAGAGCCCGCAAGAAATGTAAATGGAGTGACCAAAGTAGCATTATAAAACGTGCGGCAAAGTTGAAACTCTCCCTTCGTTCCTACCTCGTCAACCAGAAAGTACGCACAAGTGTGTGCAACTCCCAAAAGGCGAGACACACATACCCCAAAAATCTGGTCTCGTACGACGCACCGTACCAAGCTTTGACGTAAGTTTTCAGACAGCAACTTTCATTCTACAAAGGGCTTTTCGTCTACATGATAGAATTTTCTCTCAATAATCTACACTTAGTATTTTACGTAGTTCCTGTATCGTTTCTTTTAAGTTTTCTCATGCAGTAGATAAGTTATTCTTAATTAGTCGTGAATTGTTTAGCGCAGGAAAATGTTAAGCTAAAATACATTTCTTCTGCTGAAAGTGTCTGAATTGTTATTCTTTAATAATTGTGGCAGTGAGTTGTAGTACTTAGATACGACAAATATATGAAGACCAATGTTCCAATCTTCGATGCTAAAGTATTCATGATCCTATCCCATAACGTATTTCCTTTTTTGGCAATATTAATATAAAAAAAACCAATATACCACTGAATTTGACATAAGTTTTTTTGTTATTCTAGTCATTAAAACCTATCTCCAGCATTCTTTAATTTCAATGTGATAATTTATGATAATTTATTAGAAACAATATTTTACTTACCAAACAAATGTAATATTTCTAAATCCTTTAAAACATTGCTTAAATAACAGACATCATTACGATTTTGAACATTTTTCATTTTCTTTTTAAAGTTTCATAATGAATTGAGAGCAATAGACGTAAGAATGATATTTTCGAAAATTTTTCAATCTTTGGTATGATATATAAAAAAGTTTAGAATTTTTAAAATCTATATTTATTTCATATATATATATATGTATATTTTCATATATATATATATATATATATATATATAGTTAAAGTGGTGTCGTTAGAAGTATAACATAAACCTATTTGCATGTCTCGTTGTTTGTTTAGTGAATCTTATTTTAATAAACGTTTAACTTTCTTCATTTTTCAGCTGTCTGCATTGCTATTACGAAGCTTCCTATTTTTTTAAAATTTGAATTATTAGATTTTCAATTAATGGTTATCAAATTATTTGTAGAAATTGCAGTAATGAGAGAGTGACAAATATAGTGCCAGAAACTGAGAGAGAGAGAGAGAGAACAAACATGAAAGAAGCCGTTTTTGTTGGGTTACGATTAAATACAAACATTTATCCAAACATTGTGAGAATACATATATATATATATATAGAGAGAGAGAGAGAGAGAGAAAGAGAGAGGGAAAGAGAGATAGAAATAGCGGGGGACGGAGAGCAAACATGAAAGATATCCTCTTTCCTTGGTTACGATTCTACACAATAATATATACAAACATAATGAATTTTAATATATATATATATATATATATATATATATATATATATATATATTTGTGAAATTGCAGTAATGAGAGAGTGATAAATATAGTGGCAGAAATTGAGAGAGAGAGAGAGAGAGACCAAGCGTGAGAGAGAACGTTTACGATTACACACAAACCTACATGCAATTATCACCAGAATCTTAATATATGAAAGAGAGAGAGAGAGAGAGAGAGAGAGAGAGAGAGAGAGAGAGAGACCAAGCGTGAGAGAGAACGTTTACGATTACACACAAACCTACATTCAAATATCACCAGAATTTTAATATATGAGAGAGAGAGAGAGAGACCAAGCGTGCGAGAGAACATTTACGATTGCACACAAACCTACATGCAAATATCACCAGAATTTTAATATATGAGAGAGAGAGAGAGAGAGAGAGAGAGAGACCAAGCGTGCGAGAGAACGTTTACGATTACACACAAACCTACATGCAAATATCACCAGAATTTTAATATATGAGAGAGAGAGAGAGACCGAGAGAGAGAGAGAGAGAGAGAGAGAGAGAGAGAATCTTCACTGTAACTGATAGGACGTGTCCACATGAAGTGATGCGTATGAGTAGCTATAATTATTGTTCAAAGATTTACATTGGCGAAAGGATTTCCAACATCTCCAACGTTGTTCTCGGCTTTCCCTTCGTCTTTGAATACCGCCACACCCCGGCGTCCTCCTCAATATACACATGTCGGATGAAATAATGCGGCGGAAGAAAACATTCCGAGTCTATCAGCGGCACATGCGCATTTCAATTTCAAAAACCAGCTTGAATCCGTCACGTATGTTCATGAAAAGTCTCTTTACCGCTGACGGCCCAAGTGAAAGCACGTGTGGCTGTCCGTTTTTGGAAAGCAAAGCAATCATTCTTCCATAAGCTGCTCTTTGGTGGGCACCACTGTAAAGCAGCCTTCCGTTCCGAAAATGACCGCGTTATCTTTCCTAAGATAAGCCGTACCCAATTTTGTATTTCTATGCCAAGATGGATTCCCCGCTTATGTCTCAGCTGCACTTTTCATAAGAACATTCTTGCTAAGCCGTTTCCAGCCTTCTACGGCTGGGTTTCGTTTGGTTCGGTTTCTTTGCATTATGACATATCAACCTTCGTGGGTTATTTAACGTCGAAGCTCTCTTTGTAGAAGAACAGTAGTGATACTATTTAACCCATAGCTGGTAGGATGAGTGGGTTCGCATCATTCTCAAGGGTATTTGTCCGGAAGTGATCGTAATAGCACGACTGGAGGCTCGAACTCGTTTACTGTTCTGAGACAATTTTTATCACTTAGAATATTCGGACTATTATCTTTATCTTTCTTGTTATATTCACAAATCGGCTGAGTTTGGTTTGATTTGAATTTAATGCCAAATCCGGTTTACACACACACACACACACACATATATATATATTAGATATAAATATTTTTAAATATAAGTCAATAAAATAAAATAGTTCCAAGTATTGCTAAGTATCACGAATAATTATGATAAACATCAGTCATTTGTTTACACACATTTAAATGATCAAACAGTTTTATTTCAAACAATCTAATTTAGCATAACTCCACAAAGTTAAATGGTTCCGTGTATTGATTTGTTTACTAACAATTTTTGTAAACGTCAGTCATTTTTTTTTTACTTACTGTTAAATGATCAAACAGTTCTATTTTTAAAATTCAATTTATTAGAAGTCATTTGTTTGCACTCAGTTTAAATGTCAAACAGTTCTATTTGACCTAAAGATAGGGTCCTATCAGGTGCTGCTACTTCGAATGAGAGTGGACCTGGGAGCAATGACAATGAAGGGGTACTCCGCATTCCCCAAAGCTCCAGTATTACCGGAGCTTCACTAACAGATTGTTTAATTTCATATCAGTACACTCGTTGAGGGACTCTTACCTTTCTGTTGAGATGCAGTCGGTGTTTCTACAGGCCTGCCGACAGGGCTGCTAGATTATTGTTTTCGTCTTTATTGTTATACTCAGAACGTTTCGGCCGATATATCCCTCCGCCTTCTTCAGGTATTTCATTTCAGGAGGCTATAAAGAATTTCGAACTGAACTCTTTATTCTATCCACAAGGGTAGATTGTATTGATTCTGTTAACCATGGCCAAGTACAAGTGTTAAACTATAATATTCTTTGTGATAAAAATTATCTGACTTCATCGTAGAAATTTACACAAAAAATACGTCACAGTCCAGCACGTTAACCACTACGCTATAGGGACGTTCCACCTAATACTGATAGCGATGCCGGTTGGGTTGTTTTGACGTCATGTCAACCCTTTTTATTATTCAGGGTTTTCGGACTATTGTCTTCATCGGTATATTCAGAACGTTTCGGCCGATATGTCCTCTGGCTGTCTTCAGGTGTTTCTTGTCGAACTGGGGAGCCTACACGGAACTTTGAACATCGTCCTTTATCTAATCCACTGGGGTCACTTGTTCTGATTCTGTTAAACATAACCGAGTAAAGTAAAGTAAAGTTGGCGACCATAGTCGAGGGTGACCCGAAGGCTCCCTTTTTGATAGCTACTACACCGGGGAGGGCGCTACTCCTTTCCCTGGATTGCCCTACTTTACCCTTGATCCGTACCTTATAATGTTGAGTGTTAAGCAAGGAAGGATCGAGTACCATTTTTTGAGTTTTTGGTATGACGCGACCTGGGATTGAACCCAGGTCTCCCGGGCCATTGGCGAACACTCAAACCATTATGCCAATGACTATATATATGTATATATAGTTCCTTGAAGTTTAAACCCTGGACAGGACTATTTGGATTTCACTTGGCACAAATACCCTGGAGAAAGGCATGAACCCAATTACTCTCCCACCAGCTACGTGTAAATAGTAAAGCAAACTGTACTTTAACCTAAGTATGGCAACCAATCTAGAAGAAAAACTGAATTTAAACTTGTTAAACTCCGAAAAGTGTGTGACACAATGTCAATTTTTAAGCGGATTTTAATTTGTTTGAATTCAGAGTTTTCCTTCTCCAAGACCGGTTGCTATACCTAGGTTAAAAATACCCGTCTGCCTTCCTATTTACTTATTGCTAGTGGGAAAAATGTTGGATTCATATCTTTCCCTACGGTATCAGCAGTTTGTGAAAATGTAAACAGCCTCGTCCATATAAATGATAAATATCTGACAAAATGAGAAGGACAAAAAATGGACTACGTTAAAATGTACTTTTATTTCGTCTAACGTTTCGCTCACTGTTCGAACATTTTCAAACACATAAGAATTTTAGTACTTTCTTTGATGGTTTATTTCTATATTAAAAAAAAAAATTCTTTTCATTATCGTACGCTGCTGGTTACTCATATTCGTGATAGAAATCTCGTTCGAGTATTTTCGCCATCACTTTTTCTCAAAATAGCTTTTCATGATTTGAAATACTTTAATTGTCTCTTTTTCTATGTTATTTAATTATACGTTACTTTTTCAGACATCCGAGTCGAATGTTATCTGCTGAACTCGCTAAAGATTCACTTCTCACACAAAGAAAAGAAAAAGCATAAACTTTGCTTAAGTCTTCGTCTCACTACATAGGAGCTTTATGGAATTATATACGCATCTATTATAGACAAGTACTGATTTTCAATGTCCGTCTTTAACAACAGTGAAACCAAAAATGAAATTGATGTAGTGATAGAGATTGTTTTTAAAGGAGAGTACACCATGTGGATAAGGCGACTTTTGAAGACAATTATAATTGACAAACAATATGACAGACATGTCATCATCATCATCATCATCATCAAGTCCTGCTGACAGCACGGACTTCCCTGACTCTATCTCTCTCTCCATTCGTACCTATCATCCATCGCTCCCGGTCGGTCTTCCAAACTATATCCTTTGTCCGCACAGAGCTGATGTAGATTAGTTCTTGCTGGTCAGTATGTTGGTGTCCATAGAAAAACTTCACTTATGAGTTTATCCTTGCTTTTTCAACAATGTCCCACATATATCGTTCGTCTTACTTGGATATTCTAGAGATGGGAGGTAAGTGGCGGTACAACTGATGTTTTATGGGATGTTGCTTCCAGGATTTATTCAAAATAGCGTGTAACATTCTTGTGTAGTTTCCATCAAGTTTTTCTCAAAGCATTTTGTTGCTGTCCATGAGGTGCATTCCTTCAGTAGTATACACACGGTCTGAGCTTGCAAGAAATGTAAATGCAGACATGTAAACAATAAAAAACAGAACATCCCCGCAAAACAAATTTGTTTGCAAATTGATTTATAGAATTATACATGAAAGTTAATGAGGCAAATAAACATTCAAATAAATACATGAAACGAGTGTCCTTCGCATGATACTAAATAACATCTGGTGGTGAGGCTCCATTTCTAGCGCACTGGGAAGAGTGCAGTTTCTCTTCGTTGCCATTACTCTCAAGTCTACTCTGACCAGGAGTAGTACTACCTATTAAAGTCCCAGCTATGGGTAAAAATAAATCTGTTTGAAAATTTGGAATAATTGATAACCTATAACTTTGTGAAAATTATAAGAATTAGATAAGAATACTTCATACTATATCACTTTGAAAACAAAAGGTTATTATTGAGTAGAAGTAGTCACATAAAGCCTTACTGTGCATAAATTATTTGTATTGGATTGGAATACTTGACACCATACAATTGTTTATTGTTTTATGTCACATCTACCCTTGTAAGTTATTTAATGTCAAATCCTATATATATATATATATATATATATATTGTAAGAATGCTGGTTGTCACTAATTCACTTAGTGGGTTTGTAGCGAACCAAGTGCGATATTATTTGGAGAGTGCTCAATATCTGTGATTGAGCAATTACATGATAATAATAAATAAATACATATTAGATTTTATACATTCATTTAATGCCATGGAAGTTCGTCTGCAGACAAACTTCCATGGCATTAAATAAACAAAATTTAATATATATTTATTTATTATTTGTTATATATATATATATATATATATAACAAGATTTATAAATAAATAGTTTGCAGGCAATATTTTTAAACGATCCAAAGCTGATTTGTTTGCACAAAGTTAACTGGTTTCAAGCATTTCTACCTAACACTAATAGTTTTATTTACACACTGTGAAATGGTTTCAAGGATTGATATTTGACACTAAAAATTCTATTCAACATTATTCATTTGTTTACAGACAGTTAAATGGTTTCAAGTATAGAAAATGGTAAAATATTTCTACTCAACCCATAGATCGAACCCTAGCACGTACTGTTACTCGAGGTGAAAGTGGACCTGAGAGTAATAGCAGTGAAGGGATACTTATCCCTCTCCAGAGATGCAGTCGGCGTATTATACAGCCTCAGCCGATTGGGATGTCTGATTGCATTTTCACATAGCACTAATACCCTTGGTAAAGGTATGAATCCAATTATTCTCCCTCCAGCTATGGGTAAATAGTAGGGCAGACTAGGTTCTTTAGCCTTGGTGAGGTAACTAGTCTAAGAGAAGGAAAACTCTGAATTCAAACCTGTTAAACTCCGCTTAAAAATTGACCTTGTGTCATATCCTGCCCGAGCGGAGGGGTTGGGTAAATATAAGCAAATTACTGGTATTAGATATGGATACTCGATACCATATATCTCCTTGTGAGTTATCCACACCAGATTTCCTGGAATCTAAGTGACAGCAAGTCTCCTCATATCTCCATGACTCTTCTTAGTATTCTAGCCGATCTTAGCAATGCCAGGATAGTCTCGATTCGTCCTCAGATTTCCAACTATTTCAGTATTCTTTCCAATCCTTTGTAAATCGTTCTAGGTGAGTTAACTCAAATTGGTATCACTGTCACCCTCATATTCTACAGCTTTCTCAGTTCTCTGGCAAGGTCTAAGTACTCGTCTCTTTTTCACTCGATGGTCCACTGGGACGGCAAAATCCACTTGACATCACGTTCTCTTTGTTCTTTCTTAATTGAAACTAAGTCTGGTTTCTTGGTCAGGATTAGGTGCTCCCTTTTGTATTTTAAAACCCAAGAGAATTTTGTGTGTCTCATTCTCTCAGACTGATTCTGGGTTGTGCATATATCATTTAGGCGTATAATCAAATTTTAATCTCTTGCACAATTCCCAGTGGATCATCTTTCCTACCCATTCGTGTCTAACTGTAAACTCTTTTTGTGCGAGTTTGCTACATTCATTTACTATGCGATTAATCGTTTCGTCTTTATCACCATGTAGGAGTCGATACTTGAAACAGTATTGTGCATAATTTTCTAGTATTATATAGAAACTCTTCATACCATTTTACCGTTTGTAAACGAAACGATTAATCGCATAGTAAACGAATGTAGCAAACTCGCACAAAAAGAGTTTATTAAATAGGAATAGCTACTGGACACCATATCGTGTATAAATCATTAACATTCGTTTAGAAATGAATAATTGCGCAAAAATCATTATCATTAATTAGAAATACTTGAAACCATATAATTGTTTGAAAACAAAGGATTTTCATCATTATCATTATACACTTGAGTTTTTCACACAAACGTTAGCCGATGGTCTTCCACTGGAGTTTGAGTGACAGCAAGTATCCTAAATTCTCCAGCACTCTTCTCAGTATTCTGGCCGATCTTAATAATGCTATCGTTTTGATGGTCTCTACTCGTCCTCTTATTTCCAAGTCCTCCAGTCCCATTATCAATCCTTTGGTGACGTACCAAGTGCACCAGTTACAATTGGTATCACCGTCATTTTCATGTTCCATATTTTTTTCAATTCTCTTGCAAAGTCTAGGTACTTATCTTTCTTTTCATTTTCTTTCAGTTTTACCCTGTGATCAGCCGAAATGTCAAAGTCTACAATTCGGCAGATTGTTAACTATGACTAGTTCTGGTCGTCTGGCCGAGATTAAATGATCCGTTAGTATTTCAAAATCCCAGAGAATTTTGTGCGTCTCATTCTCCAAGACGGATTCTTGGTTTATACACCATTTGTTCGAATGGTCAAATTAAAATTTCTTGCACAATTCCCAGTGGATCACCTTGCCCACCTAGTCGTGTCTAGCCTTATACTCTTTTTGTGCTAATTTGCTGCATTCGCTTATTAGGTGATTTATAGTTTCCTCTCTGTCACCAACATTTGCTATTTTACTGCATCTTATCTATTCTTGTTTTGATATAGTTGGTTCTTATGGTGTTATTTTGTGCAGCTATTTGAAGAGATTTTGTTTCTCTCTTAAGGTTTCCCTTTCTTAGCCATATCCAAGTTTTCTCGCGTGAGATTTCGTTTGTTTGTCGCTTGAAGTATCCATAGAGTTATTTTCCATCCCATTTTTCTTTTCTATTTATTTCTGTTCTGTTGGTGATTGTGTTGTCGGTATGGTTTTTGATGGCTGTTATTATTTTTCCTCTCCGCTTGTGTATGTAGTCTTCAATTCTTTATATCTATGCAATAAAGTTATTTTCACTGCTGATAAGTCCTCTTCCTCTTTCTTTTCTTGACACATACAGTGTGTCTGTTTAGTTTCTGGTATATAAGGTCATATGCATCGTCATTACTGTTCTTGTTCTCTGGTCCATTTGTTCTTCTCTGGTTCACTTTTAAAATCGTCCTGAGTATCTTTCTAGGGAAACACCACAGGTGTTTATCTCTTTGATGAGATTCCTACTATATAATTTGGTTTTGAGTAGCTTTCTTTTTCTCTTAAGATACTCTTTTTAAATTTTTTCTTTCATCTGCCCTTGTTTGATGTTCTCCCTCTGTAATGTGTCGTTTCCCGCTTCTCATTATTAGCATCGCACATTTTTCTATGCCAAATTCAATTCCTATGTCCTGACTGTATATTCTCACTACGTGTATAAGGGTTTCGGATTATTTTTCATTTTTTGGCAAACAGTTTGATGTTGTCCATGTATATTAGATGATAGATCTTTTCGTGAGATTTGGTAAGTTTGTATCCGCCCGTGCATTTCCTGAGTATGTGACTGAGTTGCATTATCACCACCACAAAACAGCAATGGAGACAGCGTATCGCCCTGGAATATTCCTCCCTGGATTTTTACCTCAGCTAAACTTTTACCACCTGCTGTCTGTTCAACTCACCAGTTCTCCCTGGTTCTCTCGATAAACTTTGATTTCGTCGGATATCTTGTACATTTTTAGATAGTGTATTAACCAGCTTTATGAAACCATATCGGAAGCCTCGGCATATTTTTCGTTTCGTTTTACCCTCGTTGAGGATGTGTTAATCAATGGATTCGAGCTCACCTGTCCCTCTGGATTCTTTGCGGCATATTTTCTGTTCCTCAGGGAACAGACCGCGGCTTATTAACGAATCGTAAATCGCCTCCCTAATTTGTGCTGTTAGTAGTTTCCACATCAGCAGTAGGCACATTATGGCAGTTCCTTTTTGGGGGTATTTCTGGTCCATGTTGGTTTTTCCTTTGGTCATTCACTCGGGTATGTCAATTTCTTGAAAGCATCTATTCATTTCGATTGCAAGTCTGTCATGGATAGAAGTGATCTTTTTAAACAAGAATCCGTGTCTGCCATCAAGGCCTGGACTTTTCCAGCTTGGTATATTTTTGAGCGTTGCTTTGAGTAAATCAATGTCTATATTCACCTTAGGGCTTTTTTCGACACTTTGCTGCTCTTTTTTCCATGTTCTTTATCCATTCGTTTTTTATTGTTATAATCCCTCTGTTCCCAAACTTTGCTTCAAAATCCTTTTGCCTCCCTTGCATCCGGTTGATGGGCTGTCTTCGCCCATTCTCTCTCTACTTGATGATAGGATTTTCCTCGTTGCTTTGTGTTGTTTGGTCCCGTCTTAGTATCTTTTTAGTCTTCTTTCTTTCACTAGTACCTTCTGATTTATCACTTCGAGTGGAATCTCTTGTAGTTGTGTTGCTTTTTTCTCTTTGTCTCAATATCTCATATTTTTCTTTTCAGTTTTCTCATCTTTGCTTGTCGTAGATTTCTTATCTGTGTTTCCAGTCTAATTTCCCATCACGGTTTATAAATTTTGTTCTCTAATCTTTCACCGACTAATTTCACACAGTACATAGATTAGATTGTTGAATTCCGTGATGTTCTTCGTTGGGATATTTGTTGATAAGCCGTTTATTTTTCCAGTTTCTACTTTGACTGTTTTCCAGTCTTGGTTCCTGAGTGAAGGCAATGCGGTTTTCTTCTCAGACATAATTCTCTTCATAATCCCTACATTCATTTTTTTTCTTCTTGGGTTAGTGTTTGTTCGATTGTGTTTGGGTGTGTAGTGTCTTGGTTGTTATTACTTAGTGTTGGCGTTTGGTCAGAAGTTTCTGACATTTCCTTATTTAGCGTCTAGGTTACTATAATAATGGTATGTTGACATGTTTCCCTATATATTTGTTTATGTATTTCTAATATTTTAAGGTTAGGAAACCAGCCTTTTTTTTTATTATTGTCTGCTTAGCGAACTTTTTTTTTGTTATCTTAAATCTATCTAACTCTACCCAAATCTCTATCATTCTTTTTCTATATCCCCTTTGTGCAGGGTTACTCCTTAAATAACAGTAACGTGCCAGTTTGGTGTCTTCCCTGGTTCAATTTCTGCGCTCTTGTCTCTGATTTGAGTAATTGCTTTATTCAGCGTTTGTGTTCATGTATTATTATTATTATTATTATTATTAAATAAGAATAGGTACTTGAAATCATATTTTACATAAATTATTAATAGGAATCGTCATCATTATGTCGGATTTCCCTGACCCACTCTCGCTACTCGTCCCTATCGTCCGTCGCAACCGGCAGGTCTTCCAGGCTACATCATGTGTCGGCACAGAGCTGCTGTAGAGAGGCTCTAGCTGGTCTTCCAACAGTGGTTCGTCCATGTGAAGGGGTCCACAGGAGTAAATCGCTTATGAGGTCGTCCTTACTTCTCCAGCAGTGTCCCGCATGTCTGGTTCGTCTAATTTGGATGGTTTTCTTGGTGCCACATAACTGTGAGTAAACTATTTGTGTTAGACAGGAATACTTGATATATATATATATATATATATATATATATATATATATATATATATATATATATATATATATATACCAATCCCTCAAGGTCAGTTTTAAGCAGAGTTAAATGGGTTTGATTTCAGAGCTTTCCTTCTCCAATACTTAAGAGTTCAGTCTGTCCTACTATTTACCCATAGCTTGAAGGAGAATAATTGGATTCATACCTTTCCCAAGGGTATTAGCGCTTTGTGAAATACAATCCGTCTCGTCCAGGATTTGAACCCGTGTCGCCGTGTCCATTTCCTACGACGGTAACCATAACACCATGAACGCCTCTCTTTCTCTTTCTCTTTCTCTCTCTCTCTCTCTATTTTTTTTTTTTAAGAATTAATTACATTCTTAATAACCAATTTTTAATTAAATATGAATAATTATTTTTTGTAAACAAGTAATCTATTAAATATTTTCTTTTAAAGAATAAAAATTTAAATTATATTTAATTCATGCAATAAGACTTTACTCTGGTTACAGTTGTCATTAAATAAGTTTCGATCTAGTTTGACAAAGACTGAAATATGTGGCACCCAGTGAGAATCAAGCCTACTAACAATGGTCAGTTAGCTTACTGACTATTACACCACTGAAGATTCCCTTGGCAATAGGTATTATTTATGGGGAGGTATTAAAAGGTTTTTGCTCCAACGGATAAAATGATCTCATTTTAGGAAAGATTTTTCATATATTTATTCAGCAGTTCAACACACTTGCAGGGGAGTCCCTGTCACGTTGTGGCTAACGTTCAGGACTGTAACATAATATTAAGCGAGTTCGAACTCTAATCACGTTATTACGTTTACTTTTGGACAAATACCCTCGGTAAAGGTATGCAACACCTTATCTCTGTAGCTATGGGTTAAACAGTTGGACTACTATTCTTCTACTAAGATGGCTTTGGCATTAAATAACCCACAAAGGTTAGTATACCTTTAACCAAGAAAACCAAACCAATCAAGTTGCGCTATTACCTCCACTTTATGACTAATACCATTAGGAAAGGCAGGAACCTCCTAATCCAGTCTGCTATGGGTTTGACAGTTGCTCGACTGTTCTTCTACAAGGATAGCTTTTGGCATTAAATAAGCCATGAAGGTTAATATGCCATTAAATAAAGAAACCAAACAAACTTGCCACTCTTTTCTTAAGTTTCTTTAACCAATCTCCATTTCACCCAAAGCCTCCCCCCCAAAAAAAAAACAAGAAAAAGAAAAAAGAATCAATTACTTAAAAACAAAATAATCCCCCCCACCTTTTTATTGAACTGAGAAACTCGTATTGTTAAAGACGTCCCCTTCTCCAAGTAAAATACTTTTTATTTTTTATTTTTTTACGTTCAAAAAGGGAGTAGCGCATATTGCAATATCACACACAACACTTAGTGGTAAATATCATGTCTTTGATAAATGACAAAACAAAAATATTTTGAAGCAATAATTTTCATACTATCCTTTCGAGATGATGAAATGAAAAATAAATTCATTTTCATTTTGATTGTTAATGATCGTAGAGCAACTGTTTTTGGGACAGCTGCTCACTGGATTTTTAAAAAATAGCGTGTAGCATTCTAGTGCAGTTAACATCTAGCTTTTTCTCTAGGTGTTTCGTGAGCATCCACGTGGTGCATCCATATATTATTATTGACACTGCTACCGCGTGAAAGCAATCCTGTTTTATTTCATCAGAGAGACGTCCAGATGTTAATAACCTGCCTAGACAACATTCATCAAATGTCTATAGATATAATAAAAGAAAATATTTTTACATTAAAAAAAGGCAAAAAGCAGACGATATCCTGCAGAAACTAAGTTAGACACAGTCTACGCAGATGATCTAACGCTTCTCGCATATGCACCTACCAAAGCATAATTCCCACTTAATAATCTGGAGTAAGTAGCTGGAGGCATTGGCATTGACGTGAACGCAAGTAAAATAGAGTTAATTTGTTTTAAACAAGCAGAAGCCATCCCCACTTTAAATAGCAGGCCTTTGAAATTAATAGACAAGTTTACAAACCACGGCAGTAATATCTCATCGACTGAAAGTGATATCAGTATATGCCTAACGAAGGCGTGGATTGCTATTGGTAGATTATCGGTCATACAGAAATCTAATCTCCCCGATAAAATAGAACGGGATTTCTTTTAAGCTGTGTCTGTGTCAATACTACTGCATGGATGCACCATAAGGACGCCTACGATACGCCAGTAGAAAAAAGATTGAAGGGAACTACACAAGAATTATACGTGCTGTTTTGAACAAAACCTGGACGCAGCACACCACAAAACAGGAGCTGCAGGGCCACTTAACTTTCATCTCATAATCCATTTAAGAAGACGAACAAGACTGCTAAAGAAGTAAGCATGAACTAATCAGCGACATTCTTCTATAGACTCCCACGCATAGATGCGTTAGTATTTACCGATCAGCAAAAACTTATGTTTGCTCTGTATGGACACTGGATTTAGTTTAGAGGACCTGCGAGGACCGATGGATGATAAGGACGGATAGCGAGAGAGAGAGAGAGAGAGAGAGAGAGAGAGTCAGGGAACTCCGTGCTGTTAGCGCGACTTTATATATATATATATATATATATATATATAGTACAATCTGATGGGGACTCAAACTCGGTTAAGTCATCATGATAAATTTATTTCGGCAGAGAATATTACTATACTCTCCGTCTCGTCAGATGACTATTTACATACTTCTCTCTCGTCACAGAGTAGCAAATGTGGAGTTACAGTTCGTATTCAGAAGATAAAGTAAAGGAATCAAATAAAAATTAGAAAATCAAAATCAAAAAAAAAAAAGGAAAGAAAAAAGAAAAAAAGGTGGAAATCAAATTACAAGTTATTTCATTCATAGGTGTGGGCAGAGGGGGTTTAACTGCTCTGTGTTAGAACGATATATATGCCTGCCTATTGGCCTAGTGAGTTGAGTGTTCGCCGGGAAACCGGGTTTCGATCCCAGGTCGATTAATACCGAAGACTCAAATATGGTACTTGATGCCTCCTTGCTTAACACTCAGCATTACCTGGATCATGAATAAATGGAGCAACCCAGGGAAAGGAGTAGCGCCCTTCTCTACACATCGGTGTAGTAGCTATTGAAAAGGGAGCCTTAGGGTTGCCCTGGACTACGGTCGGCAAACTAACAAATTATATATACTTAGATGATCATGATGATGATATACATATAATAAGCTGTATTTGAGTTCGTATGTCTATAATTTGGTAAATTTAAACAGTCGTGATATAAACCCCTGTTGATGATGGCTGCCGAGTATTTGTCGCTGCCTCCCACCAGACACGACTTGACACAAGGTCAAAAGCCCGAAGGCCGATTAAAGTGGGGATAAAGGGGAGGGAAAGGTCGGGAACGAGCCGAGACTCGAACCCTGCTTGTCTGTGCTGCTCATCGGCTCACTTAGTGCAATGTGAGCCTGATGAGGCAAGCAGTTTCACGAACCCAAATGTGGGTCCGGGCACGTATGCCAGTTTGCGGCTTAAACTAGACGCATGGTCTAGTGCCGTACAAGGGGGACAAAGGAGACAAAAATGCAGCTCGCCCACCCGAAGGTAGCCTAGTCGAAACTAGGTGCCTAATTAAAGGCCCCAAGCCTGCCATTGTTCCTTTTCCAGGGCCACGCTCCGGACCGAAGTCCAGAACAGGCCCCGGGGCCTGTTGATGATGGCTGCCGACTAGAAGGTAATAATTCATTTGTAATATCATTTGTGAAGATGTATGTCCCCAAATTTGCTCGCTCGACTTTAAGCTGTTTGGCCGTTTAGAGCGGACAGACAAACAAACACCTCCCCAATTAGTAATATAGATATGAATTTGAAAACTTGTACATACTTGGCATCTTTTATACAGTTCTGATTAAAACAATTCAAAACAAAAAACAAATCTTATTGGAGGATGCTGTTTAATCTTTTATGGACGTTCGATCTTTTTTGGTTCTGGATTTGGTTGAAAGGTTAGTGAATATCTGAGGCGCCTGTAGTGGGGTTATGGTTAATGAGCAAGTGACGAATCTTCGTTTAGTTCAATCCTCTATCTTCGGTGCCTCATTATAGCATCTTCACGCCTGATTGACCTCACTAAGATTCAGAGGCGCTTTCCATAAAACGATAATTGAATTAGCAGCTAATAAATAAATTATCTATTAAATCTGCTTTCAATGAACTCTCTATGTTTTCTGGTGCGTATCTATCGGATTGGTTATTAAAATAGGAAATCATGAAATCTACTTCTTGTTTTCCACTTAAACGATAATTTCGAGGAATAGAAAACAAAAAAACAACCCCCACCAAAACCCGAAAAACAAAATAAAAAAAAAAAAAACAAACAAAACAAAACATAACAAAACAAAAATCGTCCTGTCGATGAGGCTTGGAATTTTTGAATTCAATGACTTTCTCTTGCAGTGGGGTAAGAGCTCCCACTCCCTGAAAAAGGGTATACTAGGTATGACACAAAACAGTTTCTGATGGTAAGGCAATTGGACGAGACTGATTTCATTTCACATAGCACTAATACCCTTGGGAAAGGTATGAATCCAATTATTCTCCCTCCAACTATGGGTAAATAGTAGGGCAGATTAGGTTCTTCAGTCTTGGCGAGGCAACTAGTCTAGGAGAAGGAAAACTCTGAATTCAAACCTGTTAAACTCCGCTTAAAAATTGATCTTGCGTCAGATCCTGCCCGAGCGGAGGGGTTGGGTAAATATGGTAAGGCACTTGGGTGAGCCATAGCTGATAGGGCTACTCTGGCCCAGAGCTCTAGGACATGCCATAGCTTACAGGTCTACTCCGACCCGGTGCTATTTGGCATGCCATAGCTTTCAGGGCTTGTCTGACCCGGGGCTCTTGGGCGTGTCATAGCTGACAGGGCTACTCTGGCCCAGAGCTCTTGGACGTGCCATAGCTTACAGGTCTACTCTGACCCGGTGCTATTTGGCATGCCATAGCTTTCAGGGCTTCTCTGACCCGGGGCTCATAGCTGACAGGGCTACTCTGGCCCAGAGTAGTGGTGTCCGTTTATCAAACTATTCTCAGTCCATATGGTATATGTAAGTGAATAGTCTGTTTGGAATTTCATTTTTAAATGGGTTATACCGACTGCATCTCAGCAAAGGGATACAACTCCTCCTATGAGTGTTCTGTATATGATAATAAACATTGTTGCATAGAAATACTTGAAACCATTTAACCGTGTGCAAAAAAAGTGAGCTCCAGTTCGTTTAAAAATGTTATTAACAAAATGTGTTTACAAATCATACATATTTGATATATATGATTTGTGAGCATATTAATATATTTTGCTCTACTTTGTGTATTAAGAACTCTTACATTTAGCTTAAGAAATTCTGTCGGTATTTTTTCTTTTGGTTTGGCATAGTGTTCGCCAATCGTCTAGGAGACCTGGGTTCAATACCAGGTCGCATCATACCAAAGACTTTAAAAATGGTACTTGATACCTCGTTGCTTTACATTCAGCCATATAAGATACGTATCAAGGGTAAAGTGAAGGGAAAGGAGTAGTGCCCTTCCCTACACCTCGGTGTAGTAGTTATCGAAAAGGGAGCCTTCTGGTCACCCTCGACTACGGTCACCAACTTTACTTTTACTTTATTGTTTGATTATTTTCAAGTAGTAAGGATGTTTTTAGTCTTTTCTTTTTTATGGAAATTTTCCCGGATATCAGTTTGTGTCATTTTTTAAATTTGCAAATTATACCATCTGGGTTTTTTTCACACCATCACACCATATATATGAACTTAGTAACCATTATACAATAGCGATGCGCTTGTACAGTATTCTATAAAATATTCGAATAGCGATAGCATTTTCTTAACACAGCTTAATCTAACACAAAGCAACTATAGCCCAGTCGGTGGGGTCTGTAGAATATACTGATTGCATCTCTGCTGAGGGGTAAGACCCCCACCAACGAGTGCCCTGGATATGGCACTAAACAATCTATTGGTGATGTTTTAGTTATGTTGGAGCTTTGGGGAATGCGGAGTACTCCTTAATTGCTATCGCTTTCAGATCCATTCTGGCCTGGAATGGTAGCACCTGATAGGGTCCTATCTATTGATCAAATAGAACTGTTCGATGATTTAGCCGTGTGCAATTGAATTGTTAGTGAGACATAGCAATACTTGGAATCATTTAACTGTGTGCAAAAGAATGAGCTTGGGCTCGTTTAAAAACATTATCCACAAAATCTATTTACAAATCATATATATTTAACGTAACTTCAAAATGGTTGATATGCCATAAAACTAAACCAAACCAAACAAACAGCGAATCATCCTTAGAAACAAACTGTTCAGCATTCTTATTTTCTTAATTTTGCTTAGTCTGGTGATTGAATCTTTAAATATTTAGCGAACTCTTCTCTTATACTCTCTCTCTCTCTCTCTCTCTCTCTCCACACACACACACATGCACGCGCATGGGTGTGATGTATTTGGATGATTTTTATCTGCCATCTTGTCCAGGTTCTAAGTTTGTTTTTTTTGTTTAACGACATATCAAGCCTCGATGGTTATTTAATGCCAAATCCTGTTTATACATGATTTTAAAGAGAATAGTTTGTGGGTAACATTCTTTAAACGGGCCAAAGATCATTGGTTTTGCACACAGTTCAATGTAAAACAAATAATTCTGTTTAATATTAATCATTTGTTTGCACACAGTTAAATGGTTAAACTATTCTATTTGACCCATTGATAGGATCATAACTGCTTCTACCAATCCTGGTCAAAGTGAACTTGGGAGTTATGGCAATGAAGGGGTTCTTCACATTCAAAGATGTCCAAAACTGGAGCCTCATCATCAGATGCAGTTACGTGTCATATCAGGACACTCGATAGTGTGAGAGTCCTACCCCTTTGCAGAGAAGCAGTCGGTGTATTCTACCGCCTGAGCCGACTGGGCTGTCCTGGTTTTAATTTTACATACATGTGTATTGCTAAAACAACCGCTCTAAGGAACTTCGCGAAGATCAAATCCGTACTATAAAACTAAAATAAAAAGCAACTAAAAATGCATGATTTGAAACGGTCTCCAAGTCAGTGTTTCATCAGATTTAAAATTAAAATTAGCCTTTCCTCGAAGAAGATCCACGTGTGTCAGCATTTCCAAGAATAACTTTTCCCTTTTTTTGCCCGTAAAATCTAGCATGTCTAAGATCTGCTATCTCCTTCCAAGAGAGTAGAAGTCAGGCATTCAAAAAGAACAGACCTAATATATTTTATAGCTACTCCAACTACTGAAAAAATCAGTTGCCCTCTCGGCGGAGATTATAATACGCTAATTGTATCCCCGAAGAGGTTTGAGACATCTACCCAAAAAGAAGTCTCCTGTTATGACGTTCAGTTTTATCTGATGATGAGGCTCTAGTTATGGAGATCTGGGGAGGGTTGAGTTCTTTTTCATTACTATAACTCCCAGTTCCACTATGACTGAGGGGGGTAGTACTTGTTAAGATCAAAACTACAAGTCAAATTGATCTCTTTAAAAATTATTCAATTGGAATACTCGATACCAAATAACTGTAGAAATTTGTCTCAAGACTACTTATTTGAAGTTGTAATTGCTTGCAAAGGATTACCATAATTAGTTACTTGAAGGCAGAAAACCGTATACAAATAAATGATTCTTATTTAATAGAAATAGTTACTCGAAACCATATCATCATCATCTAGTCAAACTGACAGCATTGATTTCCCAGGCTCTCTCTCTCTCTCTCTCTCTCTCTCTCCATCAGTCCCTATCATCCATCGCTCCCGACAGTATCCGGATTATAAATACATTCTTGCGGGGCGGCCAACACTGACCCGTCCATGAGTAGCGGTCCATAGAAGAACATCGCATGTGAGTTCGTTCTTACTTCTTCAGCAGTCTCCCTTGTTCGTCTTATTTAGATAGTTTGTGAGATGAGAGGTAAATGGCCGTACGGCCACTGTTTTGCAGGGTGTTGCTTCCAGGATATGTTGAAAACAGCACGTTGCATTTTTGTGTAGTTCTTATCTTCTTCGTGTTTAAAACACATGAAATCTAGTTGCATTCACACGGAGACTAATGCTTCTCGCTAATTGATTTAGGTTATGTAGTAGGGACTTGGCTTGCACAGGTGTATTTGCAATATGCGCTAGATCATCTGCGTAATCTGACGGTGTTATAGTTTCTCTACGCAGACAAGACGGAATACTTGTGCTTTAACTAAAGAGGTGACATCTCCATACTAAATGGTAGTTCTCTGAAACTAATGGACAAGTTCACCAACCTAGGAAGCAGTGTCTCATCAACCGAGAATGACATGAACAAGCGACTAGCAAAGGCATGGAAAGCTATCAATCGCCTATTGGTCATATGGATGTCAGACCTGACCGATAAAATAAAACGTATTTTTTTCCAAGGAGCGGTCGTGTCGATACTGGTATATGGATGCACTACATGGACGCTAATTTAACGTATGGAAAAAAGCTTGACGGCAATTACACAAGAATGCTGCGAGCAACATTGAACAAGTCCTAGAGGTAGCACCCCCCAAAACAACAGCTATACAGCCACCTACCACCCATCATGAAATCTATCCAAGTTAGACGAACCAGACATGCGGGGCACTGCTGGAGAAGTAAGGACAAACTCGTAAGCTACATATTCCAGTGGACCCCTTCACATGGACGATCAAAGGCAGGATGACTAACTAGAACCTATATACAACAGCTTTGTGCTGATACAGGATATAGCCTTGAAGACCTACCGAGAGCAATGGACAATAGAGACTCGTGGCGAGAGAGGGTCAGGGTGATCCATGCTAGCAGTGAGACATGATGATGATGATGATGATACTGTCTGGTTCTTTTTTTTTGTTTTTTTGTGTGAAGCCATTTTTTTTATTAGACGTTTGAAGTTCGTAGTCTAAGTAAATTATAAACAACTATGATGCTAAAATATCTTCTGGTAAAACTCCAGCGACAATGCGAAAGAAGTCTGTGTTTTCATCGGGTGTGCGAACCTTTGCTTTCGTGTTTTAATAATGCATCCTTATACCTGTAACAGTTTCTTTGGGGAGACTGTATACAAGTAGTATTTGTTCTATCTTCCCTTTGTTTGTGTAATGTGATGCCTTGGAGAAATCTGTAAACAATAGTGTAGCCACGAGATTATTTACACGTACTCCTTCGATGATTCAACGAATAGTCAGAATCTGAAGTTATTGATCAATTTCTTGGAAAACCATTCAAATTCATTCAAATAATTTTCTCTATTTCAGGTTTTATACGGTTGAGAAGCAGAGTATTATAAACCTTAGCAGTTAAAGAAATAAGAGCTATGCCTCTGTAGTTCTTCGTAATTCGGTAAGGATGCCGCTGGTTTTCCATTTCTCTATTGTATTTCGTTTATAGATAACGTTGAAGAAGTATGTCATCAAATTTCCTTGTCTTCCATACTTTTGAAGTGTTTATAATGAAACCAAATAATTATGTATAAATCGTATATACGAATATTTAAAACCATACCTCTGTGCGCAAATTATTTGCATTGGATAAGGATACTTGATATAAGTCTGTGAAAACTTTTTTGAAAAAAACTACACAAAAAATGTAATGGCCCCGTCGGCTGGGGCTGCAGAATACAACGACAGCATTTCTGCAGATAGGTAAGACTTCCCCAACGAGTGTCCTGGGTATGACACTAAACAATATGATGGTGAGGCTCCAGTAATGCTGGAGCTTCGGGGAATGCCATCGCTCCCAGGTTCACTTTTTCCCGGAGTGGTAGTACCTGATAGGGCCCTATCAATGGGTCAAATAGAGCTAAACAGGACTAATACAAAAAAGAATTGCTTGAAATAGAACAATTATTTTACATTTAACGATGTGTAAGCAAAAACTGTACTTATCCTAAACAGAATTGTTTGAAATAGAACTGTTTTTGACCTTCAAACTGTGTACTTATGTTAAACAGAATTGTTTGAAATAGAACTGTTTATTTGTATAAAAATGGATTTAGCATTTAAATAACTTACAATGATTGATATGCCATAAAACCAAACCAAACCAGAGAATGCAAATATAAACGTACAATGAACGCGATCTCGCAGCATCTCGGCTTACAATAACCCCATACTGGTTGACATGCCGTTAAAAATCAATCTATACTAGTTAGCAGCCTAAGTACTTTTTAGATAATGGAAAAAATACTGAAATTTGTGTGGCTGAATAGACGAAAATATTCCTCTCCAAGGCAGTTTTTGTCTCGCCACTTTTCGTCACATTATACTAAAGTTGTTATTGAAGCCTTCTGAACAAATATAAAGTGATCGTGACAAACTGCTATTGCCAAGTCAAAGAAGAACTCACATTTGAATTGCAACCATAGAAAATGAAGCACAATAGAAACTGTCGCGCGAATGTTTCTCAGTAAATTGGCCTAACTTTGTAACTCGCGTCAGAATTACTTCTTGAAAGTGGCCAAATAACTCCCAAATGATAAAGCAACTGAAAGGTAATTTCTCATTAGTCTTTAAAAGTTAAAAAAAAAAAAAAAGAATGAAATTAGCGAAGCCAAATAAACTTGTGATACATCTAAAAATTGGTTTCAGGTCTTAGTCGTCGAGTAACAGTTTGCATCCTTGTCTCTCCGATCAATTACTACCAAGTCGTGAACTCGATTCTTGTTCGATGCTCCATGCTTTTGGCCTTGTGGCAAATCTAAGCAATGGTTATTTACTTTTAAGGGTGCCTTGCGTGCTGTCTTGTTTAAAGAGATATGTAAGAAAATCATTCTCGTATGGTACTCCATCTTGTGCTATGATTTATATTAGCTTAGATATTTAATAGTGGCTATTGAAAGTAATGTATTAGTTTTAGGAAATAGGATTTATCAAAGAAGTAGGTCAAAACTTTAACTCACTCAAATGAATACATAATTCGTCACACAGTAAATACTTAAAGCACATGTTGGAAGTGGACAGATGCCAAAATTCTTCGCTTTGTATTTAATGTGTAAACATATATTACAAATATAAATCAAGAAGTTTAATCTGTTCTTAGTCTACGAATTTATAAGTATTGGAAAAATTTATTACTATAATGACCATCAATTTAGATGAACAGCGAAATTGTTCTTTATACTATTCCGTATATATTTGTGTATAGACAGAATTTTTAGGCCAACATATTAGCAATAACTTTTCAGAAACTTTTAGCACGAAGAGAGATGGAATTTAAATGCATTTGATGGATAATGCCTTCATTGTGATATTTAAAAAAAATGTTTCTGTCCAGCACATTAGCCACTTCGTTACAAAGACTCTTCCCTGTCATATATTGAGTAAACTGTTGAGGTCTTTTACTTGGAGCTGAAAAAATTTCAGTTGAATAGTATAAAAAATTAATTTCAGGATGCGAAGTAAAGTCAATTCTCTTGCAGAATACATTCAACTTGATTTCAGAATTTTCATTATCTAAGACCATTTAACGGAGTGGTGGCACCTGATAGGGTTCTATCTATGGTTTAAATAGAACTAAAATGCGTACCTATGCAAAAGTGAATTACTTGAAATAGAACTGTTTTGACATGTAAATTACGTACTTATGCTAAACTAAATTGTTTGAAATAGAACAGTTTTTGACATTGAAACTGTACTTACGCTAAACTGAGTTGTTTGAAATAGAACTGTTTTGACATTTAACTGTGTGTGGACAAAAACTATATTTAAACTAAACTGAGTAGTTTGAATTAGAAATGTTTTTGACAAAATGCTAAACTGAATTGTTTGACATAGAACTGTTTATTTGTACGAGGTGCATACGATAAGTTTCCAGACTTTTTTCGTATGGGCACTTTTATTGATAGTACGTACATGAAACTCTTATCCCCTTGGAAGTAATCTCCCCCGGCTGCAATGCAATTGTTGTACCGTTCCAGCAACTTCTGGAAGGCCCCATGGAAGTCCTCTTGTGTGAGCGTGTCAATGACCTTCGTCACAGCCTCTTTCATCTCCTCAATTGTCTCATAACGACAGCCTCTGAACTTAGGGAATAACCAAATGTCACAGGAAGCAAGTTCTGGACTATAGGGAGGGTGAGGAACTGTCTTGATGCCCATCTTGGTCAAATAGTCTGTGACAAGGATGGAGTTGTGGACTGGTGCATTGTCCTGCTGGAAATGCCACAGACACGATTTGAAGAGTGCTGGCCTCTTCCGACCGAATCTCTTCCTCAACTCCCTTAAAACCCCAACATAGTAACCCTAACCCTACCCTTTGGCCAATCAACTGTGGTGTATTGACTTCCTTACTCCTCCTACACTTCTCATCATCCCTCATAGACTCGCTGCCTTCCTTGAATCTCTTATGCCATTCAAAAACTGATGCTCGATTCATGCGAGATGCTGCAAAAGCAGTCTGAAGCATTTCATACGTTTCTGTAGCATTTTTTCCAAGTTTAAAACAGAATTTTATTGCATATCGTTTTTCTAAAGTGTCAGCTTACATTTTTGAAATTCACTAGCTATGACAATCAGGTTTTTGTAGGGTGTATTCCAATTCCTGCTGTAGCTGTTCATTTGAACCTGACATAATAAAAATAGGTCAGTCATCTCATAAGATGTATAGCAATAACATACTCAAATTTCAAGAGTCTACGACAATTTTAAATGCCTGTACAAAAAAGTCTGGAAACTTATTGAAGGCCCCACGTATAAAATGGACTTAGCATTAAATAACCTACAAAGTTTGATATGCCATAATACCCAACAAACAAACAAAAGTTTACTACTTCTCAACTTTGGTGATCTGACGGCAACCGGTACTCACAGCGTGACCTGACCGCAAGGGGATGTAGCTATACAAAAGAATTTATGCCTGAAACTCAAGATTGCATCAGACCAACAATTTTCTGTTTCCTCCGAACCGCTCAAGTAATTCTGTTCTTGTAAAACACGCGATCCCTGTAAGGCTTGCTTCATCTGTTACACTTTAAACAGTAACGGAAATCTTTGTTGATCTATTGGCTTCCAGAATCGAGTCAGGAAGTGCAACTTCCTGTGAAAATCATGGCGACTTATGAGAGCCGAATTCTGCTAAGTTAACAGTGTGAATAATGAGTCTCTTTGAAGCAAGATGTCATTGCATGTTTTCGGTTCAATGAATGTTTGAAGCGTGATGTAGGTGACCCGAGGCGTGGTATCAAAGATTATCAAAGAGATTTAAAAGACGCCCCTGTAAAACTAACCCTAAGAATCCCTAGAATTTGCTTTTGTAGGCCTAGAATAGGTGAAGCTGCCCAAAACGAGGCACACCCGTGATACACGTAAAGGTGTACGGATATTGAATTAGCAATCATTAGGATTTATTCGGGGTGTATGCGTAAGATAGGAGGCACTTGTGGCGTTACAGTTATCATCGAACTGTTTTAATTAGTCAATATATGATCCCTGATTATGTATGCTATCGATTAATAACGTTATTTATGCATGTACGATAAAACTCTAAATAAAACTCTGCTAATAAATATTTAAATACAGTTTCTACTTCTCGTTTTGGATAAAAGAGTGAAAAAAATGGCAGTAGGTGGTTGGAAGACCAAAAAAATATGGTGGATGAGGAAGAGTCATTGAGCCTCTATAGTGTCAATCCTGGCAACATGTAGGCAAACATTGTCATGAAACAAAAGCTTGAACAAATCCAAAAAGAAAAAAAAAGTTAACTCATTACTTCTTTTTTCGTGTAAAATCTTCACATAACTTTCAAAATCAAATTCTAGAAAATTTAGTTGACTGGTTTTATTTTACGGGGTATCAACCCTTTTCGCGTCATTTAACGCCGAATTGAATTTCAAACAATTCAGCTTAGTATAAGTAAAGTTTTTGTTTACAAACAATTAAAATGTCTTAACAGTTCTATTTCAAACTATTCAGTTTAGCATAACTACGCAGTTTAGTTCTTTTTAAAAACGGTTCTTTTTCAAACAGTTCAGTTTAGCATAAGTTGGCCGTTTAAATGTCAAAACAGCACAATTTCAAGCAATTCAGTTTACTGGAATATCACAGTTTAGTTCTATTAGACCCATAGATAGGACCCTATCAATTGCTACTACTTCGGGCCAGACTGTACCTGGGAGTGATGGCAATGAAGGGGTACTCCGCTTTCCCCAAAGCTCCAATATTATGGAAGCCTAACCATCAGGTTGTTTCGTGTTATATCCATAACTCGTTGGAGAAGTCTTACTCCTCTGCACAGATGCCGTCAGTGTTTTCTGCAGCCTCAGCCGACTGGGCAAAATTCTGAAAGAAGTGATCGAAATGTAAGAAAGAGGACAATTTAATCATTAGGAAGGTGATTTAAAAAAAAAATACAGCAGCTGTTCAAATAATATTTGATTAGAATTTAGCATTTACACTAAAATCAAACAGTATTTTCCGAACCTTATATATTCTAAATTAGGGCTTCTCAAATTTTATACATGATACATTCACCACCATCGTAACCAAATTAGATTTTCATTCACCCCCACATAGACTAAAACTGTATGCTAACAAATCACTGTTTTATTGAATTGTTAGCGATACATAGCAACATTTGGAACGATTTCACGGTGTGTAAACGAATGAGTTATGCTGAATAGAATTATTAGTGTTAAATAGCAATACTTGAAACACTTTAGCTGTGTGCTTAAATTGAAATTCTGGTATAACATAGCTAAGCTTATAAACACTTCACCGTGTGCAAGCAAATGATTAATGTTGAATAGAATTAGAAATGTTTGATAGTAATAAATTGAAATAATTTAACTCAGTAGAAACAATAGCAATACTAGTATGCAAAAAACAACAAAAAAAGAAAACAAATTGTAACTCATTTAAAAATGAAACTACGTATAAATTGTGTGCAAACGAATGACTAATGTTACATTGTGACTGTGATATAGCAATACTTGATGCCATTTAACTCTATGCTGGCAAATGATTGGTAGTAAATAGATATACTTGAAACCATTCGAGTGTAAGTAAAAAATGAGGTCAGACTCGTTTAAAAATGTTATCTAGTAAATGTGTTTACAAATCAAATATATCTAAAATGTACGCATTAAGAGGATTTGGCATTAAATAAACTAGAAAGGTTTATATGCCATAAAACACAACCAAACCAAACCAAACCAAATAAGCTGATAGAATATTAAATTCCAGTATATAAAACTATAGGGTAGCTCAATATATATGGGCCCCATGTGACTGTTGATATAGGGTATCTCAATACACATAGGACCCATATGACTGCTAATATAGGCTGTCTCAATACACATAGGACCCATGTGACTTCTAGTATAGGCCCTCTCAATACACATAGGGCCCATGTGACTGCTAATATAGGCCGTCTCAATACACATAGGGCCCATGTGACTGCTGATATCGTCTGTCTCAATACACATAGGACCCATAGGATCATTAATAACTTACTGATAATAATGTTGTGTTCTTTTTTTGTTTCAGATTTTGAAATAGTATACTGTAACCACAATTAATCCTCGATCACAATGCCTTGGACAAGAGAGGAAAAATATTTTGTGTCACTACTTATTTGGAGACAAATCATTCAAAACTGTCTCAAAATAGATGTAACCCATTAATATGATAATGATAGATAGGATTTCTCAATATACATGGGACCCATGTGACTGCTAATATTGTATATCTCGATATACATAGGACCCATGTGACCTATCAATGTGATAATGATTTATTACTGAGACAAGAAACAAAAAAAAAATTGCATGTCCTGGAAGCTGATATAATAACAATAAAAACATTGATTTAATACGGTTACAAGATTCAGCATTCCTATCCGAGGTCGCGGTTAATCACCTTAGGAAGTGCCCGTGGTGTAATGGTTATCGTCGTTGGAAATGGATACGGCGACACAAGTTCAAATCCTGGACGACACTGATTGCATTTCATTTAGCACTAATACCCTTGGGAAAGGTATGAATCTAATTATTCTCCCCCCAGCTATGGGTAAATAGTAGGGAAGACTAGGTTCTTCAGCCTTGGTGAGGCAACTAGTCTATGAGAAGGAAAACTCTGAATTCAAACCTGTTAAACTCCGCTTAAAAATTGACCTTGTGTCATATCCTGCCCGAGTGGAGGGGTTGGATAAATATGATAAAAACATTGATTTGACGTTTCAAGCACAAAAAATGTATTTTTTATAGGACGTGTTCCAGATGGCCGCCATTACGCTTGTCTCAGTAATAAATCATATTACTGGGTTGCTTCTATTTTTAGACATTCTGTGAAATCATATCTTTATAGCCATTATTTTTAGGTCCATTCTGATCTAGATTGGTAGTATCTGTTAGGATCCTATCTAAAGGTCAAATAGATCTTGTTTCTTGTTTCTTTTGTTTAATGGCATATCAGCTATCATAGGTTATTTAATCCCAAAGCTATTCTTGCAGAAGAATGCTTGTGGTACTATCTAACCCATAGCTGGGGATGATAAAGGAGGTACCTGTGGTGTAATGGCTATCATCGTTGGAAATGGACACGGCGATGCGAGTTCAAATACTGGACGAGACTGATTGCATTTCACATAGCACTAATACCCTTGGGAAAGGTATGAATCCAATTATTCTCCCTCCAGATATGGGTAAATAGTAGGACAGACTGCCAATGATGCGGGAGACCTGGGTTCAGTCCCAGGTCGCGTCATACCAAAGACTTTAAAAATGGTACTTGATACCTCCTTGCTTAATACTCAGCAATATCAAGGGTAAAGTGGAACAATCCAGAGAAAGGAGTAGCGCCCTTCCCAACACCTTGGTGTAGTAGTTATTGAAAAAGGAGCCATCTGGTCGTCCTCGACTACGGTCGCCAACTTTACTTACTTACTTAAGGAGATCATGAATGTTTTGTTGCAGGTTTGTGACGCCAAAAAGGTTCATTAAATGACCCGCATTCTGTTGGTTGTACGATGTCTGGCAACTAGTTTACACGACCCAACGATTGTTTTCTTGTTACTACGGGATTTATAAATGTAAACAAGCAAATTCACCCACTGTGGACCCTTATGTGTTTATTCATCCTGACGAAATTCTATTCACATCGGTATGGACCAGTTTGAAAAACTCTGTTCTAAATAGTTGCACTTACAGTTGTTATAATAATATCGCGGTAGTTTAGTTTTGAGAGCGGAGGAGAGTAAAAAAACAAAAAAACAGCTGAAATAAGACAGATTTATTATGCAATTTTCAATAAGTTATATCAACAAATTACCAACCTTATTATCATCTGATATCTATTATAATATAAAACGGTAATTTTTCTAATAAGTAGCCGTCTCATTACTACTGCATGACTGAACCACTTAGACTCTAACGAAAGGGGGCGTAAAGGGGGTGCACTCGTGGTGTAATAGTTAAAGCGATTGACTGCGGATTCGTAGTAAGCGTGTTCGAACTCCATTACGTCCACTTTCGGACATATACCCTTGGGAAAGGTATGAACCCCCTTATACTCCCAGCTGTGGGTTAAATAGTACCACTACTGTTCTTCTAGAAAGATGGCTTTGGCATTAAATAACCTACAAAGGTTGATATGCCATTAAACAAAGAAACCAAACCAATCTAACGAAACAGTTAGAGAGACACAAAGAACTACACAAAGATGCTGCGGCTGTTTTGAACAAATCCGGGAAGCAACATCCCACAAAAAAGTTGTTGACCGTAGTCGAGGGCGACCAGAAGGCTCCTATTTCAATAGCTACTACACCGAAGTGTAAGGGAGGGCACTACTCCTTTCCCAGGATTGCTCTACTTTACTCTTGATACGTACCTTATATTGCTGAGTGTTAAGCAAGTAGGTATCAAGTACTATTTTTAAAGTCTTTGGTATGACGCGACCTGGGAATTAACCCAGGTCTCCCGGAAAACCCTGATCTCCTGTCACACAGACTATCCAAGTATTTATTTAGCTGACTTCTCTACCGAGTGCAGAATTCGACACAAAGTCAATTTTTAAGAGGAGTTTAACTGGTGTGAATTCAAATTTTCCTTCTAGACTGGTTGGAATACCAAGATTAAAGAATCAGCCTGTCCTACTATTTACCCATAGCTGAAGGGAGAATAGTTTGTTGCATACTTTTTCTAAAGGTATCAACGCAATACAAAATATCAACAATCTCGTCCAGGATTTGAACTATTGTTGCCGTGTTAATTTATTACGACGATAACTGTTACATCATATCTGTCCAAACTATCCAAGAAAGACGAGGGAGACATGCATGTCATTACTGGTAAAGTAACGACTAACTCAGAAGCGACGTTCTACAATGGTCTCCTACTCATGGACACACCAGTGTGAACAATAACCGATAAGAATATATATATATATATATATATATAGAGAGAGAGAGAGAGAGGTCAGAGGAATTCGTGCTGTTAGCACGCTTTGTGGACTATGGTGACGCAGTCAGTGTATTCTACAGCTCCAGTTGACAGGACTTTAAGAAATGGAGGAAGACTAAAAGAAGCGATCAAATCCTGAACTATGAAAAGAATAATAGGAAAACAAAACCAGAGATCAAATCCTGAACTAAAATGAATTTCAGGAAGACCAAAAGAAACTATCAAATCCAGAACTAAGAAAAAAATAAGAGGAAAACAAAAATCAGTGATCAAATCCCGAACTAAAAGGAATCGTAGAAGACCAAAAGAAGCGATCAAATCAGGATCCGTAAGAAAATAAGACGAAGATTTAAAAAGGTGATCAAACTATAAAAAAGTAAACAGGAAGAGCTAAAAAATAGATAAAGTCCTAAATCATAAAAACCTAGAGGAAGAGTAAAAGAGGCAATCAAATCTTAAACCATAAAAATAGAACAAGTTCTCCCTTCTTTTTAAATGCTCCGGAGTTGATCGCTTCTTTAGCTCTCCCTTCTTTTTTAATGCTCTGGATTTGATCACTTCTTTAGCTACCCGTTCATTGATATCGCTTCCAGGTCCACTCTGATCCTTTGTGGTAGCACCTGATAGAGTCCAATCTATGGGTCAAATAGAACTAATCTGTGTACTAACGCTAAACTGAATTGCTTGAAATAGAACTGTTATTGACATTAAACTGCATACTGATGCTAAACTGAATCGTTTTAAATGGAACTTTTTTGTATGTTAAACTGAATTGTTTGAAATAGAACTGTTATTGACATTAAACTGCATACTGATGCTAAACTGAATCATTTTAAATGGAACTTTTTTGTATGTTAAACTGAATTGTTTGAAATAGAACTGTTATTGACATTAAACTGCATACTGATGCTAAACTGAATCGTTTGAAATGGAACTTTTTTGTATGTTAAACTGAATTGTTTGAAATAGAACTGTTATTGACATTAAACTGCATACTGATGCTAAACTGAATCGTTTGAAATGGAACTTTTTTGTATGTTAAACTGAATTGTTTGAAATAGAACTGTTTGCATGCATAAGAATGGGTTTGACATTAATAACCTACAATGCCTGATGTGCGATAAAACCAAATCAAACCAAATCTTTAGCTCTCTCTCAACTTTTTTTTATAGTTCATGGCTTAATGTCTTTGTTTTTTCTTCAACTTCTTTATAGTTTAGGAAATTATCTATTTCTCTAAACTTACTTATTTTTCAGACTTTGATAGTTTCTTTAGCTCTTTGTCTTTACATTTTTATTGTTAACGATTTGATCCCATCTTTTGAACTGACTCTTATTTTTTAGTGTCCAGGATTTGATCGCTTCTTTTTCTCTTCCTTAGCATTTTCTTACTGATATCTTTCTTTATTAGTGAGATTGCATAAGATATGTTTATTACAAGAAACTGAAGCTGAATCTAAACTCACCTGTTAAAAATAACACCTCAGAGGAAGCAGTATGTATTTTTTTATTTTATTTCTAATTCCCCTTACAATACAATAGTCATTGATATTGATTTAGAAACTTATGAACTTTAGAAAATATTTGCTCTTATTTTCAATAACTCATCATTCAATTGAAAAAGAAGAAAAAAAAATAAAGTGAAAAGATTTTTGTTTTCAATTTGATCAGTGCAGTTATTTATGGTAAATTCTTTATTGGCAATCAATATAAGACCTCATTACGTTTATTCATTTCCATCGTTCAAAAAGGGAGAAAAAAATCACAACAAAGAAAATGGAATAAACATGAAAGGACAAACCAAAACCAAGCAACCTACACAAATACTTAAAATTTCTTGTCTCAATGTTCATTCACATATTTTCAGATTGTTGAATTCATTATATAAAATAGACACAGAGGCTACATACCCCTCTGTCTCTCTGGGTAAGAGAACTTCACACAATTCTAAACATAAAAATACCCTATCTATCTATCTATCTATCTATCTATCTATCTATCTACGAGGTTCATTCATTGAGTCAGAGGAATCTATCAATCTAGTTGTCTCATGGGTATACACCTATTTGCACACAAACACTACGTTGTATATATATATATATATATATATATATATATATATATGCGTGTGTGTGCGTGTGTGTAAAACTAGGTACATCTATATAAGTGCGAAGAAGTCTCTAACACCAGACACCATTGTTCTCCAATGAGCTGATACATCTGCAATTGAGATGTTCCTCATAAGCAAACAAATGCTGTGGGCGGGACACTTTACCAAGAAGGAGGATGATAGGCAATTCAAGAAGCTATTCTATGGAGAGTTACAATATAGTATAAGTTCAAGACATAAACCAAAGAAACATTTTGAGAATGTTGTCAAAAACAACCTTGGGGTTGGGGTGCTCTGTATAGACTTTAAAGCTTGGAAGTAAAGGACGGCAAATTGATCAATTTTGAAAAAGGTTTTCTGGGAAAGCTGCAAAAGTATTTGAAGGATGGAGAATCGAACACTTCGGAAGCTGGACTTGATCTCGGTTCTTGACAGCCTTAAACAGTATGGTGAAATTAAATTGTTAATACTATCTTAGATGTTTTGACACGAAGAAATAACTTAAGGAATTTCACCTAAATACGTCAATTCTGTTGTTAAGATAAAACAGAATTCATGTGGCATAAATTGTTATATAATTACGGAATGATTTTTTTTATTAATCATTCTTCGTTAATTATATTTCATCATCCAGTTTGGTTGGGCTTTGAACTATTCGGCTCTTAATTCAGGTGCACAGACATTGGGTACAGTTTACGCTCGTGCGGAGAGGATATGACAATCACAATTGTCATAATAAACCCCAGATAGGATATAGGCTGGAGTGTGAATGACGTAATGCTCGGAAGCGTTGGGCTTTGGTGATTTTTAAAAAGACGTCAGTTGGGAGTTGACTTCGGGCCATGTAAGACAGACGATTTTGTCTCTGCTTTTGGGAATAAAGAACTGAGTTCTCTGCTATGGAGCCGAGAGTTGGAAAGCTGACTTGGGTCACATAGACAGACAGTAGAAGTTGAGTTCCGACCATGGTGTTGAGAAGTTGGATTTCCGACCGTTGAGGCATACGGTTAAGTTTTTCGAGTCCCGACCAGCGAAGATGAAAGGAGATCTATAACTCCATCTAACCCTGCCGAGCGTTTGAGTTTTGTCAGCATAGTATGATACGAAAGACTTTCAAGAATTGGGTCTCTCTCCTCGTGTCGAAGAAAGTCCAGAAGTTAATAAACGTTCGTACCTGAACAACGGAGTCGCTTGTATATCGTGTGGTCTGCATATGTATAACGTTTGTGATTGATATGGCTATACAACAAAATGAGACGGTTCCATCTCCTTATTAAATGGCAAACCCCTGAAATTACAAGAGCAGTTCACATGAATAATGCTTGGATTCCTCGTGGCGTAATGGTTAAATTGCTGGACTGTGGAATCGTTGTTAGTGAGTTCGAATTCTCGTCGCGCTATTACATTCACTTTCAGAGTAATACTCATTGGGAAAGATATTAATCCTCTTAGCCTCCATTAATAGTACTACTGGTCTTTTACAAAGATTGCTTTGGCATTAGATACCCTACGAAAGTTGATATGCCATTGAAACAAAAATGTTGAAACTCACATAACTACTGAAAGTGATGTCAACATACTCATTGGTAAAACATGGACAGTTAAATGATCATATGGAAATCTAATTACTCTGATAAAATAATGCGAGAATTCTTCCAAGTTTTAGCCGTTGCACCATATGGGCGGGCTCCCTATTGTATAGCCACATACATATACAAATATATGCGGAAACATAATCAAATATCATATACGAAGTTCAATGAACGAACGAACACACTTTTTTATAAAAATATAACTCTCACACTTTATTCTCGAAGGGTGATGTTTGTTGTGTGTGAGAGATGAGTTGGAGACGTGGACAGACTGCTATATTGACCCAAGTTCTTCTCGCGACCATAGCAGCACTTCTTCCTCATCTTGACGGGGGTTTCTCAACCGTGGGTCACTGAGGACCGAAAGCCCTTTGTCTGCCGCTGGCTCTCACTTCGGCATCTTGTCTCCAACTGACTCGAACCGTCTGGGCACCTGGTTATATTATTGTCTCACGTTCACCTGCTTCCGCTGCTCTTTCGCTTATTTACACAGGTGCATCTCTTGATTGATGGCTCGGTAAGGGTCAATATTTAACACTCCCGAGTTCGACATGGAACAACTGAAGAAGACCGAAGGGCGTATCAACTGAAACATTGTGAATATTACAATGAAAACTAAGACAATAGTCCGAGGTTATGAAAAATATATGACAGTTCATAGGCTGAAAAATCTATATGATGACCTAATATCTATTGTTGATGAATTTTTCGACCTATGGGATCCAAGCAATCTAATACCAATGGAAAAAGCGTGGCTGCCGAAAGGGGAACTATCAAAGATCCATTGATAATTATTTCATGTGACTCGTTTTTCAGCATTCCGACAATTTTCTAAAATTTGACTGTCGTCGCGTATTACCTAAGTTGTCATTATTGATTTTACTGAAGGTGCGAAAATAATCTATTCCATAAATTAGTAATGATTGAGCCCCCCACCTACAAAAAAAATTAGGAGTTAAAATAAAATTCCCTCATCTAGTATTTAAGAGTTAACAAGAAAGTATTTCTTTTCTGGAAGAAAGAACAATTAAAAAAGTGAAAGGAAAGAAAAGGAAGTCGGGAAAGGTAATCAACCAGGTAAAACTAAAAACAAAACAAAAACAAAACTAAACAAAACAAAAAGAAAAGCAACGTAAATGTTGACAAACATTTTCTCAAAAAATATTGGAAAATTCTTGCAAACTTTGAATAATGCTTTCTTTCTTTAAACGAATGCATATAAAGTTGCGCACAGATAAGGCCTTATTCAAAAAGAAATGTTTTTTAGAAAGGATTGTCATTATTTTGTATCATTGCTCTTTAATTTACACACATGTGGGAGCCTTAAGATTAGTTTCATTGTCACTTAAAAACCCTGAAATTTACATTTTTAAAATGACGGATTGAATAGGCGCTATAAAATGACAGATTGAATAAACGTAATAAAATGACAGATTGAATAGGTGCTATAAAATCACCTATTAAATAGGCGCAATAAAATGACAGATTGAATAGGCGCAATAAAATCACCGATTGAATAGGCGTAATAAAATGACTGACTGAATAGGCGCAATAAAATCACCGATTGAATAGGCGCAATAAAATGACAGATTGAATAGGTTATTCAAGGCCAAAGTAATCCTTCTAGAACTGCCGAGAGGCCATTCAACACAAAGTATTGGAAGGGACAAGATCGTTAATACTTTTCCCTAACGGTATTAATGCTAAAATGAACGTAATAGCGCTACTGGAGTTCGAACTCGCTTACTCTGATGTCGCAGTTCAGCACGTTAGCTACGGCATTCCGGGAAATCCACCCTTAGAAATTTTTAAAGGTAAATGTCTGATTACAAGTTGCAATAGCTATAAATGACTATCTTGCTTTCGTTTCCATTAGGAATATAAACCTTCTTGGGCTATTCAATGTCAAATATATCCTTGTAGAAAGATAATAGTGGCACTGTTTAACCTATCGCTGAGGGGATGAAAGAGTTCATGCCTTCCCTCAAAGGTATAAGTCTGAAAGTGAACGTAATAGCGTGTTTGGAGTCCTATATCGCGTATAACGATGTTGCTGTCCACCATTTTAGCTACTACACCAGTGTGTTCCAAAGAAATAAGGTATGCATAACTTAACTTAGATATATCTTTCTTAGGTTTAACATTATTTCAATTGTATAATACATTACTAAACTAGGCTTAGCGAAGGAATAACTATTAATGAATGTTTGAAATTATGTAATTTGGCTTTGAAAATTTGTATCGCGAATACGCAAAATTCAGAGCGCAGTAGCACCCTATCAACAAACCTTAGAATACGCTGATTTCATCCTCATTATTTGTATTTGATAGGAATACTTGATGCCATGTGATTGTAACTTATTGCGGAGATGCCCGTGGTGTAATGGTTACCATCGAAGGAAATGGATACAGCGACACGAGTTCAAATCCTGGACGAGGCTAATTGCATTTCACATTGCACTAATGCCGCTGGAAAAAGTAAGAATCCGACTATTTTCCCTCCAGTTAGGGGAAAATTTTAGGGTAGACTGGGTTCTTTATCCTTATTTAGGCAACCAGTCTAGGAAAAGGAAAACTCGGAATTCAAACCTGTTAGACTTGGTTTAAAAATTGACAATGTGTCGCATCCTGGCTGTACGGAGGGGTTGATAAATACATATAAGTTCAAATTATTTGTATTAAAACAGTTACGGGAAGATATAATTGCTTAATAAGTATTATTATTAGTTGCTAGAAACTATTTAACTATGTGCAAACAAATGGCCAATATTAAATAGACATAATTACTTGCAATTATATAATCATTTGTTTGAGATAGGTAAACTTGAAAGCATACAACCGAGTGCAAAATATTTTTTTTAGATAGGAATACTTAATATTATATTATGCGGAAATTTTTATGAGAGAAGGAGGAATCCCCGTAGAGTAGTGGTTATCGTACTGGACTACAACATCGTAGAAAGAGAGTTCGAACTTCAGGAGCGCTATTACGTTCACTTTCGGACTAATACCGAAGGTAAGGATTCGCTTATATTCACTAAAACCGAAGGTAAGAATTCGCTTATATTCACTAAAGCCGAAGGTATGAATTCGCTTATATTCACTAACTATGGATTAAATACATAACCAATGTTCTTCTACAAAAATGGCTTTGGTATTCGGTAAAATATGAAGGTTGATATTCTTTTGAAAATCGAAGAAAGAAACAATACATAGAAAATATAAATACAAATGTACAATGAGTGCCATTCACAACCCTATAGGAATAAAATAAACCTAGAAAGGTTTATATGCCGTTAAAATTTATCAATCAATCAGTTAGCAGTGATCTCCATTATAAAATGATATGATAATTCCTAACGAAATGTGAAGATGATAAACAAGCCAAAACGTAAAAGAAAAAGTGGACCAATACACAACGTTTTTCGATAATTTTTTTTACCATGGGTAAACTTTTGAAAATTCTTTCATTTGAATTCATTATTCATGATCATTAATTATTGAATAATGAAATTAACCCAAATAATTTCATTATGTAAATAGAAATTATTGGAATTCAGCAGTTTGAATTTTGTTTTAAAAATTATGCTAGAAGATAAACAAATACAAAGACTACTTATTTATATGTAAATTAATAAAAAAAAAAATGTAAATATGCTTGACATATTTGAAACGTCGATACATAGCTTACACTTTATAAACTTTCAAATGGTTCCTCAACCCATCAAGTCAATTTCCTGTGTTCAGCATTCACTGATAATCCTTTACAAGGCAAACTTCAAACACAAAATGACCGTGACTTATCTTGCATTTTAAAGTGATTTTAGGATTTACTTTTGCCCTGAATGCAATCGTCAAATTGTTATATATATATATATATATATATATATATATATATATATATATATATATATATATCAATTTGACTATTGCATTCAGGGAAAAAGTATATATATATATATATATATATATATATATATATATATATATATATATATATACAAATGTCAGACCGGGCGCTTCTGGCGGTGTATGGTTAGCAAACCTTTACTAGTGAGTTCGAGTTTCATTAGGTGCCCCACTCATACAACCTTGTGTTACATCTAAGCTAAAATCTTAGTAGAGTACTATATATATATATATATATATATATATATATATATATATATAAGACTGAAAATTGCTTGTAGCATATAACACCAAATAAATTCAATAAAATATTCATTTTCAACTGAGATCAAAACTGTGTTATTTGCTTAAGAGAGCATATTTTTCCGTACACGCCCCTAGTATATATATATATATATATATATAAGAAATTGTTATGTCATCTACTTATGCTGGCTTCATTATTAAAAGTGCGTGTCATCTGACTATTCCTTTTTTCGAAGTCATAAAACTTTCTGTAATGCAGATGAAATGATGAGATAGTTTATGAGCAGTATTCGAGTTTTGTTTTGATTTTAAGAAAAAAACTTTCACTGTCGAATGTTCCTTCACTTATTGTTATAACGCGTACTCCGTTAAATAAGAAAATAAAGTAGTTTCCATGATGGTAAATAATCAGACACAGAAGGCAGTCATGTTGTATTCGATAAACGGTGTCGGTTGAATCGATATTTGTCGTACGTCCCACTGAACGGACGAGTGTGGCACAAGGCCTTGTTTTCGTTGGATCCAGGTGCAGAGCCGTAGCTTAGATACATCTGGCAAGCACAAAAATACATCTGCCCCGTCGGCATTCCTTTAAAAAGGGGCACCTCAGGCGCCAGTCAATAAACCTTGCCCCTCCAAGAAGGGTAACAGGTTGGGGGACGGCTCATTGAGGCTCGAAGACGCCGCTCTTGGCGTGCCCGAAATGAATGTCGGTTTCCTGGAATCCATGTCAAACGGCCTCAACCGACTGCCACCGGAACCAGGGCACACCCGACCAGACCCGTGTACCGACAAACACGGCGGACCGAAGTGTGTCCTGGTGTCAGTCGAATCCTCCATCCATCGTAATTTATTAACTATGTATATAGAGAGTATTACATTTTAATACAACGGGAGATACAGGCTTACCTCCACAAAACACACACACACACACACACACACACATATATATATATATATATTGATTTTGTTTCATGGCATATCAAACTTTCTGGGTTTCTTAATGCTGCGTTATATAGGTAGGTTTCCCTCAGGTAAGTCTGTCGATCGATCACAATCTTAGAATGAAGTACGCTATATCATGGTTAGGAAGTACATTCGTAGTTCCAATGGTTAATATATATATATATATATATATATATAAGTAAAAAAGTAAGTAAAGTTGGTGACTGTACTTGAGGACGACCAGAACGCTCTCTTTTCAATAGTTACTACACCGAGGTGTAGGGGAGGGCGCTATTCATTTCCCTGGATTGCTACACTTTACCCTTGATATGAACCTTATATTGCTAAGTGATAAGCAAGGAGGTACCAAGTATCATTGTTCAAGTCTTTGGTATGACGCGACCTGGGATTGAACTCAAGTCTCCCGGACCATTGGCGAACACTCTACCCACTAGGTCAATGAGCCGGTTATATATATATATATATAAGACGGAGAGATAAAGACCGATAATGTGAGGAGAGAGTATCACACGCACACACACACACACACACACACACACACACACACACACACACACACACACACATATATATATATATATATATATATAGAGAGAGAGAGAGAGAATAAAATTATATCCAAACAGTAGTTAAAATCGTTTCTCAAAAAAATTCAAAAACTGGTTTGTTTATATACTTATATATATAAATGATATTTTCATTTTGTTGCGTGACGTTTACATGAATACAAATAATGAAAATCAAATTCATCAATTTATCTCTCTCTATATATACATGCATTTCGGCGCCTCGAGTGGTATAATGGTTTGCAAGCTAAACTTGAAAAAGTCTCATCGGGTACCCCTTTCATATGGGCTTGTGCCACACTAAGCAAAAACAAAGCTTAATAAACTACTATACATACATGCATGCATGCATAAATTATACATATATGGTGGAGGGCCGCTTAACGTCACGGTTATATTCTTTGGAAACTGACTTAGCGAACTAAGTTCAAATCCTGGACGAAGCAGTTTGCGTTTCTCTTGGAAAGGCTTCAATCTATTTTTTTTTGTCCCCGGCGGTGTATGTGAATAGAATGGCTGACTGGGATATAAGTAATGAAAAACCCAAAATTGAAATCAGCTGTAGCCTTATCAAAAATTGACTTTGTCCGTCACCGAGTGGTTTGCATATATGTCGACAAACTGCCAGAAGCCTCACTCAAATACATTTTGTTAACTTTAGTCGATATCAACGCACTCACGACCCAAAAGACAAACATACGTGTGCGCCTATCGCCTATACGTGCACGTGTGCGTTGTATGCAAATGCGAATATTACCGGGTCTGAAGTTCAAGCACAAAGCACTTAGATGGTTTGGTTCTTTGCCACATTATAATGTAAGAGTTTGAAGTGATTCACATTATTACAGGCTCTTCGTAGAAGGATTCTGGAGCGATATCCAGACTGACGAGAGACGGGGGGGGAGAGAGAGAGGGAGAAGGAGAGAGAGAGAGGGAGAGAAAGAAAGAGAGAGAGAGAGGGGGAGAGATAGAGGGAGAGAGAAAGAAGGGGAAAGAGGGAAAGAGAGAGATAGAGGTATAGAGAGAGCGGGAAAGAGAGAGCGAGAGAGAGAAGGGGACAGAGAGAGAGAGAGAGAGGGAGGAAGAGAGAGAGAGAGAAAGAGAGAAAGGGGAGAGAGAGAGAGAGATGGAAAGAAAGAAAGATCGATATATATATATATATATATATATATATATAGAGAGAGAGAGATGGGGGGAAGTGAGAGTGTAGTAACAAAATTGGATTTTATCCAACAATGATTTATATATTCCAAAAATCCAAAAAGAGAAATGTGAGGCATTATGTAGTTCACCTCCTCCTGAGTAGAATATATTTTATAGAATCAATAAAGAAACCGGTCCGAAATCTTTTCTTGAAAGGACTTTCAGGATTAAGACAACGATACAAATTCATCTGATATATATATATATATATATATATATATATATATATATATATATAAAATGAATTGAACAAATCGTTCTAAAAGGTAAGTCAAATGTAAGTTTCAAGTATTTACAAAAAAAAAAAAAAAAAAAAGAAAAAATTTACTATAAGTTTCATGGAACATGACACAATGCATATATACAGAATACATTTTATTGAATCAATAAAGAGACCGGTCCGAAATCTTTTCTTGAAAAGACTCCCAAGATTAAGACAACGATACAAATTCATTTTCTAACACACACAAACACACACACACACACACACACATACACACACACACACACACACACACACACACACACATATATATATATATATATATATATATATATATATATATATGGTGCCTTCAATAAGTTTCCAGACTTTTTTTTTACTGGCATTTAAAATTGTCGTTGAATCTTGAAAATTCACTATGTTATTGCTATACATCTTATGAGATGACTGACCTATTTTTATGATTTCAGGTTCAAATGAACAGCTACTGCAGCAATTGGAATACACCCTACTAAAGCCTGATTGTAACGGCCGGTGAATTTCAAAAATGCAATCTGACACTTTAGAAGAACGATATGCAATAAAATTCCGTTGTAAACTTGGAAAAAATGCCACAGAAACGTATGGAATGCTTCAGACTGCTTTTGGAGCATCTTGCATGAATCAAGCATCAGTTTTTGAGTGGCATAAAAGATTCAAGGAAGGCAGGGAGTCTGTGAGGGATGATGAGAGGTGTGGGAGGAGAAAGGAAGTCAATACACCAGAGTTGATTGGCCAAACGGTTAGGGTTAGAGTTACTATGTTGAGGTTTTAAGGGAGTTCAGGTAGAGATTCCGTCGGAAGAGGCCAGCACTCTTCAAATTGGGTCAGTGGCATTTCCACCATGACAATGCACCAGTCCATAACTCCATCCTTGTCACAGACTATTTGACCAAGATGGGCATCAAGACAGTTCCTCACCCTGCCTATAGTCCAGACCTTGCTCCCTGTGACTTTTGGTTATTCCCTAAGCTCAGAGGCTGTCGTTATGAGACAATTGAGGAGATGAAAGAGGCTGTGACGAAGGTCATTGACACGCTCACACAAGAGGACTTTCATGGAGCCTTCCAGAAGTTGTTGGAACGGTACAATAAGTGCATTGCAGCCGAAAGAGATTACTTCGAAGGGGACTAAAGTTTCATGTGTGTACTATCAATAAAAGTGCCCATAAGAAAAAAGTCTGGAAACTTATTTATATATATATATATATAGTAAAAAAAGTAGCGTAAAGTTGGCGACCATAGTTGAGGGCTACCACAAGCCTCCGTTTTCAATGTCTACTACACTGAGGTGTAGGGGAGGGGTCAAGTCTTTTCCCTGGATTGCTACACTTTACCCTTGATACGTACCTTATATTGCTAAGTGATAAGCAAGGAGGTATCAAGTACCATTTTTCAAGTCTTGGTGTGACACGACCTAGGATTGAACCCAGGTCTCCCGGACCATTGGCGAACACTCTGCCCACTAGGCCAATGAGCCGACAAAAATAAAGTTGGCGACCTTAGTCGAGGGTGACACGAAGGTTCCCTTTTCAATAGCTACTTCACCGAGGTGAAGGGTAGGGTGCTACTCCTTTCCTTGGATTGCTCCACTTTACGCTTGATATTTACCTTATAATGCTGAGTTTTAAGCAAGGCGGCATCAAGTACTTTTTTTTGAGAGTTTGGTATAACTCTACCTAGGACTGAACCCCGGTCTCTCGGACCATTGGCGAACAGATTTAACAAATCGTTTTAAAAGGCAAGTCTAATGATAATAAGTTTCCAGTATTTAAAAGAAAAGAAAAAGAAAACGACTATAAGTTTCATGGAACATGACACAATGCACATATTTCATTTTAAAATTGTATCTTAATTTTTCATGAATATATGAAATTTAAACCACTGTGTTGATGTGGGGTGACACTATGTGGGTGTGTGCGCCGGGCAGACGATATCTTTGTCTGTTTTGGTGCGAAACCCAAACAAAGGGCTTAAGTTGGAGATCTTCCGCGAGACCGGAAGTGGACGAGGAGAAGAAGGTCTCAGAAAGGACAGAAGGTGAGTTGACAAAGGAAGATGGAGAGAGGCAGTCGACAATGGAGAGCAGAGGAAGATGGTCGGATTGAGATAGCAGTCAAGGGAAAGCACGGTCAGCAGAATGAGGTAGCGAAAGAAGACAGTCAAAGATGAGTTAGCATTCCTTGTGGCTTTATAGAAGTTTTGTGCCCAATACACGCCCACGATAGTCTACAAATGCACGAAAAGCTGTACAAAATCGTCACACAAAACTCCCTTTCTTGTTCTTAGAACTGACCCAAGTCCATATTGTTCGTTTGTTCTTTCTTCCACCCTCTCGGTTGTATTTTTTTGTGGCCGTAAAGAAATGGGAAATACCCCGGCGGAAACCACTTGATGAATCTCTGGCCATGAATAGTACTGGTTGTAAGAAGTTGATAAGTCGGGGCCCGGCTGTTTGCGGGGTATCACAGTGGGGTTGTATATGCTGACTGTAACTTCTACAGAGGGGTACCTCACCCAACAAAAAGGTTGTACAGGGTATGAAACTAAACTGCATCGGGGGTGAGGTTCCAGTTTTGGAGCTTGTTGATGTTTACTCTGACCTGGATTGGTAGTACCTATTAGGGCTCTATGTTTGGGTCAAATAGATATGTTTGCATATTTGTATTAGATTAAAATACCTATTATCATATAACTGTGTGAAAAAAAAACTTGAGAAATTACATAAAGAAATATAGATATAAACGTTTAATGTACACGATTCCCTAACTTCTTGACTTAAATAATTCAAGATGGTTTGCCATGCCCTTAACATCAATCAATTCACCAATTAATAATTAAACTAATTGTTATGTGGCTGACATGAGAAAACACACACACACGCGCAGGCGCACAATAAATATACATATTCATATTTACCCAACCCCTCTGCTCGGGCAGGATATGACACAAGGTCAATTTTTAAGCGGAGTTTAACAGGTTTGAATTCAGAGTTTTCATTCTCCTAGACTAGTTGCCTAACCAAGGCTGAAGAACTCAATCTGCCCTATTATTTACCCATAGCTGGAGGGAGAATAATTGGATTCATACCTTTCCCAAGGGTATTAGTGCTATGTGAAATGCAATCAGTCTCGTCAAGGATTTGAACTCGTGTCGCCGTGTCCATTTCCTACGACGATAACCATTAAACCACGGGCACCTCCTTAAATTTTGTATGGAAGAATTTTTCGAGTGAAAGTAATGATACCTACCTTGGTTCTTTGGAATATACGTGACTGACTCTCCGATAGAAATCTAATTGCGTAGCTTGTCAAAATTAGATCTATCTATCTATCTATCTATCTCAGTTTACAGCCCAGTCGACTGGGACTGTAGAATACATCGACTGCAGGGAGGTAAGCTACCCCCCACCGGCAATGAGGGTCCTGATTATGACATTAGACAATTTGATGGTGAGGCTCCACTAATGGGAATGCGGAGTACCTCTTCATTGCCATGGATCAAATAGAACTGTTTGACATTTAAACTGAGTGTAAACAAATGACTTATGTTAAACTGAATTGTTTGAAATAGAACTGCTTGATTATTTAAATGAGTGTAAACAAATTACTGATGTTTAATTGAATTGTTTGTGATACATAGCAATACTTGGACTTATTTAACATTGTTGACTCATGTTAACAAACCATATATATCTAAAATATATGAATAAACCAAATCTGACATTAAATAACCTATAATGGTTGATATACCATAAAATTGAACCAATCCAAACAAAAACTATATATATATTTATCTCATTCTATTCCTAATCTATCTATCTATCTATCTATCTATGTGTGTGTGATAAATATATATTATGGAAATATATATAAGTATATTATATCCATTATATTCATTTTATATATATTTCAGTCTATCTATCTATCTATCTATCTATCTATGTCTTTGCAACAGCTCTGAACAGATGAGTACGGGAACAGTGAAGCTGGTCAGCTTGTGAGCCAGCATCCTGCTGGGTGTATGCAGGTCTCCCTCTGCGCATGTGCATCTCATCATCGTACACCTATCTGTTGATTTCCCCATGCATATCACATCCCTACCTTTATAGCCAACCTCACAACCCACCACTGTCTAATATTTGTCTTCTTCACATTGCCAAGTCGACCAATTCCACATTCCAAAGCTGAAGAAAAAATTTATTTTTTTCTTTTCTGGAAAACAACATTCCATTCCGAGCACATGATCATCGCAGTAGAAAAGCCAAAACCACGGAGTAGGCGGACGTCGATTTGTGAAGACGGGAGGGGAGCAAGAGAGAGAGAGAGAGAGAGAGAGAGAGAGAGAGAGAGAGAGAGAGAGAGAGAGAGTGAGAGAGAGAATAGGTAGATGGTGTGAAAAGGCCGATCAAGCGTCCTAGAATGAAAATAAGTAACAAAACGAAGGAAAAAAAATGACTGGATGAATGAATGAAGCACAGCGATCATGACATCAACTGATAGTTGATAAGCCAGTCATTAGTTGAAGTAGTCGAGAACAGACTTGGAAGTGGATAGAAATCAAAGCGCCGATTGCAACTACCTTTCATTTTCCTTTCATTTTCCTCCTTCCTTTTTCTTCTTTTTTTTTATCGCTTGTCTGTTCTCTACATTAAAGAAAGAAAAATCGCAAATAACGGGGTCTATTTTAACAGGTCTTCTTGTGATTTTGGTGGGTCTTAAAATTCTTTTTCCCATTTTCTCTTTCTCCCCCTCTCTCGCTTTCTCTCTCATAAATTCACATGCATATATTATTCAGAGTATATTCACACACACACACACACACACACACACACACACACACACACACACACACACACACACACACACATTATTCTGAGTATATTTTGTGATATATGTACACACACACACGCAACAAGATATATATATATATATATATATATATATATATATATATTCTGTGCATCTCTTTCTTTCTTTCTTTCTTTCTTTCTTTCTCTCTCTATATATATGTATATATTCATATATATATATTTACATTTCAGTTTGAGCATATTATGAACTCACACACTCACACACACACAGACACACAGGCGCAACCACACACACACAATATATATATATATATATATATATATATATATATATATATATATATATTCTGAGCGTCTCTCTCTCTCTCTCTCTCTCTCTCTCTCTCTCTGTCAATCTCTCGTATATATATATATATATATATATATATATATATATATATACTTACTTTTTAGTGTGTACATATTATAAATACATACACACACAGACACAGACAAAAACATGTATTATTATCAGTATATTCATTCATTATGTATTTTCTCTATACATACGCAGTTTCTTCCAGGCTGCGGTCGTGTTGATACTGCTGTATGGATGCACTACTTGGACGCTGACTAAACGGTTGGAGAAGAAGCTCGACGGCAATTATACAAGAATGTTGCGAGCAATATTGAACAGGTCCTGGCAGCAACACCCCACACGGCGCCAACTGTACGGCCACCTACCACCTATCACGAAAACTATACAAGCTAGACGAACCAGACATGCCGGACACTGCTGGAGAAGCAAAGTCGAGATCGTAAGTGATGTGCTCCTGTGGACCCCCGCATATGGCCAATCAAAAGCAGGACGACCAGCTCGAACATTCATACAGCAGCTATGTGATGATACGGGATGTAAACTCGAAGACCCGCCGAAGGCGATGAATGATAGGGAGACGTGGAGAGAGAGGGTCAGGGATATCCGTGCTAGCCGCATGTCATGATGATAGTGATGATATATATATATATATATATATAATGATAGAAGAACAGAAAATAAGAAAATTATCTACATAAAAAGTGTGCTCGATACTATTGTAGCTGAGCAGGTATAAACCCTATGAACAGTAGAATTGTGGACGCAGTCACTTATCCATGTTTCATGTATTTAAAACAATCTACTGTCAGGAGCGTGAAAAAAGTGGCTGAACAAGCATCTGTATAGTTTTAGGCATAGTCACGTGATAAGATGTTTGTTCTTGTGACATTTGTTCGAAAAAGCAAAAACAAAAAACAAACAAAAAGGACACGTGTTATTACATATATTAGATAGGAATTCTTGAAATTACTGGAGCCTTACGATCAGATAATTTAGTGTCATATTGAAGACACTCGTTGTGCCGGTGGGTGGGGTGGGGTTCTTACCCCTCTGCAGAGATGCTGTCAGTATATTCTACAGCCCCAGTCAGTATTCTAAAAGTGCATAATTCTAAGAGTACATAATATGGATATTTTACTTTTTTGACATGCTCTGTTATAGGAGCACCGAGCACTCTGTAGTCAAATTTCTTATTTGTCTTATATATTCTTGAGGCCATTAATTGTTTCTTGTTAATTTGTCCTTGGGATTTTTTTGTCTCCCTCCCTTTCTTCGATTGAATTCGTACATATACGTAAAAAACCTCGAATAGATGCACATCCTTATTTCATTATATTACATAGGTAAATGTACATATAGGTAAAAAAAATATCGAACATTTGCTTATTTCATTATATTACATAGATAAATGTACTCAGTATCTACAATATAGATGAAGTGAAGAATATTTTTATTACAATTTATGGCCATTTCGCTCTTCGTCATAAAGTGTTGGAGTTGTATTCTATCGAGGAATTACTTGATGAAATGGGAGGAAAATAAAAAGAGAGTTTGAAAATGGCGGGAAATGAAACCTGTTACCACCACCAACAAAGAAAAGCTGGAAGAGAGAGAGAGAGAGAGAGAGAGAGAGAGAGAGAGAGAGAGAGAGAGAGAGAGAGAGAGAAGAAAAATGTTCGAGTAAAAATACAATTAATTTTTTTTATCATGTTCAGAATTCCTTAGATAATTCAAAGATGCATTTTTCTACTGATATCTTTTTATTGATTCCATTTTTTGATTGGTCTTTCTAACCCATCTTTCTTTTTTTTTCTTTCTTATTTACTTTTTTGTCTTCTTGAGATGCACTTCTTCGACCTTTTATTTTCTTTTGATCTGTCTTCTGTACTTTGCTTGTTGACCAATCGAGAAGAATTCGGTGTGTAAGATTATTTCGATCATCTGAGGAATAAGAATGGCAAATTTTGCAGAAATTGGCCGTAATCTACGAATTTGAGGAAGCAATAATCACTTATACTGCATAGTGTCGATACTTCCAAATCTCTATTTTTATTGAGGAAATCAAAGGTTATGTTTATGAAATAGCACTTTAGACATTTATTAAGCTTAGCTTAGTCTGGCACAAGGTTAGAAGTATGGATGTTGCAATGAGCAAAATAGTTGAAAGGCCAGTTCATTAACTACTAAACCAGATACAGTGTCAAATGTCAGGAAAAATAAATCTTTTATTTTTTTTTTTAAATAGTTGTTTTTTTGTAGGTGAAAACTTGTTCTAAACAATCGTGCAATTGCGTTTTCCGTAATTGTAGTTTCCTTGAAAATAAACAAGAAGCAATACTTTTGGAGGCTACCTCACACACACACACATTTATATATACGATTCTCTCTCTCTCTCTCTCTCTCTCTCTCTCTCTCTCTCTCTCTCATTCTCTTTATACATATATACATATTTTCTTTTTGAGACTTTGATATGATTCGACCTGGGATTGAACCACGATTCCCTGGATTGCTTTACTTTACCCTTGATCCGTACCTTATAATGCTGAGTATTAAGCAAGGTGACATCAAATACTATATATATATATATATATATATATATATATATATATATACCTTGGTTGGTTGGTTGGTTTTACAGCATGCCAACTATCATTAAATTATTTAAATCTATTGTAATTTTTTCCTGCGCAATTAAAGTGTTTTGAGTACTTGACAGTTTGTAAACAATCATAGTCTCAAGTAACTATTCTAAGAGCTAATGATTTATAGACAATCATATGGTTTCTCGTAACTACTCCTATTTAACAACAACAACAATAATAATAATAATTTTCACACAGTTAAATGGTTTCAAGTATTGCTACCCAACATTACTAATTCAATTTAATATAATCATTTGCTTACACACAGTTAAATGGTTTCAAGTATTGCAACCCAACACAAATAATTCAATTTAATATAATCATTTATTTGCACACACTTAAATTGTTTCTAGTATTGCTACCCAACACTAATAATTCAGTTTAATATAATCATTTATTTGCACACAGTTAAATGGTTTCAAGTATTGCTACCCGACACTAATAATTCAATTTAATATAATCATTTATTCGCACACAGTTAAATGGTTTCAAGTATTGCTACCCGACACTAATAATTCAGTTTAATATAATCATTTATTTGCACACAGTTAAATGGTTTCAAGTATTGCTACCCGACACTAATAATTCAATTTAATATAATTGTTTATTTGCACACAGTTAAATGGTTTCAGGTATTGCTACCCGACACTAATAATTCAATTTAATATAATTGTTTATTTGCACACAGTTAAATGGTTTCAAGTATTGCTACCCAACACTAATAAATCAATTCAATATAATCATTTATTTGCACACAGTTAAATGGTTTCAAGTGTTCCCATCGAATACTAATCATATTTTGTTTGTTGACCGATATAGAAGAATTTCTTTCTGTTAGAATTTCGATTATCAGTGGAATAGGAATTGTAAATTTGGCTCAAATTAACGAATATCTACGTATTTGAGCAATAAAAAGTAAGTAAAGTTGGTGACCTTAGTCAAGGATGACCCTAAAGGTTCCATTTTCAATAGCTAAAATACCGAGGTGTTGGGGAGGGCACGACTCCATTCCCTGGATTGCTTCACTTTACTTTTGATCCTTACCTTATAATGCTGAGTATTAAGCAAAGTGACATCAAGTACCATTTTTGAGTCTGTGGTATGATTCGACCTGGGATTGAACCCCGGTTTCCCGGATTGCTTCACTCTACCCTTGATTCGTACCTTATAATGCTGAGTATTAAGCAAGGTGACATCAAGTACCATTTTTGAGTCTTTGGTATGACTCGACCTGGGATTGAACCCCGGTTTCCCGGACCATTGGCGAACCCTACCCATTAGGCTACGACCTTCAAAATCTTTATTTCTTGTGTTGTTCTTTTTATTTGGGAAATCAAAAGTTTTCTTTCTGAAGTGGCGAGTTCGACTTTTACAAAGCTTAATCTAGTTTAGTTCAAGGTTAGAAATGGGATGAAGTACCCGTTTTCCACCTCAAGTGAACTTGTGTGACCAACAACGAAGTATTAAACACGAAGACTCTTAACTGTAGAGGCGAGGAATGGTCATACGAGAGTTGAGGAAATTTAAAAAAGGTCAGTTAGTCAGTAATGGGTAAAAGACAGAGAAGAAATTAAGGTTTCAGGGTTCACAAAATCGACCCATAACTAATTGGGGGTGGTTTACAAACTTTGGAAAAATATAATCTTTTCTTCATCGACTCGAAAAAACACTTTCACGTCTCCTTGTTTTTGCGACCGGTCCAGAGGTTGGGGGTTGAAGCACCAAGAATAAAGTGAGTTGTGTTTTTTCTGTGACCACATTCGCAAGATACAAAGAATTTCAACAACTGCATACTTATGCTAAACTGAATCACTTGAAATAGAACTATTTTTACATTAAACTGTATGTAAACAAAAATCTGTACTTATACTAAACTGAATTGTTTGAACTTTTATCAAAATGTCTTAATTCGGCGTTAAATGACCCAAAAAGGGTTGGCCGCGCATTTACGATTCCTAGTAATATTTAATCATAAGGATATATTATGATTTTTTAAAACATCAAATGACTATAAGGGTCTACCAGCGTAAAATGGGAATCGAAGTAAGTAAAAAATGCTGCGAGCAATATTGAACAAGTCTTGGAGGTAACACCCCACAAAGCACCAACTATACGGCCACCTATCCTCCCATCACGAAAACTATCCAAGTTAGACGAACCAGACATGCAGGACACTGCTGGAGAAGCAGGGACGAGCTCATAAGTGATGTACTCCTATGGACCCCTACATATGGCGGAGCAAAAGCAGGACGACCAGCACGAACATACATACAGCAGCTATATGAGGATACGGGATGTAGCCATGAAAACCTGACAGAGGCGATGAACTATAGGGAGAAGTGGCGAGAGAGGGTCAGGGATATCCGTGCTGGCGGCACGACATGATGATGATGATGATGATGATATATGTGTGTGTATATGTGTGTGTGGCTATTGAGCCGGAAAAGCGTCAGACATTCTTAAAGATACAATCGCACGTAGAGAAACTAGATCACACAGTGAAGCAGGGCCAATTGAAAGCAACAACCTCTGATCCGTCTGTGATCGATTGAGACGGATAGAAGTGATCCTGGCCTCTCCTACGTCAGGAAACTAGACTAAATATCTGAAAAGAAGAGAAGAAAAAGATTTACAACTCGTTCTGTCATTGGTCAAAGACTTCATTGATTGCAATCAATCGTTTTGCTATTTCCAAACAGATTAACTTGTCCAATTTCAACTTATTCGAGAAGGAAGGACAATGATATTAATGGGCATTAGTGCAACTATTGGCAAGACGATTTCTTTCTTTTCTTTCTTTTATTCATTGAGAGGTCAACTTTTTTTTAAAATGTTAGACTAAAATATACCTAGTTAGGTTTTATTCTAAGTCTATACATCAATGTCAAATATAACTGAACAGATTAATTTAAAATCTTCATCTGATTTGCAGATCATCCAGTTTCTTTTCCAGGCCTTGGGGGATTGTTCGAAGAGGAACAACTACAATTGGTATCAGCGTTACCTTCATGTTGCACAGCTTTTTACTCAGTCGGCTGGGGCTGTAGAATACATCGACTGCATTTCTGCAGAGGGGTAAGACTCTCATAAGAAGTGTTCTGGATATGACACTAAATAATCTGGCCGTCAGGCTCCAATAAGACTGGAGCTTTGGAGAATGCGGAGTACACCTTCATTGCCATCGCACCCAGGTCCACTTTGGCCCGAAGTGGTAGCAACCGATAGGGTGCTATTTATTGATCGAATAGAACTAAAATGTGTACTTATGCAAAACTGAATTGTTTGAAATAGAATTGTTTAGACATTTAACTTGCGTACCAATGCAAAAATGAATTGCTTGAAATAGAACTGTTTTGACTTTGAAACTGCGTATTTATACGAAAGTGAATTGCTTGAAATAGCCCTGTTTTAACATTTAAACTGCGTATTTATGCTAAACTGAATTGTTTGAAATGGAACTGTTTTTAACATTGAAACTGTGCATTAATACTAAACTGAATTGCTTGAACAAAAAATGCTTAGAGATTTAAACTGCGTACTTATGGTAAACTGAATTGTTTGAAATAGAACTGTTTTTAAAATTAAAACTCTGTACTAGAACTGTTTTGAGATTTAAACTGCGCAATAATGCTAAACTGAGTTGCTTGAACAAGAACTATTTAGAGATTTAAACTGCATACTTATGCTAAACTGAATCACTTGAAATAGAACTGTTTTTACTTTAAACTGTATGTAAACAAAAATCTGTACTTATACTAAACTGAATTGTTTGAACTTTTATCAAAATGTCTTAATTCGGCGTTAAATGACCCAAAAAGGGTTGGCCGCGCATTTACGATAACTGGTTAATTTGGGATGGCTTGTGTACGATTTAGACCGATAGCTCAGTGGTAGAGTTTCGGCTCTGTGTTCCCTGGTTCGATCTCCAATGGGGGAGATCAATGTAAAAACTGCTGATGAGTCCTAATAAGGTCGAAACAACTGTCCAGTGTTTCTGTACATGGCGCGATTTTCTGGTCATGGTAATTCAATTTATTAGTCTTTTTTTGTTAATATCACCACTTTCTCGTCAAGACTGGGTGATCTGTTCGTCGATTAAAATCCTAGAGAATTTTTTGGTTTCATTTTCTCGGTTGGATTGCGGTTTATGCAAATACCATTAGGTTGTATAGTCAAATTTTAATCCCTTGCACAATTCCCAGTGGATCACGTTTCTCGTCCAGTTATGTCTAGGCTTGTACTCCTTTTGTGCCCGTTTGCTGCATTCGATTATTAACCATTAAATCTTTTTTTTATCATAACCGTCACATTTAGTTAGATATTATCAATTTTCTCATTGATATTATTTGTCTTCGTGGCATTATTTTTTCCTTCTGTTAAAAGAGATTTAGTTTCTTTCTTTCATTAGCCATGTCCAGGTAATTTCATGTGAGATCTGCCAAGTTTGTTGCTTGAAATATCCATACATGTTTTTTTTAAATAAATTTTCTAAATCTCGTTGTTTAACTCTGTTCTAATGTTGATATGGCTGTTAATGGCTACTGTAGTGGACTATTGTTAATAAGATGATACAATTAACGCGAGTGTGTTAAAATAGAGAAGTTTTTTTGATAACAAAAATGAAATCGTTCGTGTCATAAGTAAATGTGAGTTGTGAGTTATCAGCAGCCGCGTGGAATTGAAGGGTTATCGTCCAAGTTGACAAAGCATGTACAACTATCAATAGGCTATCGATTATATGGAAATCAGACCTAACCGATGAAATGAAACGCAGTTTCTTCCAGGCAGCGGTCACATCGATACTGCTATATGGCTGCACTACATGGACGCTAACAAAACGGCTGGAAAAGAAGCTAGATGGCAATTACACAAGAATGCTGCGTGCAATCTTGAACAAGTCCTGGCGGCAACACCCCACAAGACACCAACTGTACGGCCACCTGCCTCCTATCACGAAAACTATTCAAGTTATACGAACCAGACATGCAGGATACTGCTGGAGAAGCAGGGACGAGCTCATAAGAGATGTACTCTTATGGACCCCCACACATGGCCGTGCAAAAGCAGGACGAACAGCACGAACATACATTCAGCAGCTATGTGAGGATACGGGATGTTGTCCTGAAGACCTGCCTAGGGTGATGAACGATAGGGAGGAGTGGTGAGAGAGGGTCAGGGATATCCGTGCTACCAGCGCGACATGATGATGATGATGATTTGATACGCGTCGTCCAGCAGTCAAGCAAGTAAGCTGCAATGAGGTTTCGAGACGCAGTTGTATTCGTCTTGCCTGTAGAGCCAAGTAAACTGTTCTGACGTTCTTTTGCAGATATTTTTACTTTATAGCATTTGTGTGTGTGGGGTGTGTGTGTGTGTGTGGAAATTACGCACACGCGCGTTAGCGCCACACATTCATAACTAAGAAAGTGACCACTTATTTTTTTTGGCACACCCAATTGGTCAAAAAGTGTGGTCGAGTGTTTTGTTTTTTTGAAGTTGTTTTTTTTTTTCGCCAAATTCTTGATTTTTCTTAAACACTTGTGTGGGCGTTTTTTAAGTTAAAAATTGCGTCAAAATTGATCCGTTTTTTTAGAAAGTTTTTCGACGAGGAAATTGTATCATTTTCTATCGCTACTGTAATTAGTCTTTCTTCGCTCTTTTCTGTGTATTCCTCTAATCCTTGATTTGTTACATCTACGCAAACCTCAACGCTGGCAAGACTCCTTTCTTCTTTTTCTGGAAACGTATGTCAATGTTATTTCTCGGATGTAAAGCTTTGTGCATCGTGATCAATTTCCTTGTTCTTTGTTTCATTTTTCTCAGTTCAACCCTGGTCCATTTTAAGAATGGTTCTTAGTATCTTAGAAGAAGGACGGCCCAGTTATTCATTCCTTTGATGATATTTCTTGGTTTTCAGATGTTTTTTTGTTCTTCTAAGTTACACGCTTTTTTCAATTTTTTTCTCTCGTCCCTACTTGTTTGAAAATAAAATTACCTGGTTATAAAAAATAAAAGTACATGAGGAATATTGGAATATTTGATAGTTTGAAATTGGAATATAGGAATAGGGAATATAGGAATAGGGAATATTGGAATCTGGGAATAGGGAGTATGGGAATATTGGAATAGGGAATATGGGAATGGAGAATATAGGAATATGGGAATATTAGAATAGATAATATCAGAATATGGGAATATTAAAATATTGGATATAGAAATGCGGAATATTGGAATATAGAAATATTGGAATATGGGAATAAAAATATTGGAATATTGGAATCAGAGAATATTGATATGATTTTGAGATACAAACAGATCACCTAATCCTGCCAAGACGACCGGCCTTGTGACAGTCAACAAAAAATAAAAAAAAGAAAACCTGCAAAATATTGGACTTTGCCGTCCATTCGGTCCACAGAGAAAAAATGAAAGAAAGCAAAGAAGGAGATAAGTATCTAGACTTTACCAGAGAATAAAAAAAAAACCCAACAAAACAACAACTATGGAACCTGAAGGAGACGGTGATACAAATCGTAATTGTTGCGCTCGGAATAATTCCCAAAGGTTTGATAAAGGGACTGGAAGACTAAGAAGTTAGAGGACAAGTGGAGACCATCCAAACTACAGCACTATTAAGATCGGCCAGAGTACTGAGAAGAGTCTTGGTGATTTAAAGAGAGTTGCTGTCACTCAAACTTCAGGGAAAGACCATTACCTAATAATGATGTGGAAAATTCTCAAGGAGTAACGATAATAATAATAATAATAATAATAATAATAATAATAATAATAATAATAATAATGCAAGGTGATCAACTGGGAAATGTGCAGGAAATTTCAATTCGACCATACCAACAAATGGTATATGCACAACCTGGCACCTGTCCTAGAAAATGACTCGCATAAACTCCTATGGGACTTTAACATACAAACGGATCACGTAATCCAGGCCAGAAGACCAGACCTCATAATAATCAACAAAAGAAAGAGAATCTGCAAAATTGTTGACTTTGCTGTCCCGGCGGACCACAGAATAAATCTGAAGGATAGTGAAAAGAAGGATAAGTACCTCGACCTTGCTAGAGAATTGAAAAAACTGTGGAACATGAAAGTAACGATTGTACCAATTGTGATTGGTGCGTTAGGCACAGTAACTAAAGGATTATTAAAGGGCCTGGAGGAATTGGAAATTGGTGGACGGGTGGAGACTATCCAAACGACAGCATTGCAGAGGACGGCCAGAATACCGAGACGAGTCCTGGAGACTTGAGGAGACTTGCTGTCGCTCAAACACCAGTGAAAAACCATCAGCTAATACTGATGTGAAAAACTCTAGAGGAGTAAATAATAATAATAATAATAATAATAATGTGAAGACAATAGCCTTTAGAGAATTTAAGAAATAAATTTTGGTTTAAATGGATGCGAAAAAACAAAAATACTTTTGATACAACGTAACATTATTGGCTGGTTATCTTGTTTAACAGCGTATCAACACTTTCCGGGTCATTTAACCCTGAATTAAATTTCAAACAATTCAGTTTAGTATAAGTATAGTTTTTGTTTACAAAGGGTTAAATATCAAAACAGTTCAGGTTAATGACAAAACGGTTTTATTTCAAACAATTCAGTTTAGCATAAGTACACAGTTTCAATGACAAAAAACAGTCCTATTTCAAGCAATTCCGTTTAGCAAAAGTTCAGACAGTTCTATTTCAAACAGTTCAGTTTAGTATAAGAACAGTTTCAATGTCAAAACAATTCTTTTTCAAACAATTCAGTTTAGCATAAGTAGATAGTTTTGTGCTATTTAAAAACACTTCTATTTCAAACAGTTCAGTTTAGCATAAGTACGCAGTTTAAATGTAAAAAATAGTTATATTTCAAACAATTCAGTTTAGCATAAGAATACAGTTTAAATCTATTTGACCAAAAGATAGGACCCTATAAGATGTTACCACTCCAGGTCAGAGTGGACCTGGGAGCGATGGTAAAGAAGGGGTACTCCAAAGCTCCTGCATTAGTGGAACCTCACCATCAGATTGTTTAGTTTCATATCAACACTCTCTTTGGGGGGGGGTCTTACTCCTGTGCCGAGGTGCAGTCAGTGAATTCTACAGCCCCATCTGACTGGGAAAAACCTTATATATTTAATGATATTATTAATATAATGAAGTCATTGATAGTTTTTATGATTACTCGAATAAAGTTTGGGACTAAAAGTCTGCAAGTTTTTTTATTTTGCTCAAAGATTGAGAAAAAACAGGTGTAGAAAACGTAAACCGATCGGGCAAATTGTTCAAAGAAAATAAAATTTGGGTAGTGGCTGCTGAACAAACCGACGATTAATGATCTGCGAGATTTGCTCACCAGACCTTTGCGCCTGAAACATTTCCTTTTCTATTTGAACTAATTGTGGGAATATTTAAGTGATTATATTGTAGGAAATTACAGTCAGACACTTTCAGCATATATTGTTAAGTAGCAGAAAGCAGGGCAGTGGAAATGAATTATTTTGCTTTAGGAAGGTTGATAATTTAAAGATTAAATACAAATACGAATGCCTTTTTTTTGCGAGCTGGCCACCGGAAGTTGAACCTGGCATTTGTAAGTAAAACCGGATATAAATAAATCTTTTGGGTTATGCTCTAATTGCTCTCAAAATCACTCCCTTCTTTTGATCAGGAACTTTTTTCTTCTTTTTTATCCAAAACTGGGATATCAAAAATTGGGGACTGGGTTCACAAGGAAAAAAAATGAAGGACTTACATGAATAATATTTCCACTCATTAAGTTTTTGCGTGGTGGTAGAAGTAGAAAGAGCAGCAGTAGTAGTAGTAGTAGTAGTAGTAGTGATAAAGGTCGAAAAGTCTTTTTGTTTTTAAGTAATTTTTTTGACTACACCCGAAGTTTATTGATGTTTTGTTTGATTGTTAATAAATTAAAACTCCAACTGCCTGCCAAGAAGTTTTACGGCATGCCAACACCTTGATTGGTCATTTTTATGCCGAAGTCAGTTTAAATATAGATGAATCATTCAAGTAAACAAATAGAAGATGAAAAGAAAGAAAAAAAGAAGAGAGAAAGTAAAGATAGGATCACAATGAAAAGAGAGAGGGAGAGAAATTAAAAAAGGGGCAAAAAAAGCATAGGAAGAGAGAAAGTAAAGATAGGATCACAATGAAAAGAGAGAGAGAGAGAGAGAAATTAAAAAAGGGACAAAAAAAGCATAGGAAGAGAGAAAGTAAGGAGAAGAAAACAATGAAAAGAGAAGGGGAGGGAAATTAAAAAAAGGAGAAAAAAAACGTGAAGGGTGACGACAAAAAGACAGAATGTTAATAGAAAAAAGATGAAATCCTCGGGGTGTAGTGTCTAGGCGCGCCGTTTCGTTCAGTTTTGGACTAATACCTTTATAAAGGCATGAACTTTCTTATTCCTCTTGTTATAGGTTAAATCGTAGCATTATTTTTCTTCAACAATGATAGCTTTGGCATTAAATAACCCACAAAAGTATGATATGCCATTAAAGAAAGAAACGAAACCAAACAGTGGAAAGAAAATGAAAGAGCCAGAATCGAAGGAAGTGGTTGATTGATTGATTTTAACGGCATGTTAACTTGTCTGGGGTTATTTTATGCCTAGGGATTAGGGAATTGCGTACGTTTATATTTACATTTTTTGTGCAGCTTCTTAAGAGTCTTTGTACACGGATATAAGATATCAGGTTTTCCCATCTAATGCAAATAATATGTAAACATATCTATTTGATCCATAGCCGGGATCCTAACACCACTTCAGGTCAGAGTGGAGCTGGGAGTAATGGTAATGGTAGGGTACTCCATACTTCAAAGAGCACCAGAACTGGAGCCTCACCACCAGACGCAGTTTAGTGTTATTCAATCGATAACAGAGAAAGTGTACAGAGATCAGTTGGGGCTGATAAGTTGATTGGTTTTATAGCAAGTTGGGTAATTTTATTCCTAAGTCAGTTTAACAACTATGCTTCTCCATTAGATACGGCACAAAAATGTACTTTCACAATTATTTTAAACGCGTACTTCGCCCGTTGGCTAAGTGGTAGAGTGTTCGCCAGTGGTACTTGATACCTCCTTGCTTAACACTCAGCATTATAAGGTGCGTTTCAAGGGTAAAGTGAAGCAATCCAGGGAAAGGAGTAGCGCCCTCCCCTAGCAGTAGTGTAGTAGCAATTGAAAAGGGAGCCTTCTGGTCGCCCTCGACTACTGTCGCCAACTTTACTTTACTTTCATGTGGTTTCACAATCAATGTTTTAAGCGCAACTATTGCTAAAAAATACTGAATTGGTTGAGTTTGGTTAAGTTTAATGGCATATCAACCATATCACATATATTGAATATATGATTTCTAAATAACCATATCACATATATTGAATATATGATTTCTAAATAACCATATCACATATATTAAATATTTGATTTCGAAACATCCATATTACATATATAGAATATATGGTTTCTAAACCAATTATTAGACGTCATTTTTAAACGAATCTGTGCTAACTTTTTTTTTGCGCACAGTTACATGGTTTCGCTTATTTCCATCTAATACGACTAATTCTATTAAGTATTGATCATTTGTTTGGACACTGTTACATGTTTTCAAGTATTGCTATTTAACACAAACAATTCAATTAAACATCAGTCATTTGTTTACACACAGTTAAATGATGAAACGGTTCTATTTCAAACAATTCAGTTTAGTTTGGTTTGGTTTGGTTCGGTTTCAATGGCATATCAACCTTTGTAGGTTATTTAATGCCAGAGCCATTCTCCTAGAAGAACAGTTGTGGTACTATTTAACCCATAGCTGGGAGGATTAGGGGGTTCATGCCTTTCCCGTGGGTATTTGCCCGAAAGTGAGCGTAATAGCGCGACCGGAGTTCGAACTCGCGTACTACGATTCTATAGTCCATCGCTTTAACCATTACACCACGAGGACACCCCCTTTTCAGTTTCGTACGTCAATACAGTTGAATAGTTCCAAGTATTGCTGTGTATTACTTGATACCATATAACTGTGCACATTTTTTTGCATTCAGAATAGTTACTTCAGGCTATTAAAGATGAAGAATTTGATCCAATTAGAAGTTAGTAATATTTAAAACGTTCTTAGGAGCCTATAACAGTTGATAGAGATAATGTTGAAATAAAAGTTTAATAATTCGATAATGAAAAAAATCCCCCAAAAACAGGGAATTAAAAGATGAATCACTTTTATGAAAAAATATTGTTCGTATTCAAGTTATAAATAAGAAAAAAAAATTTTCTGTTTCGTTTATTTGGTTTTTGATTTTAGGGCATGTCAACCCTAAATGGGTCATTTCATGCCAAAGTCAGTTTAAAAATGATGGTCTTTGTTAGAATCCTTGTTGCCATTTTGATATTTTGTTCAAAGAATCTATTGTTGGTAATCCAAAAAGATACAACTTCCTGAGAGAAACGTCAACCAGCAATTGAGTATCTGTGTATTTGAGGATAGTTGCAACTGATTTTAGATAGTTTTAGTCCTCGTCTCTGATTGGCCAATTCTTGCTGAACGTACCTGTTGCTGGCGTGAAAGTTGATAAATAATAAACAGGAACGACAATCCTCTGGGTTGTTTATACCCCAAGATAACCCAACCATTCGATTTGTTTGGTTCTTTGATTTTAAGGCATGTCAACCCTCAGTGCGTTATTTCATGCCAAAGTCAGTTCAAAATGATATCTTCATGATTTCCTATTTAACAGGTGAGCACTTTATTAACTCTGACAGATCTATTTGGTTCATAGATGAGACCCTGACGTGTGATACCCCTCATGGCTAGAATGGACTTAGGAGTAATTTCAACGAAAGGGGTGACCCCATACTCCCCAAAGCTCCAGAACTGGAGCCTCACTATCATGTATACATTAGTGTTATACACAGTATATCCTTTTTGAGTAAAAGAGTTTAGTTTGGTTTTATGGCATATCAACCATTGTTGGTTATTTAATTCCTAATCCATTTTAATACATATAAGTAAAGTTAGCGACTGTAGTCGAGGGCGATCAGAAGGCTCCCTTTTCAATAGCTACTACACCAAGGTGTAGGGGAGGGCGCTACTTTTTTCCCTGGATTGCTCCACTTTACCCTTGATACGTACCTTATATTGCTGAATGATAAGCAAGGAGGTATCAAGTGCCATTTTTAAAGTCTTTGGTATGACGTGACCAGGGATTGAACCCAGGTCTCCCGAACCATTGGCGAACACTCTACCCACTAGACCAATGAGAAACGATTCTATTTCAAACAATTCAGTTTAGCATAAGTACACAGTTTAGTTCTATTTGATCCATAGATAGGACCCTAGCTAAGTTCTACTCTACCACTCCGCGCCAGAGTGGACCTGGAAGCGATGGCAATGAAGGAGTACTCCGCATCAGATTGTTTAGTGTCATATCCAAGACATTCGTTGTGTGTGTGTGTGTGGGGGGAGTGTCTTACCCCTCTGCAGAGAAGCAGTCGGTGTATTCTACAGATCCAGCCGACTGGGCAAGGGTAAAGGCGGTGTCTTTCCCCTTTGCTGGGTGTGCAGCAGGTGTATCTAATCCCCGCCAACAGGGTGGTTTGTATTTGGACAGTTCCAGGTGAAATTAATAAAGAAGATTGAGAAAATAGTCCTCCTAGTGATGATGATGATGATGATGATGATGATGATGATGATGATGATGATGATGATTACCAATAGGTGTGTATTAAAATTTGGACTGTTCCAGATAAAATTAGAAAAGAATTTAGAGAAGATAATCCCCTATTTATTATAATGATGATGATTATCAATCCGGATGCATATGTTCATTCTTTTTCTGTATTATCGAAAGATCATTATTAATCTAAAAAACAGTATTCACATTATCTATCTATCTATCTATCTATCTATCTATCTATCTCGTATTTGTCACTATTTTTTTAAATTGTGCTCAACATCAAGTTATACGCATTAAAATTTTACAATGCTATTGAAACTGTCGATGAGAAACGAATAAAAAAGATTTCATACCCAATTACTTTGCCTTAAAGCCAGTTTTATGGGGTATTCTCAATCATCAGACACGTAATATTCCTTAAAAGGAATCAAATTACGCGCTGTGTATGAAATCCTTTTTAATTTCTTTCTGTTTACGGTTTCAAGATTTTAACACACACACACACACACATATTTGCTCTCTGTCTGTCTGTCTGTCTGTCTTTCGCGTGCCTTTTCTTTTCTCTCTCACTCACACAAGTACGCCTTTAATTTTTAAAACAAAATAATCATATATATATATATATATATATATATATATATATATATATATATATGTATGTATATTCCTTTTATAAAAGTTGCCAGCGTTTTGGTTCATCTCCAGGTTAATTCAATTGTTGTATTGTGTTTCATCTGAAAAATAATTTTTAATTGAAAAAATAAAACGAATAAAAGATGAATTTTTCGTTTTTCAATATTAATCGCGTTACATTTCAAACTAGACTGACGTCAAGTTTATGGGTTCAAAAATCAAAATAACAAAAATCCCCCCTAAAAACAAAAAACAAAAAACAAAAAAAAAAACAAAAAAACCCAACTAAAATCAAAATAAAACAAAACAAAACAAAAAAGCCTTGCTACCTTATTTAGAAATCCTTATTGAATATTGATAGTAAGAATAATTGAGATGTAATTATCAAACAACTAATTTAAAAAAGAAATAGTCATTTTTTGTTTTGAGAGAATTATAGTTAGAAATAATGCTAGATTGAGCAATCTTTCTATTTTGTTTATTATGAATTTTAGCAAAAATTTTGGAATCTTTAAAAGTGAAACTATATTTGGTTTCTAAGTTATGTTTCATGAAGACATTACGAAAATCATCGAATTTAAAATTTCCGATATGTTCATAAATAAAATTTTTAATTGTCATAGAAGTTTCGACTACGTAACTATTGTTGTACATATTACAAAGGGTGGAAAATACGCAAAATTCAGATACAATTTTGTTATTCTTCTTAGTATATTCCTAATTGCTTCCGTATCAAAACTGTTACAAACAGTTTTGATACGGAAGGTGTTGAAATTTTTTTTCGATTATGTGTATGATTGAATAAGTTGGTAAAATGATATATCTATGTAACAGCTTTATCGAAAATTTTGGATTTGTAACTAAGAGTATTCTTATTTTTCGTGTGTGAATTTTAAAAGCTTTTATAAAAAGATTGTATTAAAGACCTTGATTGTATTAAAAACCCTGGAAGCAATACCCCATGAAACAACAACTGTACGATCACTTGCATCTCGTCTCTGGAACCATCAAAATAAGACGAACATGACATGCGGGTCACTGCTGGAGAAGCAAGGACGAACTCCCAATCGACCTTCTCCGATGGACCCCTTCACATAGACACACCAATGTTGGCTGACTAACAAGAACTTACCTACAATGGCTCTGTACGGACACTGGTTGTTGTCTGGGGGGCTCGCCAGGAGCGATGGATGATAGGGACGAATAGAGAGAGAGAGAGAGAGAGAGAGAAAGAAAGAGAGAGAACGAGTCTGGGAAATCCGTACTTGCAGAGTGACTTGATACTATTTACCAACCCCTTTGCTCGGGCAGGATATGACACAAGGTCAATTTTTAAGCAGAGTTTAACAGGTTTGAATTCAGAGTTTTCCTTCTCCTAGACTAGTTGCCTCACCAAGGCTGAAGAACCTAGTCTGTCCTACTATTTACCCATAGCTGGAGGGAGAATAATTGGATTCATACCTTTCCCAAGGGTATTAGTGCTATGTGAAATGCAAAGTGACTTGATAGTGATTATGATCAAAGATCTAGGATACTGCAGTTGGATAAAGGAAATTTCTGTATACTCGAGTTCATCTGAAAATTTGGGACAATTGATTCTAAGGGCTCTCAGTTAAAAATCTATGATCAATAGTTGTTTTTTTTTTCGTATTATGATCTGAGTAAAAATGGATATGATCATTCTTATTTATAGACTTATGATAAACCTTTAATTCTAACTTGTTGCGATTATTTATTAATAATACATCTAAAGAAAAAAATAAGATTCTATTATTTTCTTGTTAGCAGGTCAAATCTGTCGTTGGTGGTATTTTATTGAATTTATCTGTAATTTTTGTTACGGCTACATTTTGTAGATATATAAATAATATTTAGATATATAAATAGTATAAAATCTATATGACAGAAGTATTTGGAAATTTTTTGGCAAGATGAATTTAAGAAGATTTGATTCAAGAAATTTAAGAAAAAAGACAAGCAAGAACACTGCTATGAGGTGAACCCATAGATAAACCAAATTTTTATTGATAAAAAAGTCATAATACTTAAAGAAACATAGTTTAGTGATTAATATGCAAATTTTGATGATTTTGTTGATTGGTGATGTTACATTATTTCTTTTAACATGATTTTAAAAAAATGTTTAATATTTTTACTTATAGAAATATAAGTATGTAATGAATTTTAAGTATCGACTGGCTACATATATATATATATATATATATATATATATATATACGAAATTGAAAGTAAATTCGACGGTTTGTAAATGCAAAAATATTTTTAAAAAAAGGATGGTATGTAGAGGATCATTCACTGAACACTTTGTTTTTTCCCATTTGCACACACACACACACACACATACACACGTATACGCATACTCACATACACACACGCATATGCAATAACACACGCACATACACAGGCTCATGCACACACAGACACATGCACGTACACATGCACAAGCACATGTATACACACACACATACACACAGGCACATGCACACACACACACACACACACACACACAAACACACACACACACACACATCTATCTATCTATCTACGAAGTAAAGTTGGCGACTGTTGTCGAGGGCAACTGGTAGACTCCCTTTTCATTAGTTACAACACCGAGGTGTAGAGGAGAGTACTACTCCTTTCCCGGGATTGCTTTACTTTACCCTTCATACATACCTTATAATGCTGAATGCTAAGCAAGGTGACATCAAGTACCATTTTTGAGTCTTTGGTATGACTCGACCTGGGATTGAACCTCGGTCTCCCAGGCCATTAGCGATTACTCTATCCACTAGAATAATGGGCCGGTATATATATATATATATATATATATATATAATCATATTGAAATATATTCAATTTGAAACTGAATGATAATCTTACGGAGGTAAGCCTGTAATCACACATAAATTTATTTTTAATCATCTAAATTCTGCAAGTGTGCTAACTATGAAATGCTATGAACCATTACAGAGGAAACGTAACAGGTTCCAAGGTTGACTTGTAAATAGTCATGAAGCTCTTAGTTATAGATGTAAGGTTTTTAGCGTGAAATCTCTCCTTATAAAATTACAATTAAGACTGGTTTGTATATTTTTTTGTAGAGTTTCGGTTCTGCATTCTGAGGTCGCTGGTTCGATCTCCAATGAGGAAGATCATGTTATATACACTGCCGATGAGACCTAATAAGCTCGAAACAGTTATCCAGTGGTTCCGTATGTCTCGGACTAGTGTTTGCCAGATTTTCTGGTCATGGTAATTCAATTTACAAGACTGGTTTGGTTTCTTTGTTGAATGATAGATTATTTAATGCATGCCAACGTCATCCTTGTAAATGGACAGTAGTGGTACTATTAGCTAGGAAGATAAAAGGGGTACGTTGCTTTGCCAAGAGTCTTAGTCCGTAAATGAATGTAATAGGGTGACTGGAATTCGAACCAGCATTCTAAATCTCACAGTTCTGCACCTTAACTACTGCACCATGAGAGTTTCCCCCACAATTAAGATCGGGTGACCAACATGTTAGCATAGAAGATGGCCGTGTTGATGATTGAGAAATGTTGCTTCCTCTCAAGAATTGAATAAAGAGCATATACGTAAAATCATCCAAAATAGGCGCTTGTGGCGTAAAAGTTATCACTATGGGTAACCGACTCTGCGACCCTGTTTCAAATCCTGAACGAAGCTGTTGGAATTTCTCATAGTGTTACATCTCTGGGGATAAGTGTGAACTTGACTCTAATTACGGATGAATAGTTGGGTGGACTATTTTTCCACCTTCGTAAGATAACCGGTATAGGTGCGGAAAAAGTCTGCTGTGGCCTACTTTGTAGTGTTGTGTTCAATTCGACACGAGGTTCATTGAGGACGAAATCATCTGTTGAGATATATGCATACGTATTCGTGTAGACAGTATTGAAGTTTTTTTTGTTTTTTTTTTGAGAGAGAGAGAGAGAGAGAGAGAGAGAGAGAGAGAGAGTGAGAGAGATAAATGTTTTGTGTCACTCCGAACTGTGTTTCTAAAGAAAGAGGCTAAGAACACTTTTCCGGAAGTTGGATTAACAAGGAGCTTAGTAAAAGGATATCCGGTTTATTTTTCTTTGAATGATAGTAATGTGTATATATATATATATATATATATATATATATATATGTGTGTGTGTGTGTGTGTGTGTGTGTGTAATTTTCATTTAATTTTCATTTTTTACTGACATTTACTCATTACCCTCTTGTAAGCGCCACAAAAAAATTTGATTTTAAAATAAAGCCAACCCCTCAACGCGTCTCTCAGAGAACAAATTTCTGCAACTTGCCCATCTGTGAAGAAAGAGGATATTTATTATCGAAGAAAGCGGACCCAAAAAGCCAACACCTAATTATCGATGAAGCTGTTCGAGCTTCTGTTCGCACTGAAAGGCATAAAACCATCTTTTTTTATCCCGTCTAATAGCTATGAATAAATTAGTGTAGCAGAGTTGGCATTCTAGGTTTGTTGGGGAAAATAGTCAAAGAGAAGGAAAAACTCTGATTTCTCTGGCCACGTTCGGGAAATTCTTTCAGCAATACTAATTCTAAGTTTTATAGTACCTTGCTCTTCCCAAGTAAAAAAGGGGGTTGGGAGCCTCGTGATGTAATAGTTAAAGCGATGGACTGCGAAATCGTAGTAAGCGAGGTCGAAATCCAGTCGCGCTATTACGTTCACTTTCAGACAAATACCTTTGGGAAACGTATGAACCTCCTTGTCCTCCCAGCACTACTGTTTTTCTTGGATAATGGCTTTGGCATTAAATAATCTACAAAAGTTGATATGCCATTAAACAAAGAAACCAACCAACCTAGTAAAACATCAGTGGAGTAAAGTGGTAGTACCTGCTGCATGAGCAACAGCTTCCTATCCATAAGACCTTACTGATGCCTGGGCCGAGATCCGGGCGCAAATCTAGGGGCTTTTGCGAGACTTTTCATGTTCTCTTCCTTTATAGGGCTTTGGCAACGCCTCCTAGCGGTCATTACCAAAAATTCTTTGTCAGACAAGAGTGGTAATATCAAACTCGCTATCGGAATTTTTTTTTAATTGGCCAGACCTCCCTTTCCATTGCATCGTGTGGGGTAATTTTCTGCTATGATATAAGGATCACATCAAAAAACCTCCACAAACATCTGCAGATTGATTTAAAAGAAATGGAAACATTCATAAGTTTACTAGAAAAATGGAAAGTAAAAGACAGTTTATTATAGAAAAAAAATTGAAAAACAAATTAAACCTAAGAGAACCATCCAATAAACCATCATCAGGAGTTGTCCAGATGATGGTTTGTTAGAACCGAAACGTTAAAACGTCGATTTTCTTTTATATTAAATTCTACTCTTTGGATTACCTGGTTTTCCAATTTTCTCTATATTGTCGGATGCATTTCCATTATTTACTTCCATGTTGTTTATTATCCAGATATTTCAAATATGTTACTGAAAGTAATTCATAGTGGTAAAGCATTTTATTTTTCAGTTTTAGAATCCTTTAGATTCCTTTTGAAAACCTACAAATTCTGTGCTATTAACTGGAAGCGATCGAGGTGTAATGGTTATGAACACGGGTACCAGAGTTTAAATCCTGGACGAGGTTTTTAGCATTTTACATAGCGCGAATAACCTTGGGAAAGGTATAAATCCAGCTATTCCCCTTCAAGCTTTGGTAAAATAGTAGGGCACACTGACCCTTTAACCTTGGTTGGACAAGCGGTTTCAGAGAAGGAAAACTCTGATTTCGAACCTGTTAAACGCCGCTTAAAACTGACGTTGTGTCACCTCTTTCTAGTTCTGAGGGGTTGGTTATATATATATATATATATATATAAGTAGTTAGCCGACTGTTGTCGAAGGCAACCCGAAAACTTCCTTTTCAATAGCTACTACACCGAGGTGTAGGAGAGGAAGCTATTTCTTTACCTGGATTGCTCCTCTTGCCCTTGATTCGTACCTTCTAATTTTGAGTGTTAAGCAAGGAGGCATCGAGTACCACTTTTTGAGTTTTTGGTATGACTCGACCTGGGATTGAACTCCCGTCCACCGAACCATTAGCAAACACTCGAGCCATTATGTCGATATGTGTATTTTTTTCTTTTTTTTTTTGTGTGTGTCTTTTCTGATCGCCAGTGATCGGTACTGATCGTTGCTAGCGGTCTAACGACAACTTGACTCTTGTGAATTACGATAAAAAGAAAAAATAATAACAAATAGAAAAAAGAAAGAAAAAAAAAACCTCATGAAAATAAACTAAAATAAAAGTAATGAAAATTTGAACGAAAATCCAATCAATTTTGACCAGGAAGTGGTTAATCTGTCTATCCGGAATAATTACAAGTTTTTATTGAAAACCGTTCAGGGAAATTAAATAAATATATAAAACGAAACCTACACATGAGTGTATATGTTTATTTATTCCTTTGCACGAACGGATTGTGAAACAAGGTCAATTTTTAAGCGGGATTTAACTGGTTTAAATTCAAAATCTTCCTTCTCTCAGACCAGTTGCCATACCAAGGATAAAGAGCACTGTCTGCCTAACTATTTACCCATAGCAAGATGAAGAATTGTCGGATTCAAACCGTTCCAAAAGGTATTAGCGCTATGTGAAATGTAAACAGTCTTGTGCAAGTTTTGAACTCGTATCGCCGTGTCCATTTCCTACGACGGAAACCATTAAACCATGAAAACTCCATCTATGTGAGGATGCTGAGTAGGTGTTATCTGAATGTGTTTAGACATGTGTGTATGCATGTAGGTATGTATGTATGTATGTAACTGTGTGTGTTTATGCGCATGTGTATGTGTATTTGTGTATGTCCCTATGTGTGTGTGAGTGTGTATGTGTATTTGTGTATGTCCCTATGTGTGTGTGAGTGTGTATGTGTATTTGTGTATGTCCCTATGTGTGTGTGAGTGTGTATGTGTATTTGTGTATGTCCCAATGTGTGTGTGAGTGTGTATGTGTATTTGTATATGTCCCTATGTGTGTGTGTGTATGTGTATTTGTGTATGTCCCTATGTGTGAGTGTGTATGTGTATTTGTGTATGTCCCTATGTGTGTGTGAGTGTGTATGTGTATTTGTGTATGTCCCTATGTGTGTGTGT
>OY757910.1:40874444-40984847 GCA_963585895.1 Sepioteuthis lessoniana
CAAAGCTCCAGCATTACTAGAACCTTACCATCAGATTGTTTAGTTTCATATACAGGACACTCGTTGGCGGGGGATTTTACCCTTCTGCAGAGAAGCAGTCGTTGTACTTTACAGCCCGAACCGACTGGGCAAAAATATGATTTGATAATTAATAACCCACAAGGGTTTATATACAAAACAACAAAAACAAAAAACCTCCAAAACCCCGTAAAAAAGAACCAACCAACCAACCAATAAATTAATAAATGCCTATATCGCAAATGAATGAATAAAATAAATGAAAAAAAAATTAATGTCATGATAAACCTTCTCTTAAAGCATATCTTGCTCCGTTCTTTGGCGAAAGATTGTCGTTGATGAATTATCCTTAATGGAAAAATATTTTGATAGGATTGACTGTTTCGAGTTCCTTTTTACATCAGTTTTAATCCATGATTTTTCAGTGAAGTCAAAAAGACTGCAAGAGTCCTCAGTTCTTTAGAGCCCAAGCAACCGGGGCTGTAGAATACACTGACTGCATTTTTGCAGAGAGATAAGACCCCACCTCAAATAGGAAGGTGATCCACTGAGAATTGTGCAAGAGATTAACATTTGACTGCAAGAGTCCTCAGTTCTTTAGAGCCCAAGCAACCGGGGCTGTAGAATACACTGACTGCATTTTTGCAGAGAGATAAGACCCCACCTCAAATAGGAAGGTGATCCACTGAGAATTGTGCAAGAGATTAACATTTGACTGCAAGAGTCCTCAGTTCTTTAGAGCCCAAGCAACCGGGGCTGTAGAATACACTGACTGCATTTTTGCAGAGAGATAAGACCCCACCTCAAATAGGAAGGTGATCCACTGAGAATTGTGCAAGAGATTAACATTTGACTGCAAGAGTCCTCAGTTCTTTAGAGCCCAAGCAACCGGGGCTGTAGAATACACTGACTGCATTTTTGCAGAGAGATAAGACCCCACCTCAAATAGGAAGGTGATCCACTGAGAATTGTGCAAGAGATTAACATTTGACTGCAAGAGTCCTCAGTTCTTTAGAGCCCAAGCAACCGGGGCTGTAGAATACACTGACTGCATTTATACGTTAAACGTGTACAGGGTGTACCTGCACATTCATTACACACTCATTCAGAGAGATAAGACCCCACCTCAAATAGGAAGGTGATCCACTGAGAATTGTGCAAGAGATTAACATTTGACTGCAAGAGTCCTCAGTTCTTTAGAGCCCAAGCAACCGGGGCTGTAGAATACGCTGACTGCATTTATACGTTAAACGTGTACAGGGTGTACCTGCACATTCATTACACACTCATTCAGAGAGATAAGACCCCACCTCAAATAGGAAGGTGATCCACTGAGAATTGTGCAAGAGATTAACATTTGACTGCAAGAGTCCTCAGTTCTTTAGAGCCCAAGCAACCGGGGCTGTAGAATACACTGACTGCATTTATACGTTAAACGTGTACAGGGTGTACCTGCACATTCATTACACACTCATTCAGAGAGATAAGACCCCACCTCAAATAGGAAGGTGATCCACTGAGAATTGTGCAAGAGATTAACATTTGACCATACTTCAAAATGGTACTTGCATAAACCAGGATCTCTCTTGGAGAATGAGATACATTTTGAGGTACAACCAGATTACCTAATCTGGACCAAATGACCTGACCCAATGATAATTAAAAATAAAAAATAGGAAAAAAAAACAAAAAAAAAAAAAACTGCCGTATAATGGATTTTGCCGTCCCATCGGATTATAGAATTGTTGAGATCTATCAGAATACTGAGAAGAGTTCTGGCGATCTGAAGAGACTTGCTGTCACTCAGAATCCAGTGAAAAGCCATCTGCTAACGCTGGTGTGAAAGACTCACAAGAAATAACATTGTAGTAAAAGCTGAAATTGTCAATATTATTGTATATATGATTCAGTAAAAAATGACCATTAACTGAGAACTGTGCAAACGATAGGAATTGTTCTATGCAGACCGATTGCTTAAGCATAAATCTCTGGCGTATTTATGCATATGTCTTAATTCAGGCTTAGAATTTAAATCTAGTCATGACAAAAAAGAGTACACAGACAACAATTATCGTTCAAGAGAAAATTCCATAGAGTAAAACAGATTATAAAACGTTTTATATACATTTTTTTTTTTTCATCATACAACGTGTGGAAGCACGTGCGATACCCTAGCCTCATCAGTCGCCATCCAGGGTGATAACTCAGTTTCGGTAGCTCAAGGCGGTACTGCCACTCCTGGCGCTACCGAGCAGCTTTTGCCACCGGATAGGGTATTTAAAAAAATACCCTATCCATAGAGTATAACAGATTATAAAACGTTTTATATACATAAACGTATGTGTGTGTGAATATATATATATATATATATATATATATATATATATATATATATATATATATATATCAATTATGAAATAAGATAATAATAAAACAGAATAGATGTTCACAACTCAAAGTTTCACGTTGTCGATCCTCATGTGAATTTCAACGTGTCTGATTTTATTAGATTGAATCTTTATAGAAATAGTCGATTGAAAGCATATAATAGTATCAAAGTGTGTGTGTGTGTGTGTGTTTGTATGTGTGTGTGTGTGTGTGTGTGTGTGAGAGAGAGAGAGAGAGAGAGAGAGAGAGAGAGAGAGAGAGAGACAAGTCGGTTGGGGGTGTAGAATACACTGACTGCATCTCTGTAGAGAGTTAAGACCTCCTACTATAACGAGTGTTCTGTATATGATATTAAACCATCTGATGGCGAGGTTACAGCCTTGTAGATTTAGGGAATGGGGAGTACCCTTCATTACCATTGCTCCTAGGTCCACTCTGATCCCGGAGTGGTAGCACCTGATAGGATCCTATCTATGGGTCAAATAGAACAAATTATGTGTGCCAACGAATGACTTTTAAATTAAATAGCAATACTTGAAACCATTCAACTGTATACAAAAAAGAGCTAATGCATGTTTAAGAATATTATTTACAAAATATGTTTACAGATAGTATATATATGCAATACATATGTATAAACAAGATTCGGTATTAAATAATCTACAATGATTGATATGCCATAAAACCATACCATAGCTGAGAGAGGGAGAGAGAGAGAGAGAGACAGAGAGACAGACAGAACAGACAGACAGACAGACAGAGTATATATATATATATATATATATATATATATATATATATATATATATATTCTTGAAATAAATTGTAATATTGCTTTGCATTTTCGTGCATTGGTTTTATAGAGGAGGAACGATTTTGATGTTACATTTTAATCATAATTCTATCTTTCTCTTTCTCTCTCTCTCTCTCTCTCTCTCTCTCTCTCTCTCTCTATATATATATATATATATATATATATATATATATAAACTAACGCCACGAGGACTCCTCTAATAGATACGGAATATAAAATAAATTTTGCCTTGAATGAACGGGGAATACCAGAAAAATAATGAATTTTAAATTGTGTTTCCCTTGTCAGGTTTTAAATAATAAATAGAAAATAAACTTTTACTTGCAAAGTAAATAAAAATAGATAAAAATAAAATAAAACAAAACTAGTGCAAATCATGAATATTTATTCTTAATTATATACAAAAGATTTGTCGGATAAGCATAAGTATCTTAGGAGTTCTTATGTTTGTTTGTGTTCGTTGTCCCTCATACCGTTAAATAACCACATTGGTATCCAAAATAGATCGTTTTGCGAAACAATTTTTTAAGAAAACGGTTGCTTTTTTCCTTCTTTCTTTCTTTCTTTCTTTCTTTCTTTCTTTCTTTTTTTCTTTCTACACATTCATAAATAAGCCGATTGAATTTATTAAAATTGCAAACGATTTATTTGATTCATTATGTAAAAACTAAACGTCAACAACAACAAATAATTAAAAAATTATACGTTAACAGGTTTCGCTTTTTGTTCAAATACCTTCAGCCATCATTGAGTCCAGTCGGCTGGGGCTGCAGAATACATCGACTGTATCTCTGCAGAGGGGGGAGAGCTCCCTTCGAACGGGTGTCCTGATAAGACATTAAATTATCTGATGGTGTGGCTCCAGTCCTAGAGCTTTAAAAAATATTGATAACCCCTTCACTGCCTGGGGCCGCAGAATACACTAACTGCATATCTGCAGAGGAGTAAGACTTCCTCTACGAGTGTCCTGAATATGACACAAAACTATCTGATCGTGAGGCTATCGCTCTTCGGTCCACTCTGGCTTGGAGTAGTAGCACCTGATTGTCTCCTATCTATGGATCAATTTGACCTAAACTATGTAATTACGTTAAACTGAATTGTTTGAAATTAACTGTTGTTTTTTTTTTTTACATTTTTCTGTGTATAAACAAAAACCTGTACTTATGCTTGTTTGAAATAGAACTGTTTTTGTATGCTAAACTGAATTGTTTGAAATAGAACTGTTTTGACATTTAACTGTGTGTAAAAAAACTATACCTATAAGTTGGCGACCAGAGTCGAGGGTGACCCGAAGGCTCCCTTTTCGTTAGCTACTACACCAAGGTGGAGGGGAGGGCGCAACTCCTTTCTCTGGATTGCTCCACTTTACCTTTGATCCGTACCTTATAATGCTGATTGTTAAGCAAGGTGGCATCAAGTAGCATTTTTTGAGTCTTTGGTATGACCCGACCTGGGGTTGAACCCAGGTCTCCAGGGCCATTGGTGAACACTCTAACCATTATGCCAATCTCCGGACTATACCTATACTAAAATGAATTATTTTATCAAAATGACTTAATTCGGCGTTAAAAGACCGGAAAAAAGTTAATACGCTGTAAAACCAACCAACCAACCAACCAACCCTTCACTGCCATTGCTCCTTGGTCAAATATAATTACCATTAGAAGCACTCTAATATTGTATCCAAGACCCAGTTTTTTTGGTTGTGGGGGAGTTTTACACCTCTGCAGAAAATGCAGTCAGTATATTCTACGCCCTGTTCCTCGGTAAATCGGGTGCGCCATTCATACCGCTTTGTGTCACATATGAGCAAATTGGTTAGAAATTACCCCTGTTCCTCGGTAAGTGCTCTAACTTCAAACCTTAATTCATGTTATTCTTGTTCCTGCAACTCGAAATAATTTATCAGACAATGTCGGTTGAAGAATCCAGGAACAGATAAATACTTTAGATTATTCACACCCAGTCGGTGGGGCTTAGGATTAGCTGACAGTATCTTCTGGAGAGATGTTAGAAGGCCCACCTCAAAAAGTGGAGGAGCTCTGTGTATGATGGAGGCTTCAGTTCTAGATCTTTGGGGAGTGTGGAGTACCCCTTCATTGCTATTACTTCCAGGTTCACTCTGACCTGGAATGGAAATATCTATTGATCGACCAACAAAATCTTACATTGATTTGCTCACTTGAGTAATTACCAAGTATACTGACTGATAGGAGAGAGAGAGAGATAGATAGATAGAGAGAGAGAGAGAGAGAGTCAAAGGAATCCGTGCTGTCGGCATGCATTGATTATGATGATGATGATGGTGATGATGATGATCGGTCTAATAAATCCTTAAGAAATTATTTGTATTAAAAAAAAGAATAAAAAAAATTAACAAACAAATAAACAAAAATCTTATGAAACAGCCACGCAAAAAATATAAACTGGACTACAAAAATGTTATTCCCTAACCTCTAGATATAAGATAACCCTAGACAGGTTGACATGTCGTTAAAATCAATCAACCAATTTGTAATATTTAAAATATTCCATAGTTGTAAAATCTTCCGTTCCAACGAATATAAAATCATTCGTATGGGTGTGCTGTTTTTATTCAATCGATCAGTTCATTACGGTCTGGTGATGACTGGGAAAAAGACCGATCGAAACGTAATTAACCCAAAACACAAAGAACAGGTGAAACAACCAAGAGAAACGAGAAGTGAATTGTCGATACGAATTAAAGATTAAAGAATATTAGTCTGACAGCCAAATAAAAAAAGAAAAGAAAAGAAAAGAAAAATAAGTTAAAAAAAAGAAAGAAATGTTTCTTTAGACCAACGACGTTGTCATGACATGAAGTCGTTCCTATTTGGCAAGACGTTAAGGTACTACGATGTCCCTTTATTAACAAATAATGAAGCCACAATAAAAACGTCGTATATATAAGAAGAGGTAATTACGTTTTGCCTAATTCTCAGCATACCACTGTGCTCACGTATTCGAGCTGTGTATGCATATATGTACTAATGCACACCCACGAGAACTTTACAACTCAGTATCTATCATTCTAGATGTTTCTTTTATAAATTTGTACACACTTGTATGTATGCGTACACATTATATGCATTAGGGCGCCTCGGGTGGTGGAATGGTTAGCTAGCTTGACTTGCAAACTTTCACAAGTGAGTTCGAGTCTCACTGGGTGTCCCATTCATATGGCATTGTGCCACATCTAAGCAAAAGGGCTTAGTAAATGACTACACATTACATCCGTTCAGGCACCTCGAGTAGTGTAATGGTTTGATAGCTTGACTTGCAAACCTTCACAAGTGAGTTCGAGTCTCATTGGGTGTCCCATTCATATGGCCTTGTGCCACATCTAAGCAAAAGGGCTTAGTAAATGACTTCACATTACACCCGTTCGGTCACATTGAGTGGTGTAGTGGTTTGCTAGCTTGACTAGCAAACCTTCACAAGTGGGTTCGAGTCTCATTGGATGTCCCATTCATATGGCCTTGTGCCACATCTAAGCAAAAGGGTTTAGTAAATGACTACACATTACATCCATTATTCACATTCCAGTTTACGTGTGTAATGAATGTGGAGGTACACCCTGTACACGTTTAACGTATATATGCGTACCTTTAATACACTTTATATACATTTTGCACACCTTTTTGAACCGCACAACTTTGTATCAATTATTCTGGATGTTTCTTTTAAACATTTCTAAAAATTATCTATGTGGATACATCTATTTTTTTTTTTTTTTTATACTTAAAGGTTATGGAATTGTGTTTATTGTACGCTTATCTTTACATTTTTTTTGGTTCACGGTCGTTTTTTTTTTTTTGGAGAGTCTTTCTATTTATATTTTTGTGTTGTTGTTTTTGGAGAGTAGTTCGTCCAGGATTATATGCTATAAATTATTCTTATCTAATACAAATAATTTGCAATAGTTGCATAGTTTCAGGTTAGTTGGTTGTTTGGGTTTTATGGCATATCAAAGCTTGCAGGCTATTTAATGCCACATCCATTTTAATACAAATAATCAGTTCTACTTCAAATTATTCCGTTTTGCATGAGTACGCAGTTTAATTGTCAAAAACATTTCTATTTCAAGCTATTCAGTTTAGTCAAACATTTCAAATTCAAACAATTCTGTTTAGTATGAGAACAGATTTTGTTTACACACAGTTAAATGTAAAAAGAGTTATATTTCAAACAATTCAGTTTAGCGAAAGTACATTTTCAATGTCAAAAACAGTTCCATTTTAAACAATTCAGTTTAGCACAAGTACACAGTTTGATTATCAAAAACATTTCTGTTTCAAGCTATTCAGTTTAGTCTAAATTCAAACAATTCTGTTCAGCATAAGTACGCAGTTTATTTCTTTTTAACCCATAGATAGGGCCCTCTCAGGTGCTACTATTCCGGGCCAAAGTGGACCTGAGGGTGATGGCAATGAAGGGGTGCCCAGCATTCTCTAAAGCTCCTGGATCACTGGAACCTCACAATCAGGTTGTTTAGGGTCATATCTAGGACACTTGTTGTAGAGTGGGGTCTTACCCCTGTGCAGAGATGCTGTCAGTGTAATCAACAGCCCCAACCGACTGGGCTACAAGGTTTCATACGATAATAATCACACACACACACACACACACACGTGTGTGTGTATGTGCGTGTGTGAGAGATTTGTACTGAAAAGTTCTCGGTCGATCGAATAAGAGAATGGTGATATTTTTTAATCAAGTTTTTTTTCCTTTTTAATGGTTAAAACTTGTAAAACGATGCGCGATTTTTGTTTACTGCTGATTGTTGAATATGTTTAATAGCATATCAGTTTTCATGACTTCTGACCACTCTTTTTCAGTCGGACCAGGAATTTCCGTTTTCGTAAAATTTAATTTATTCATGAATAATCTAACAATGAATCAATTTTAGTCAATACTATATTCGTCATTATTTTAATTACCTTTCGCCATTTTTCATCTAGCTTGTTGATTCCTCTCAAGTAAAACTACGACAATTTTAAATGCATGTACAAAAAAGTCTCGAAACTTGTATGATTTTTAAAAGAATAGTAACATTTTAAATAAGCCGAAGCTCCTATTTGTACACAGTTAGATGGTTTCAAGTATTGCTATTTAACACTAATAATTCTATTCAACAGTAGTCATTTGTTTGCACACAGTTAGATGGTTAAATCGTTCTCTTTTACATATGATTTGTTGCTGAATAGTTTGTTGTTAATTCCATTTTTAAAACGTTAGAGCTAATTTCTTTGCAAACAACTGAGTATTGTTATTGTTTGCTCACAGTTAAAGGATTTCAGATAATGCTATTTAACAATAATAATTCTATTCACTACATTCATTTGCACAGTCAAATGGTTCCAAGTATTGCTATGTAATACCAATAATTTAATTTTTGCACACAGATAAAGGGTTTCCAGTATTGCAATTCAACACTTATAATTCTATTCAACATTGCTCATTTATTTGCACACAGTTACGTGGTTCGAATATTGGTATGTAACAGTAGTAATTCAACACCAGTTATTTGTTTGCACACAGTTAAGTGGTCAAACACTTGTATTTGACCAATAGATGAGACCCTAACAGGTACTACCACTTTGGTCCGAATAGACCTGGGATAAATGGCAATGAAGGGGTACTCCACATTCCCCAAACCTCTAGTACTGGTATTTTTGTGTCATATCAATGACGCTCGATGGTGGGGTGTGTTTTACTTCTCTGCAGAGATGCAGTCGACGTATTTAACAGCCCCAGCCAAATGGCCTGTGAAATCATTGATTAAATCATGATAGGCAATCTTTCACCACTAAAATAACCGATAAAAGCATTCCTTTATCAAATAGTTTACCATTACATTTCAAAAATTGATAGTTTGAAATGCGTAATTGGAACTAGCGTTTAAAGAACGGAAATTTTTTATGACTCAACCAGCAGTTAAAGTAACTGTTCCAACTTTTACGTTGTTTTTGAAGCACTTGTGTAACATGCTTTTAAAGAACGAATATCATTTATGACTCAACCAAGAGTTAGTAACATCCAACTTTTTCGGTGTTTTTGAAGCACTTGTGTAGCCGCCGATTTTTTTAAAAACATGGCTTTAAAGAACGGAAATTACTTATGACACAACCAAGAGTTAGTAACTGTTCCAACTTCCAACGGTGTTTTTGAAGCACTTATGTTGCCGCCTACTTTTTTTTAAAAACATGGCCTTAAAGAACGGAAATTATTTATGACTCAACCAAGATTTAGTAAGTTCCAACTTTTTCGGTGTTTTTGAAGCACTTATGTAGCCGCAACCTTTTTAACAAACATGGCTTTAAAGAACGGAAATTATTTATGACTCAACCGAGAGGTACCTCTGTAACCACCCTACTTAAAAAATCTTCGTTAACTTTGGCAGTGGCTCGGTTGATATTGGTTTTGGTTTGGTTTCTTTATTTAATAGTATATCAGTCTTCGTGGGCTATTTAAAGTCATCTTTGTAGAAGGAAAGTAGTGGCACTATTTAATCCATAGTTGTGGGGGGGATATTAGTCCAAAAGTGAACGTAATAGCGCTAATAGAGTTCGAACTCGCTCACTCTAATGTCGTACTTCAGTATGTTAACCCAGCACTCAGTGGTGACAGTTTCAATTCAATGAACAGTGGAGTTTCGATAAGAGGATTTGGGCGTTGGTTAATGTTTTGTGTGGGTGATTTTTTATTCTGTTTTGTGACAGGTGATTTGTGACATATTTCCCTTCAACGATAATTAACTTTTTAAACGTTCCTATTGATTAATTATTGGGACATATTTAATTATGGGAAATATTCATCTATCAGTTTTGTGAAACATATCACCTTAGCTCGTTTTGATTCATGTCAAATCCATTAGACATGGATTTAGATGCACTCATAGCGTAACCGTGGATACGGTTACCCGAATTCAAATCCTGAACGAGATTGTTTGCATTTCACACAGCACTAATTCTCTTAAAAATCGGTTGGCTCGGTTTGGTTTGGTTTTATGGTATATCAACGAATGTAGGTTGTTTATTGTCAAATCTATTTTCATACCCATAAACAGTTCTATTTCAAACAATTCAGTTTAGCATCAGTAAAAAGTTTAGTTCTATTTTACCAATAGATAGAACAATATCAGATGCTCCTACTCCGAGACAAGGTAGACCTGGGAGCGATGGCAGTAAAAGGGTACTCCGCATTCCCCAAAGCTCTAGTATTACTGGAACCTCACCATCAGATTGTTTAATGTCATATCCTGGAGATTCGTTGGGGGAGTCATACCCCACTGCAGAGACGCAGTCGGTGTATTCTCCCGCCGACTGGACCACAAGACACTCATTATATAACAGAGTTAATTTATTTTCCCCTCAAAATATTTATATAAGCTGCACACAGACTACTTTTCATTGTGTCAAAGTGCCATTTTGTCAATGTTGTCCCATGAAAAGATATACTTAAATATTTGCTGAAATGTGAGAGGTGTACTCATTTTTGTGATACACTATATATATATATATATATATATATATATATATATCATGTCGCGCTGCGAAGCACAGATTTCCCTGACTCTCTCTCGCCATTCGTCCCTCTCATCCATCGCTTCCAGCAGGTCTTCTAGACAACATCATGTGTCCGTACAGATTGCTTCTCCAGTAGTGTCCCGTATATCTTGTTCGTCTTATATATTGATCTAGTTGGTAGAGTGTTCGCCAATATCCCGGAAGACTCAAAAAATGGTACTTTATGCCGTCTTGCTTAATACTCGGCATTATTAGGTACGGGTCAAAGGTAAAGTGGAGCACTCCAGGGAAAGGAGTAACGCTCACTTCTACACATAGGTGCATTAGCTATTGAAAAGGGAGCTTTCGGGTCACCCACCACTACGGTAGCCCACTTAAATATATATAACCCCAAATAAATGATTATTCACTCATCCATTAATGGCTACCTCATTGTTGTCAGTTTTCTTCATTTTAGTGAGGGGAGGGAGAGAGGAAGAAAATGCAATCAGATGAGTACAGTAAATAGGAACCACGGAGGAGGCGAATAAATACTCATAGTACCTCATATACTGATCGGTATTGTGATTTTTAATGATGTTTTAGAAATGTTATATATATATATATATATAGTATAAGCAAAAATATACACGTCAGTGAATAAATTTTATAGATCTGTGTAACGTTTCGGGACCAAATTGAATGTATGTAACGTTGCCTCAGCGACACAGCACCGTTTCGAACATCAGTAGGTGTTACACTTCTCAGATACAAAACAGACCCGTTTTTTTAATACGAAAAGTTTATTTCTGACCGCAATATTTCATACAGCAATTGATTATCGTTACATGAGAGGAAGATAGAATGGAATATTTACAGTTGTTACATAGAAACGCAGTGAGGTCTACAGGTAGTAGACAAACAAAAATACTCGATATCGCCTCTCTCGTTCCTTCGCCCTCGGAGGGCTCAAACTTCTGAACTCCACCGACTGTCTCTGTTTCTGAACTCTGAACTCGACTACACGGCTAATTCAAAAAAATCTCTTGCTTATATAATATCTCTTGATTATTTATTTTACTAATGATATAAGAACACGTGTCTTTAACTTTAATTTAATTTGAATTATTCTTACCTAAGTTAGGTGACAGAATGTTTATTTTTTAGTATCCGGCCTAAGACAACGATTTCAAAACAAATCTCCAATAAGTCGTCCCAGGTGATTTCGAAAACAATCTGTCAACCCGATATCCTGTCATATGTGCAACAGGCGCACCATTTGACCTTTGCATGCGACTTACACTTCCATTCAAAGTTTTTAGCCAACTAACAATTAATCACTAGAAAAAAAGAATTAACAAAAGTAATCAAATACTATCCTAAATAATATTATATCTGTTGATTCTAACCAGTTTCAGTCTTAATCAGGAAAAGTTTATTTAAAAAATATTTACATTGCTAGACTGATAAACTGACAAACATTAAGAGATTATCGTTCGCGCGTGTACGAAAATCATGTGTTTTTGACGACATTCATATATATATACTTATTTATATGCCAATAAGGTAGTTATATACTGGTTTGCTGTATTTATAAAGAAATGGTGCTCAATATCAGTGATAGAGAACGTTATGCTAAGATTCAGTAGCACCAATAAAGAGTCAACGGCGTTTGATGATAATCAGACTTGGTTGGTAATCGCATAGGTGAGAAACTGACCGTCACCAAGCGCTATTGACTTTATATTTATACAACTAAGTTTTAGATCTATATTTGCTCTACCTCTGATAAATAGAAATAGCATACCACACAACTATTACTATAAGTTTATATACATTCTTTGCATTTGCAAAGCCCCTGATGATGGTCTATGAGGAGTCCGAAAGCGTTTGGGAACTTGAAAGGATTTTAATAAAATTACATGTAATGTTTTTTTTTGCAATTAAAAAAAAAATAACACAAACTTTACACTTGCAAAGCCCTAGATGATGGCCTAAGAAGTGTCTGAAAGCACCCCAAACCGTGAAAGGATCCAAATAAAATTATATATATATATATATATATATATATGTGTGTGTGTGTGTGTGTGTGTGTGCGTATGTGTGTGTGTGTGTGTGTGCGTGTGTATTTGTGTATGTGTGAATGAGTGTGAACAACAACGTTATTTTATTTGATAAATTAATATAACAATGAAAATTAATGCATATATATATATATATATATATATACATTAATTTATATAAGTATATATATATATATATATACACACACATTATTCATATATCTATACATATATATATTCATTCAAGGCTCTTGTATTTATTCTCTGAGTGTCTTCACCCGTCTATGTGTCATTTCTGTTTAGAGCAGCCAACATTTCCCGCCCTCTGGTTTGAGCGTTCCTTATTAATAGTTAACAACCGCAACGTCAACATGGCGGCCGCCACCATCGTTTGTCGGCCGTGGCTGTCGGCCATCTTGCGCCAATAGCCTCATTACGCCAGGCAAGCGATGATTGACGCTGAATTTAGCGCACACCAGATTGACTTCCGTCCAACCTCCGGCTAACACCAACATAACTTCAACTCTTCCCGCTCCTCCCACTAATGTCATCATTCATTTTTCTTTGCTTTCTTTGTTCTACGTAGTTGTCACGACTTGAAGCAAAATTCAAAGTATTCTTTCTTTCTTTTTCTTTTCTCTTTCTTTTTCTTTTTTCCTTCTTTTTCTTTTATCTTTCTTTTTTTTTTCGTATTTCTTCTTGTCGGTGTAAATCTTTTTTAAAAAGAATTCTTCTTTGGCGATATACAACTCCTATCCTTCTTAGGATTCTTTCTTTCTTGTTTTTCTTTCTTTCTTTCTTTCTTTCTTTCTTTGCGATATATACCTCCTATCCTTCTTAAGATTCTTTCTTTCTTTCTTTCTTTCTTTCTTTCTTTCTTCTGTGTTTGCTTTCTTTCCTTCTTAATATACTTTCTGGTTTCTGTGTATATTTTCTTTTATTTTTAAGAATTCTTTCTTTCATTTTTTTCTTTCTATCTTGGCGATGTATACCTCCTACCCTCCTTAAGATTCTTTCTTTCTTTCTTTAGTATTTGCTTTCTTTCCTTTTTAATAGACGTTCTGGTTTCTTTTTGTCGGTGTATATTTTCTTTTATTTTTAAGAATTCTTTCTTTCTTTCTCTCTTTCTTTCTTTTTTCTTTCTTTCTTTGCGATATATACCTTATATCTTTCTTTCTTTCTTTCTTTCTCTCTTTCTTTCTTTCTTTCTTTGCGATATATACCTTATATCTTTCTTTCTTTCTTTCTTTCTTTGCGATATATACCTTATATCTTTCTTTCTTTCTTTCTCTCTTTCTTTCTTTCTTTCTTTTTTCTTTCTTTCTTTCTTTGCGATATATACCTTATATCTTTCTTTCTTTCTTTCTTTCTTTCTTTTGTTTGCTTGCTTCTTTGTTTGTTTGTTTGTTTTCAATAACTACCTCTATAAGATCTTTTTCTTTCTTTCCTCTTTTAAAAAAATGCAAGCCTTCTTTGCTTTTAATCATTTCTTCCTTCTTTGTAGCAATCTCTGTCTTCTTCTCGTCTTTTAGATTCTTTCTTTCTTTGTAACATTTTCTTTCTTGAGATTTTCCTTCCTTCAATAATTTTTTCCTTCTTGTTGATGAGTGTGCTTTCTTTCTTTCCTTCTTTGTTACTTTCATTTCCTTCGTTTCTCATTCAATCAGAATATCAGAGTTTTATGCTGGCTTGGACCTTTGATTTAGATTCAAGACATTTTTCTTTACAATGTCCTTATTTAATAATTTTACTTGTTACTTCTTCCTTCCTTCGTTTATTTCTTTTTATTTCAAACTTTTTGCTGTTTCTTTACTTACAAGATCTCTCTTCTTTCTTTCTTTCTTTCTTTCTTTCTTTCTTTCTTTCTAATTGTTTATTAATTTTTTGAACTCACGGTTCTTATCTTAGTACTTCTGATTTTCTTTCTTTCTTTCTTTCTTAATTATTTATTTTCTTTCTTTCTTTCTTTCTTTCTTTCTTTCTTTCTTTCTTTCTTTCCCTGATCTTTTCCACTCCAACCCGCAGGCTGATCAATCCGAGCAGTAATCATTCACTCAAGTGAGCAATAAGTTCGAGAGAGAGAGAGAGAGAGACAGAGAGAGAGAGAGAGGTGGAAGGGGGCAAGGGAAAGGGGAAAGCGTAAAGGAAAGATTCAGAGGTAAGTGGGTGAGGTAGGTGACAAGAAAGAGTGCCGATGACTCACTCTTCCTGGTTCTTTTCATTTAATATTTCTTTGCGCATGCGTCAACTTTCTCTTTAAAATCCTGAATCTGCGTGTGTACGTGCGTGAAAGAATGAAGGATGGCAAAGATTATTTCCCTTGAATGCGCACACCGATTCTTGCTTTCGACCAATAAGTATGCTTGAAATCTATCTATCCATCTATCTATCACAGTCTACTCATATCTATCTATGTATTTCGGCATATTCCTATTTATCAATCCATCTATCAAGAAGATTTTGGTAACTGCGTATTTCACTGGGGAAGATGAAAATACGATGATTTAAAAAGAATGCTCTTCTAATTTGGAATTTTGGTGCAACACAATCATTCTTTTCTAATTTCTTATACGCAGGTTTTTATGACAGAATAAACTCACTTTTATGAATAGTCGAGTACAGTTATTATTTATTCAGTTTAGCTTAGATATGGTTCACAGGCTTCATTTGTGGACGAAGAGTTCTTGAGGTTTAGAGGCTAACATGCTGGACTATGACATCGTAGTAAGCGAGTTCGAATTCCAGTCACGGGATTACGTTCACTTTCGGACTAATATGAACTCACTTATCCCATATCCTTATAGAAGAGCAGCAGTGATACTAAAAGCATCACGGCGGTTTTTCTACAAAGAAGGATTTGGCATTAAATGACCCCAAAATGTTGATATGCTTCTAAACGAAGAAACCAAATCAAACCAGGTTGATAGAATTTAAAGTGATCAAAGTAGGCGAAAAAATTTAGTATTTAAAGTGATGAAAGTTTACTTGACATCCATGGATCAAATAGGTCGATTTTAAATATTTTTCGAATGATTTTTTACTTCATTAATACATTTCCTCTTAAAACATTTTGTTCTTCATTAATACATTTTCTCTTAAAACATTTTGTTCTTCATAATACATTTCCTCTTAAAACATTTTGTTCTTCATTAATACATTTCCTCTTAAAACATTTTGTTCTTCATTAATACATTTTCTCTTAAAACATTTTGTTCTTCATTAATACATTTCCTCTTAAAACATTTTGTTCTTCATTAATACATTTCCTCTTAAAACATTTTGTACTTCATTAATACATTTCCTCTTAAAACATTTTGTTCTTCATTAATACATTTCCTCTTAAAACATTTTGTTCTTCATTAATACATTTCCTCTTAAAACATTTTGTACTTCATTCATATATTACCTCTTAAAACATTTTGTCTTTGGTTTCTTTGTTGGATGTCATATCAACCTCTGCGGGTTATTTAATGCCAAAACAATCCTTGTGAAAGAGGATTAGTGGTACCATTTAATCCATAGCTCTAGGAATAAGGGAATTCATACCTTTCCCAAGGGTATTAATTTAGCTGCTTAAAATGATTTGGAAGAGACATTTTTGTACCCTATATTATTCCTTGCGAAGCTGTAAATCATTATATAGATATTTAGTCTGATGCACAAATGTCGGGGCACTTAGTAAGTGCTGAATCCCCAATAGTCACAGTGATCTCTATGATTAGCTTGCTAACGATTGCTCCCTTCGAACCTGTTCACGTAACACGCCTACTAACAAACCGACTGGAAAATTCCAGCGTGAAGAGCGAAATCCTTCCATTACAAGAAGTCAGTGAAATTCCCTTAATTCAAATTGCAAACTTGATAGCCTGGTCAAGGTCAATGCATACTAGAGAATTTTTCAGTAATGCTGCTGTTGCTGCTGCTGCTCCTTAGCCACTGTGTGTCGTTGTAACTCGGAATCGATTGACCTGAGCTCTTCAAGACTGCAAGCGCTTCAAAATATGTCCCTATACAATTAACTTCTTTGAGGAATTAGGTAGAAAATAAGGAAAGCGAAAGACACCAACCGAAGACAAATCATGGAAAATAAAAAAAGGAGTCAAGGATGGAGTAAAATCATCAATAGAAGAATAATCATGAAAAAGCTTCTTTTAAAAAGCCACAAAAAGATGGGGTAAAACTAGTATGATAATAATAATAATAATCTCAACAGCAAAATCTCATCAAAAAGATAAACATCTAGGCAATCCTCTTTGTAAGATACTCGAAACCATTCCTAAAATGGACAAGGGAGGAACTCAGACGAAGGACCAAAGGTCATGAAAATTGATGACTAGGTTTGGTTTCTTTGTTTAATGGCATATCAACCTTCGTGGGTTATTTAATGCCGAAGCCATTCTCCAAGAAGAACAGTGGTGGTGCTATTTAACCCGTTGCTGGGAGGATAAGGGGGTTCATACCTTTCCCAAGGGTATTTGTCCGAAAGTGAACGTAATAGCGCGACTGGAGTTCGAACTCGCGTGCTACGATTTCGCAGACCATCGCTTTAACCATTACACAACGGGGATACCCCCTAAAATTGATGACTAAGCACAGGTTTGTACAGTGTGTCTCAAAATAGATGCAACGCATTAATATGATGATGATTTATTACTTAGACAAGCGCAATGGCGGTCATTTTGAACGCCATCCTGTAAAAATGCATCCTTTGTGCTTGAGACATCAAATTAATGTTTTTTAAAATTGTTATTATACCAGCTTCCGGGACATGTAAACTTTTTTTGGGTTTCTTGTCTCATTCATAAATCATTATTATATTAATGGGTTGTAAAGTTATTAGCAGTCACATGGGTCCCATGTATATTGAGACACCCTATATTTACCAGCCCCTTCGCATGAGTTGGACGTGACTCATGGTCAATGTTTTCAGCGGAGTTGAACTGGTTTGAATTCAGAGGTTCCCTTCTTCTACACTGGTTGCCATACGAAGATAAAAGAGCTTAGTTTTCCTTACTATTTATCCATTGCTGGAAGAAGAAGAATTGAATTCATGCCCTTCCCTAGGGTAATAGTGCTATGTGAAATGAAGTCAGCCTCTATAAGGATTTGAACTCGGGTCGCTGTGTCTATTACCTACAATTATAACCATTACCCCACGGCCACCAACTATGATGATGACTATGCACAAGGCGTTACACCCAAGAGATAACATTGATGTGTCAAGAAAGAGATAGATAAAGACGACACGCTACTATTGAGGACTGCGTCGATGCATCAATACAAAGATTCGAGGACTATATAAAAAAGCAAAGAGGGATTGATCAGAGCAGCAAGGAAACAGAAATAGGACGAAAAACAACTGTATGGATATTTCAAGCGACAAACTAGCGAAATCTCACACCACAAGATCTGGACATGGCTTCGAAAGGGAAATATTAAGAGAGCAACTGAATCTCTTCTAATAGTAGCACAAAACAACGCCATGAGGACCAATTAGGTTACAGCGAAAATCAATAATACGTAGCAGAATAGTGTTGTATATTGACCTACGACTCAGCCGGGCTGTCAAAATAGGAAATGCACCTTTGTAAATAACATGTGCATCCGGTCGATCAGGATATTATAACCTTGGCCGTGGATGAATTGAATGAGTGCAATTTGTGCCGCCCACAAGAAGGTGGGCGTTGAACTATTATATAACTCGGTGAAGACAGGAAGTCAGTTAGTTCGGAGACAAGACCCGTTCGTGACAAGATGCAGTAGAGAAAGCCAGCAGAGTGGGCCCCCTGGCCTCCGGTTAAGCAGCCCAGGAAAACGGGGAAAAAACGCGGTTATGGCCAATAGAGTGAGGGTCAATATGTTGCAGTTCTGTACAGTCTCCAACTCCCTCTCACACACAACCCTTTCAAATAAAGTGAGAGGTATATTTTTCTAAAAGACTGTGTCGCTCGTCTTCATTGTGTCGTTGTGTTCTGCGTGCATGTATATGTGTATAGTTGCATATGTATTATGTGGCTATACAACAATAACAAGTGTAAGTTAAGTAGAGAAAAAGATGAAACGGTTTATTGCATAGTAAGCAAATGTAATGAATTGTACCAAAGGATTAGAAGACTAGAAATGTGCAAAAGACTGAAATTTGACCTGATGAACAAATGGTATATATGCTCAAAACAGAATTCATCCTATAAAATGATACGCATAAAATTCTCTGCAATTTTAAGATACAACAAGATTACCAAATCGGGGCCAAAAGACCAGACTCTGTGATAATTAAGAAAAAAAAAAAAAAAAAAAACAGAAAAAAAAAGAATTCGTTGTTTTGTGGCTTTTGCTTGCTGTTCCAGCGAAATACATAGTGAAAATAAATAAAAGTGAGAAATTAGACAAATACTTGGATCTTTCCCGAGAACTAAAAAAAGCAAAAAAAAAAAAAAAAAAGAAAAAAAAGTGGAACATGCAAGCAACGGCAATACTAATTGTAATTAGTGGGCTTGAAACAGTCCTTAAAGGCTCAGAAAAAAAGATTGAAAGAATTGGAAATCATATGAAGAATCTAGATCATTCAAACTACAGCATTGATCAGCCAGAATACAAAGAAGAATCCTGGAGATATGGATAGACTTGCTGTTATTCAGACTCCAGTGAAAGCTCACCAACTAACGCTGGTGTGAAAACAATTCAATAATAATAATAACAATAATCAGCAAATGCTGGAGCAAAATAACGATAACTTTGCCAGATATCTAAAAAAAAAAAAAAAAAAAGGTTGTAGAACATGAATATGACGGTAATACCAATTGTAGTTGGTGAACTTGGAGTAGTCCCCACAAGCAAGGAACAACCCTGGAGGAATTGAAAATCAGAGGAAGAATCGAGACCATCCAGATTACATCATTTTTAAGATTTGCTAGAATACTTTGGAGAGTCTAGGAGACCTGAGAACACTTGCTATCACTAGAAGGGAAAATCTTAAAACTGGCTTCAAAACTCTTGAATAATACTGGACATGGCTAAGAAAAGGAAACTTTAAGAGGGAAACAGAATCTCTCCTAATGGCAGCACAAAACAGCGCCATAAGAACCAATCATATCAAAGTGAGGATAGATAAGACGCAACAAAACAGCAAATGCAGACTATGCAGTGACAGAGATAAAACCATCAATCACATAATAAGCGAATGCAGCAAATTGGCACAGATGGAGTACAAGGCTAGACACAACTGGGTGGGAAAGGTGATTCACTGGGAAATGTGCAAGAAATTTAAATTTGACCATAGTAACAAATGGTATATGCACAACCCAGCACCTGTCCAAGAAAATGACACACACAAACTCCTATGGGACTTTGATATCCAAACGGATCACTTAATCTCGGCCAGAAGACCAGACCTTATAATAATAATTAAAAAAAAAAAAAAAAAGAAAATCTGCAAAATTGTCAATTTTGCTGTCCCGGCAGATCACAGATTAAAACTGATAGAATTTGAAAAGAGAGATTAGTACCCCGACCTTGCTTGACAATTGAAAAAACTATGGAACATGAAGGTGACAATTATACCAATTGTGATTGGTGCTTTTGGCACGGTAACTAAAGGATTATTCAAGGGCCAGGAAGATTTGGAAGTTGGCGGCCGAGTAGAGACCATCTAAACAACAGCATTATTGAAAACGGCCAGAATACTGAGAAGAGTCCTGGAGACTTGAGGAGACTTGCTGTCACTCAATCTCCAGTGAAAGACCATCAGTTTACGCTGATGTGAAAAACTCTAATGAGTAATAATAATAATGAAAAAACTGGAACATGTGAGGGACGGTGATACCATTTGTAATTGGCGTACTCGGCACAGTCACTAAAGGATTGGTACAAGGACTCGAGGACTTGGAAATAAGAGGATGAGTGGAGACTATCCAAACAACAGCATTGCTGATATCGGCTAGAATACTAAGAAGAGTCCTGGAGACTCACAGAGACTTGCTGTTACTCAGTTTCCAGGGTAAGACAATCAGCTAACGCTGGCGAGGAAAACTCCCAAATGAACAAAATAATAATAATAAAACCTTCCGTATTATGAATCTTCCCGTCCCAACAGACCACAAGGTGAACATCAAAGGAAACGAATAGAGAAAAGCACTTTGACCTTGCTAGAGAGAAAGCTGTGGAATATGAGAGTAACGGTAATACCAATTGTAACTGGAACGCTTGGAACGGGCCCTAAAGACTTGGAAAGGGAACTGGAAGAGTTGGAAATCAGAGGAAGAATCGAGACTATTCAGACTATAACATTGTTAAGATCCGCCAGAATACTGAGAAGAGTCCTGGAGACATGAGGAGACTTAGTGAAAGACCACCAGCTAACGTTGGTGTAAAAAATTCGCATAAAGGATCAATTATATAAAAGAAAAAATCAATAGCGTGCAACAGAATTGCAAGTGTGGGTTATGTGGAGACAGAGATGAGACAGTTATTCCCATAATAAGTGAATGCACCAAACTAGCACAAAAAAAAAAATTCAAGACTAGTCATGACTGGGTAGGAACGGTGATCCACTGGTAATTGACCAAACTGCCAAATGGTATTTTTATCAGGTTTTTGGTCTATTGTCTCCATCTTTATTGTTATATTCAAACGTTTCGGCCGACATGTCCTCCGGCCTTCAGGTGTTTGTCGCTATGTATCCAGCTGGACTCATAGCGTAACGTTTATAGGCATTGATTCCTTAAGCTTCTAAAGAGACAACCATTTGGAGGTTGCAAGTTCAATCCTGGCTGCAGGCGAGTAACAATACAGGAATGTTTAGCACTTATACCCGGTTATAGTTAAGGAAATCAGAACAAGCGAACCCCGTGGATTAGATAAAGGACGAGGTTCGGAGTTCCGTGTAGGCTCCCGAGTTCGACAAACACCTGGAGAAGGCCGAAGGACATATCGGTCGAAACGTTATGAATATCACGATAAAACTGACGACAATATCCCGAAAACCCTGAACGATAAAAATCATCAAGCTTCGTTTAAAAAATTCAGACAACTAATATGCCAAATGATATATGCACAAACCAGAATCCGTCTTATAGAATAAAACACGTAAAATTCTCTAGGACTTACAAACGGATCACTTAATACCAAGCCAGAAAACCAGACATGGTGTAAACGAGATAAAAGAAGTTGTAATCTTGAGAATTTTGCCGGTGCAGTGGACGACAGAGAGAAAATAAAAGAAATGGAAACGAGAAACCAATACTTGGATCTTGCCTGAGAACTGAAAAAATTTTGGAACAAGAGGGTGACAATGGTATTAATTGAAGTTGGTGCATCTGGAACAGTCCCCAAAAACCTTGGAAAAAAGAGCGGAAGAATACTACAATATTGTTGAGAAAACTTGCTGTCACGAAGACCACTGAAAAACTCACAAGAAAAAAAAAAGAAGAAGAAGAAGAAGAAGAAGAAGAAGAAGAAGAAGAAGAAGAAGAAGAAGAAGAAGAAAAGGATTTATTTAAAAAGCAACAGTAATAAGATGGACTATTTACACATCTTCTGAACTGTGGGTTAAACAAAGTCAATTTCTAAGCGTGCTACAGCTGGTTTTTCTTCTACACTGGTTGTCTTACCAAGGGTAAAGAAGCTAGTCTGTTCTTCTACTTACTGATTGCTAGTAGGTGTAAGAAATAGATTCATGCCTTTCCCAAGTGAAAGGCACACAGCTTCGTCTAAGATTCGAACTCGAGCCACTGGTTTCTTTTGACGATAACTGTTACGTTACTCAGGTCTGATAAAATAGAGCAAAAATAGCAGGAAAATATTCGTTGTGAAAAAATTAAAAAAAAACAAAAAACAATAATAAGATGGAATAAAACTAGCAGTAAAATAATTATATTGAAAACGCTTCCTTTAAAAAGCAACAATAATAAGATGGAATAAAACTAGCAGTAAAATAATTATATTGAAAACGCTTCCTTTAAAAAGCAACAATAATAAGATGGAATAAAACTAGCAGAAAAATAATAATAGAAAATGTCTTCCTTTAAAAATTAACAATAATTAGATAGAGTAAAACTAGCAGTAGATATTAAAGGAGAAATGCTTACTTTAAAAAACAATTAAAAACGACGAGTTAAATGATAATTGCAGTTAAATAATGATAAAGAAAATTATTTCTTTAAAAAGCAACATTAATAAGATGAAGTAAAACTAGTACTAAAATAACAGCAGAGAAAATTCTTTCTCCGGAAATAAAGAAATAATTATTGTATATTTTCAAGATAATAAAATAAAGATGTCTTCGGGAAATGGAGTGGGATTAGCAGTGAATATTAAAAAGTATTTTTAATTTTTTAAGTTTTAGATTTAGTTTTTTATTTTGATTATTTTATCAATCAATTCTTACAGTTTTATGAAGATACTGCTGTGAAAAACAAAAAGTCCCAACAAACAAACAATGATTATATTATAATAATAATAAAAAAAAGTTTTATGGAGTAGTTTTATTCATATTTCTGTGATTCCATCAGGGATAGTGAAGCAGCTCGTTCGTTAAACAAGGCTTCGCTGAAGCATAAAATGACGTGGGTTCGAGTCTCAACGGAAGCTTATTTTTTATTTCAGTTTTATAAATACCAGGGTGAGTTTTAATACAAAACAAAACAAAAACAAAAACAAAATAAACTGAAAAAGCAAAACAGAAAAACAAACAAAAGACAAATCAAAAAACAAAACAAAAAAGACCCCCCCACAAAAAAAAACAATACAAAAAAGAACAAAGAACAAAAAAACAAAACAAAAAACACCACAACAAGTACAACACCTTCACCTGTAAAAACCCCCCCAAAACAACTGGAATAAGGAAGATGAAATATAATACCAGTCAAATTTGTAAATTACAAGTAAAACTAGTAATAAAATAAGAAAAGTGAGGATGATTAATTCAAAATTATCACGGGCAAATTGCGGCGTGCAGGTCATACGCATTCTGCGAGCCACATGCGGCCCACGGGTCACATACGGCGCGCTATACTTTCTGAATGGCCCGCTCAAGATTTCAGTTTTTTATTTGTATGGAATAGGTACTCTGGGACATACTTCAACTGGCCGTGCTTCTGGGCACACGGATCAGGTCGGCTGTGTCCTGGTTATGGTGGCAGTCGGTCGAGGACGTCTGACATGGATTCCGGGAAGCCAGCATTCATGTCAGGAGCCTCAGAGGGCCGTTCCCTAAGGCTCCAACCCTTCTCAGAGGGGCTAGATTTATTGCCTGGCGCCCGAGGCAACACTTTTTAGAGGAATGCCGACGGGGCCCGAGGAATCTTTTGGGAATACCGGGCGTGTCTGGGCTACTGCCTTGCGCCCAGACCCACCTTTAAAAAGGTCTTGTGCCGTACTCGCCCGTTTGCTTGGGTGCGCGACAAATACCGTTAATGTGCAGAATAGAACTAGTTGTACTTGTACAAGCTCAGATTCCACTTGCCGAGTCGACGTCACGCCGGATGTACTACCAACGCTTCAGTCCGACCTCAACCAACTCTGCTGACCTCCAGCCAACCCAACAGAAATCAGTTTTTCATCTCCTAGACTGATTGCTTTAAAAAGGCTTAAGAACTCAGTCTGCCGTACTATTTACCTAAAGAGAGATGGGGAATACATAGATTCATGCCTTACCCAAGATATTAGAGTGAAGTGAATAACATACAGCTTTATCTAGGATTTGATCTTGAGTTAGTGATTTCATTTACTACGATGATAACCGTTACACTAAACACGCCTAAGCAGTTGCTGGTGGTGTAATTGTGATGTGGACTTAAAGTCGGTACACAGAAGGAAAACACGGAATACGGTTTAGTGGTAAGAAAGATATATTAACAAAAGTTACAAAGGATAGTGTCCAATATCGGTAGTCGTACCTCTGTACTACTGCTACTACTACCCCCAGTATTAGAATATTACTACGCTTGTAATATAGTGCTGGAAGAGTCCATGATGCAGGTAAGTTTCGGTCTCCCCCCCCATCCAAGAGTTTTCTTTTTTTCTTGGAAAAAAGGCAAAAAAGAGTAAAACTATTAATACTTCTGCCTTTTGGGATTTACGTCGAGTGGTTGCGTAAATTTTCTTTTTCTTCCCGAGCGTCGTACTTCTGGAGAGACTTGAAGCGTGTCGAGATAGAAATGATCGAATATTGCGTCTATCGGCTCTTCGCAGGTATTTTGTGGTGATTCCTCAGATTCATTCAAACGACATTTCCTGAGCTGGTTCATATGGCGTTTGTGGGTGTTCTTTGGTCCCTGGACAATATAGACCAGTTCGCCAATCCTTTGTTTAAGGGTGCCTACTTCCCAGAATGTCATGTTTTTGTAGGCCTTGAAAAAAACTTTATTGCCAGGATAGAAATGTTTCTTATGGGGCGAGACGGTTTTCTTGAACTTTGCTTGCCGGGGAATGAATTTATCGAAGACGGACTTGACTTTCCTTGCGAACATTGTTTCTGAGTTCGCAAATTCGTCCATAGAGTAGCAATAATGGGGTCTTCAAAAACTTCCGTATTTTTGGGAATGAGTCGCGATCAGCTGTCGCGTGGCAAATATTTTTAGATCTTAGGACTTCGATCTTGAAGTTGTTGTTTAAGAGAATCTTTTTCCCAACGAAGTTGTCTATTTGCAGTATAGACTGGCAGGCCTTTCTTGAATTCTAAGATCGTTATTAGGGGTTTATAGTCTGTTTGTAGCATGAACCGTCTTCCATGTAGGTATCTGTGGAACTTCGTGACGGAGTATATTATCCCTAGAGCCTCTTTCTCTATTTGGGAATATTGCTTCTCAGCTGGTAGCAGGGATCTAGATGTGTGTGCGAACCATCTGGCAGTTTATGGAGAATGCAAGCATCGATGCCGTGTGAGCTTGCATCACTTGCGACTATGATGTCGAGGGTAGGGTCGTAGCGGGTGAGGGAGAGATCCGAAGTAAGGGTTTTCTTGATCTTCTTGAATGACTCTTGACATTCAGGTGTCTTCTTGATCTTTTTGAATGTCTTTTGGCATATAGGGGTCCATAACCATGGTTGGTCCTTTTTTAAGAGTTCGTTGAGAGGTCCTTTCAAATTCTGCATATTCTTAATGTTTAGTTTGTTGAAAATTTCCTCAGGGCTTGGTGGAGGATAGTGGTGATCGTGCAAGGCATCGTTTAACCCTGCGGAGAAATCGACGCAGATTCGTATTTTGTTGGACTTCTTTTTTACATGTACCGTAGGTGCTGCCCATTCGCTAAAATCTGTTTTTGACAGAATACCAGCTTGTTCAAGTCTAATTCTTTGTTGATTTGCTTTAGAGCAGCGAAAGGGAGACACCGTCCTTCACCTTGAGCTTAGCTTTTAATTTAGAACATTTCCCAAGGCCGTCAGAAAAAACCTGGGGAAATCGTTGTTTGAGTTCCTTTTTGAGATTTATCGAATTGGACGTTGTAGTTTCTATTTTGCGGAAAAAGGTACTCATTGGGCAATCCCATAGACTGAATTTTTCTATCCAATCTATTCCGAACAAGTTGTCCAAATGTTTTTAGTACGTAGGCTTTCAACTTTTTGGTAACTCCATTTAGTGTTACTGTAAGGATTACCGCACCTAATATGTTAATAATCTCGCCAGTTACGGATTTTGCTGTTTTATCCGTCTTTAGTAAGGTCGGCTTGTTTAATTTTCGCCTGGTACGCCAATTGATAATTAAGATATCAGAACCTGAGTCAAGCTGGAACTATTGAACTATTGAAAATATCAACAGTCGCATATTTCCTTAAATTCCTATTGACTGTCTCGTCTGATTGAGCTTATCTAATTTTACTCTTGGGTTTTCTCATTATGTTGGCGTACCAGCACTGAGTTAAGTTATGACCATTCTTATTGTAATTTTTGCAATATCTTTTCTTCTTGACTGGACAGAATTTCATCCAATGCCATTTACCACAATGGTAACATGGTCTAGGCGATTTCTTTAACCTATTTGTGTTTTGTTTATTGCGGGATTTAGCACATGAGATTTGCCTTTTGTCTTTTTGAGGGAAATAGGCTTCTGATTTTTCTAATCTGAGCCACACCTGATTGCACGATCGTTTTTGAGTCACACTTGACAGAAATTACTCTTTGACAGTCCTCTGCCAACTTTTGGAGAGTCAATCCTTGTTCGTTTTCAAGCTAGTCAGTACTCGCCGTCTGACTTCGGCGTCTTCTGCTGATACTAGACCCTGTGCAAATATTAAGCACTTGAAATCATCGGCAGTCAGCTCAGCTAGTTTGAAGTCATTACAGAGCTTGTTCAACGATGCTGCAAACATTGGGAAATCTTGCTGGTTATCCTTGACTGTGTTCAGGCATTTCCAACGTTTGTTTCGATAGTTTCGAGAGTAGCTTAATAGTTTCTGAAAAATCCAAGTCTATGGTTTTCTTGGGTTATATGAAGTCTACGAACCTATTGTGTTCGGTTGTTCCCAATTTTCTTAATAGTAGACGTACCTTTTTTTACAAGGCCATTGTTCACAGTCTACGTTGAAAATATCTTCATAGCGCCTGTAAAAAGCCTCGCACGTTTTGTCGTTCTCTGGTACGTATTCGAATGTATCAATCGAGTTATAGATTGTACTCTGGGAAAATATCGTGTCTTTTCCAGAGTTATTTGAGCCATTTAATGAATTTACGAGTAATTATTCAAGTTCTTTTTGCTGTAGTTCAGTTTTCTGCAGTGTTAATTGTTGGAATTCTAATTGTTGTTTATGTAATTCCATAACCAATTTTTTCTGTCTTTCCTCGAATTTTTGTTGCTGATTCATGTTGGCCTTTAGCAATTGAATGATAGTTTTTTGGAATTCTTCCATATTCCGATAAGATTTTAATATGTCGACTAAAGGGGATGAACAAGGCAAAAAATTACAACAAATACTGTTCCTTTGAAAATCCGAGTACCAGAAGGGGATACAAGAATCGAGACAGATTTTTTTTGTTTACAGAAAAAGGAATTGAACTACTTACTGGTTTAGCTTCTTTCTAAATACCATTGTTCCGTTAAATTTAGTCATTTAAATTTCCTCCACACTAATAAATATCTTTTTTTTTTGTTAGCCAAAAAAGTTTTATGAAGGAATAAAATAAAGAAAAATTATTTCTTGGTGGTCGCCCAATAGGTTCATTTGCATAAGTGTTTGCAAGTAAGTAGGTTTTTTTTCTGTTCTTCGCTGGGGGATTTTTGTAATTGTAGACAACCTTTTTTTTTTAAGTGTGAGGTGGGGAGAAGAAAGAATTATCCTTCAGACCGAAGTAAAAAAATAATGCTTGAGATTTTTTTTTCTTTTGTTGTATGAGAATTTGCTTTCTTTTTTTTTTTTTAGAAAAGAAAAAGCTCGCCTCGCTGAATTTGGTGAATAATTTTTTTAAAAGCTTGAGTTTGACAATTTGTTTTGTGAACAAAATGGCTTTTCTTTTTCGTGTAAGCAATCGTTCTCGATACTTGGTTGACCGTTATATTATTTGGACAGACTTTAATAATCTTAAATATTCCTTACGTGTCGAATCGCTAGTTCGTCACCGATGTTGGTAAGCGGAATATTTTTTTATGTAGTCGCTGGTGTAGTGATAGCTGCTTATTTTTCTCGTTCAACATTGCTGTGTGACTGAGCGGGTCCTCTGATGTGGTGAGGACGAAATTCTTGAAACTTTCTGTCGCTATTGAATGTGGGACTGGTAAGGCTCTCGGCGTGAGTGCGTTTCTCGGGACCGTACGTCGCCATTGATGTGGACCCAAAGTCGGTACACAGAAGGAAAACATGGAACACAGTTTAGTGGTAAGAAAGATATATTAACAAAAGTTACAAAGGATAATGTCCAATATTGGTAGTCGTACTTCTGTACAACTGCTACTACTACTCCCGGTATTAGGATATTACTACGCTAGTAATATAGTTCTGGAAGAGTCCATGATGCTGGTAAGTTTCGGTCTCACAACAAATAGTTTTCAGCGTGGGATATGAACGCAGTTACCCGAGATTAAATTTTGGAACAGGCTGTTTTCATTTCTCATTGTGCTAATACCTTTGGGAAAGTTATGAATCTAACTACTCTCTCTCTCTCTCCTGCCATAGACAAATAGTAGGACAGACTGACTCTTTAACTTTTGTATGGCAAAGAGTCTAAGAGAAATAAAACTCAGAATTCAAACTTATCAAACTCCGCTTGAAACCTGACCTGGCATCGTACCCTACTCATACGGAGGGGTTGGGTAAATACATACCCTAAACACACCTTCGTCTTGTAGGTTGTCAAAGTTTATTCATGATAATGCTACGAATGTTGATTGCGTCAATGAAAATGTGAGTAGGGAGAGAATGATGGTCAATATTTGGTTATGAAATCGCTTCTTTTGACATCATTATCACCGCCAATCTTTTGATTTGTATCATTTTCTATTTGGCCAGTCGGCTGCAGTTGCACAATAAACCGACTGCATCTCTGCAGAGGAGTAAGACCCTTACCACTATCCTCAATTGTCCTGGATATAACATGAAACAATTTGATGGTGAGGCTTCAGTGAGGCTGGAGCTTTGGGTAACGCGGAGTACCCCTTTATTGCCATCACTCCCAGGTCTACTCTGTCCCAGAGTAGTAGCACCTGATAGGGTCCGGTCCATCGATCAAATAGAACAAAACAGTGTACTTATGCTAAAATGAATTGTTTGAAATTGACAATGAGACCGTGTGCTTATGCTAAATTGAACTGTTTGAAATAGAACTGTTTTTCAATTCAACTGTGTGTACATGAATGACTTATGTTTAATTGAATTATTAGTGATACATAACAATACTTGGAACCATTGAACTTTGTTGACTGAACTGAATAGCTTGAAATAGAAATGTTTTTGACATTTAAAGTGTGTAATAATACTAAACTGAATTGTTTGAACTAGAACTGTTTATATGTATAAAATGAAGTTGGAATTAAATAACCTACAATGGTTGATATGCCATAAAACCAAACCAAACCAAACCAAACCAAATATCTTCTCTTTATGTCCAACAAATAATTCCACCTTGGTTCTGAAATTAGGAAAGAATGGTTGATTTGTAATTGTGTGACACAATAAGTTATTCTGCGACTGAGTGCACATATTCAAATATAATACATTGATGAGTTGGTGTAAGCATTTCTATCGGAGCATGCATGCGTCTAAGCATAGTATATATATATATATATATATATATATATATATATATATAATGGGACAGTGTTTGTTTGGGTTTATGGCATATCAACCTTTATCGGTTATTCAATGCCAAAACCATTTTTATACAAATAAACAGTTACATTTCAAACAATTCAGTTTAGCAAAACTACAAAGTTTAATTGTCGAAAACATTTCTATTTCAAGCTATTCAGTTTAGTTAAACAGTTCTAATTCAAACAATTTAGTTTAGTATAAGTATTATTTTTGTTTACAAAATGTCAAAACAATTCTATTTCAAAGAATTGAGTTTAGCATAAGAACGCAGTTTGAATATCAATACAATTCTATTTCAACCAGTTCAGTTTAGCATAAGTACACAGTTTAGTTCTATTTAACCCATTGATAGAACCCTATCAAGTGCGACCATTCTGGGCCAGAGTGGACCTGGAGGCAATGGCAATGACGGAGTACTCCACATTCCCCAAAGCTCCAGCATTATTGGAAACTCACCATCAGATTGTTTAATGTAGGATACTCGTCGGTGGGTGAAAGGTCTTACCCCTCTGCAGAGACGAAGTCGGTGTATTTTACCGCTCCAGCCGACTGGAGGCTAGCGTATTTGCACGAGATTGTATAGACATAATATAGCAAATGAATATATATACATGGATGTGTGTGTATAATAGAATTAAAAGGATAAATAAATAAGTTTGGGAGGTTGGCATATTTTAGTAGATGATAAAATAGAAAGAAATATTTCTCGATGGGGATGAATAGTTTTTTTAAGCCCGTTAAGCGACATTAATATTTGTCGACTTTACCAAGGCTTTCGACTCCATTCACAGAGGAAAGATGGAACAAATCCTACTAGCGTACGGCATACCTAAAGAAACCGTAGCGGCAATAACGATTCTCTATAGAAAAACTAAAGTAAAAGTACGATCACCGGATGGAGACACAGAATACTTTGACATTGTAGCAGGAGTACTACAAGGGGACACGCTGGCCCCGTACCTCTTTATCATTTGTCTAGACTACGTACTTAGAACATCGATTGACAAAATCAAAGAGAATGGCTTCGAACTGACGAAGAAAAGAAGCAGAAGGTACCCCGCAACAACAATTACCGACGCCGACTACGCCGATGACATAGCGATACTGGCAAATACACCTGACCAAGCCGAAACACTTCTGTATAGTTTTGAACGAGCAGCAGCAAGCATAGGCCTCTATGTTAATGCACACAAAACGGAATATATGTGCTATAACCAAACGGGGGACATCTCCACTCTAGAAGGAACCCCACTTAAACTAGTAGACAAATTCACGTACCTAGGAAGCAGCGTCGAATCAACCGAAAAGGACATCGAAACGAGGTTAACGAAAGCATGGACAGCTATCAATAGGCTATCGATTATATGGAAATCAGACCTAACCGATAAAATGAAACGCAGTTTCTTCCAGGCAGCGGTCACATCGATACTGCTATATGGATGCACTACATGGAAGCTAACAAAACGGCTGTAGAAGAAGCTAGATGGCAATTACACAAGAATGCTGCGTGCAATCCTGAACAAGTCCTGGCAGCAACACCCCACAAGACACCAACTGTACGGCCACCTGCCCCCTATCACGAAAACTATTCAAGTTAGACGAACCAGACATGCAGGACACTGCTGGAGAAGCAGAGATGAACTCATAAGAGATGCACTCTTATGGATCCCCACACATGGCCGCGCAAAAGCAGGACGACCAGCTCGAACGTACATTCAGCAGCTATGTGAGGATACAGGATGTTGTCCTGAAGACCTACCTAGGGCGATGAACGATAGGGAGGAGTGGCGAGAGAGGGTCAGGGATATCCGTGCTACCAGTGCGATATGATGATGATGATCATATTTACCAACCCCTCCCTTCGGGCAGGATATGACACAAGGTTAATTTTTAAGCGGAGTTTAACAGGTTTGAATTCAGAGTTTTCCTTCTCCTAGACTAGTTGCCTTACCAAGGCTAAAGAACCTAGTCTGCCCAACTATTTACCCATAGCTGGAGGGAGAATAATTGGATTCATACCTTTCCCAAGGGTATTAGTGCGATGTGAAATGCAATCAGTCTCGTCCAGGATTTGAACTCGTGTCACCGTGTCCATGTCCTACAACGATAACCATTACATCACGGGCACCTCCAAAAGCCCGTTATAAACAGAAGTCGCCGGTTCAAATACAGTTTGAAGATGGATAACAGTTTCTAAAATTGCTTAGATTTGGGGCATTTGTGTGTGAAAAACGGTTTTCTTTTTCGGACGACCAGATTGCATTTATTCAAGGAACCAATCCGTTAAGTAGCAACTTGACCAGGGATGGTTGTGTTAACCGTTGGTTTGAAGTCCTCTATTCTGCCCACCATTGTTGGATACAAGAACAACGCAGATAACCTAGTTAGGAGCTGACCGTTAGACAGAATGGGATTGGAAACTGACTAAAACTTCGTCTATTGTTCGCGATAGTGAGGGATCAGAGCCCAAATTTGTATTGCAAAGAGTTACATGCACTCTTAGATCAGGTTAAACCAGGAAGGGAAATTGTCATCAATAGAGACGATCATACGTGCGTATTCTGAAATTCGTTTTCGTGTCTCTTTTTCCTCAGAGGAACTGACTCGCAGCTTGTTTATTTTCCACCAAACGCAATGGCTGAGAGGTCTTTTGGAAACAATCACATTGCCCAATCGGATGGGGATGTAGAATACACCGACTGCACCTCTGCAAACAAGTGTCCTGCATATGACACTAAACAATCTGATGGTAAGGTTCCAGTGATGCTGGAGCTTTGGGGAATGCGGAGCACCCCTTCATTGCCATTGCTCCCAGGTCCACTCTAGCCCGGAGTGGTTGCACCAGATAGAGCCCTATCTATGGGTTAAATAGAACTAACTGCATACTTATTCTAAACTGATTTGTTTCAATTAGAACTGTTTGACTAAGCTGAATAGCTTGAAATAGAGATGTTTTGACAAATAAACTGTACTTACATTTAAACTACGTGCTTATACTAAACTGAATTATTTGAAATGGAACTGCTTTTGACATTGAAACTGTACTTACACTAAACTGAATTGTTTAAAATAGAACTGTCTTGACATTTAACTGTTTGTAAATAAAATCTGTACTTATTCTTAGCTGAATTTGAACTGTTTGAATAAACTGAATAGATTTAAATAGAAATGTTTTGGACAATTAAACTGTACTCATTGAAATAGAACTGATTTGTTGTATAAAAATGGATTTGTTGTTAAATAACTTACAAAGGTTGATATGCCATAAAAAAACCAAACCAAACCAAAAAAAAAACAAAAACCAAACCAAATCAAAACAACCAACCAACCAACCGACCAAAAAATCACAATGTGGGTAGGGTAGAGACGTCGGCTTGTCGGTGCGTCTGACGGGCCACCACGATTATCTTTTTAATCGTTTTTTTCGTCCAATGAATGCCCTATTATCGACTACGCACATGCGTATAATCAACAATCTCATAAAAATGTTAAAAATTGGCTCCTGCTGATTCAGTTTTGTTTTGTTCTTTTGCCAGGTTCGAAATTTGAGATCGACTTTCTGATTTGTTGATTTAAAAAAGAATTATTATGAATTCCTATTCGTTATCGACTTTTTTTTGAAGGTCTAGTTCCAATAAAGTTATTAAAATACCTTTGCCAATGACTTTTTAAAAACCTAACATGACTTATGTTCAAGTTTTACGATTTGCATAAATTTCAACATTCAATTCTAAATGGAAAGTATCAAATAGCTTATCTAAATGTGTTTTTAATAACAAACAAACAAGCAAACAAACAAACAAAAACAAAACGGAATAAAATCTGTAGATTTTAATTGATTTTTATGGTAAATTTGCACAAACCTTAATACAAAGAGTGTTTTAAAAGTTCATATTTTAAACTCTCTTATCTGATAAACGGACGCTTGCGAACGCGCCAAAACGACGGAGAGCTTAACAGCCAGTAAATAAACACTCAATTAAGTCTGTTCTTTCGATTATCTTAAATTTAGATAAGTAATGGCTATTGATTTTTTTGCTTTAAGTCTGTCTTCGTGCAGTTCGAATTTTCCAGTGGAGATGTTTGCTTCCGAATTTAACGCTCAGTCAACAGCTCTATTTTTAATAGCTGTTAACTAATCGTTTGTACGTTGCTTTTTCATTGGTACCTGCTTTCATTTAAATTGCCTGTTAAGAGTCGTTGTTTGGTAGCGGGGGTTTGTGTTGGCGCATGCTCGCTAATAGCACTTTGTACTGATTCCTATTTTGATTTTCCACAGTGAATGCTTTCATTGACAAGGAAGAAAAAAATAAAATAAAATAAATAAAAAATTCATGTCGGCCAAGAAGTCTGAAGACCAAAATGAAACCGTTAAAATTTTGTTCTTTTCTCAGTCTTTCTTTTATCTCTTCTTTTTCTTTCTTTTTTCCCCCCTGCGCATACTGTCTCTAAAAAGACTTTTCTCTTCCTTTTTCGTGTATATATATATATATATATATATATATATATATATATATATATTTGTGTGCATTTCTATACGTGCCATGTTTGCAGATGCATACCCTGTGGGCTAAATTGATAATCATAAGTAAATTCAAATAATTTACACGCAGTTATATGGTATCAAGCATTCTTATCTAATACAATAAATTTTTAAACAATAAATTTTTAAACATCTATTTGACCCTCAGATGGGACCCTAACAGGTATTACCCCTTCGGGGTCAGAGTGGACCTGGGAGTAATGGTGCACTTCCCACATCTCCAGAACTGGAGCCTTAATATCAGATGCAGTTTTATGTCATATCCAGGGCACACCCTTTTTTATACCCCGCCGATGTGAGAGTTTGATTCTCACTGGGTGCACCATACTTCTGACATTGTGCCACATTTAAGCCAAGCTTTGTAAATCCATATAATATATATCAGGGTATTGTTTTGAAGAATTAATGAAGATAATTTTTTTTATGATTAAATTTCCAAACATGTTTTGTAGTTGTAATTTTTTTATTCAGCTTTTTTGCTCAGTTGTGGCACAAGGGCATATAAATTGGGCACTTAATGAAACTCGAACTCATTCATGTAGGTTTTCCAATCTAGCTTGCTAACCGTTATACCACCAGAGATTGGTTGGTTGGTTGGTTGGTTTTATGGCAAATCAACCTTTGTAGGTTATTTAACGGCAAATCCATTTTTATACAAATAATCAGTTCTATTTCAAACAATTCAGTTTAGAATGAGTACACAGTTTGTCAAAAACTTTTCTCTTTCAAGCTATTCTGTTTAGTCAAACAGTCCTAATTCAAAGAATTCAGTTTAGTATAAGTGTAGTTTTTGTCCACAGTTAGATGTCAAAACAGTTCTATTTTTAAAAAATTCAGTTGTGTGTAAGTACAGTTTCGTACACAGTTTAATTGTCAAAAATATTTCTATTTCAAGCTATTCAGTTTAGTCAAACAGTTCTTATTCAAACAATTCAGTTTAGCATAAGTACACTGTTTAAATATCAAAACCATTCGTGTAATTGAGTTTAGCATAAGTACGCAGATTAGTTCTATTTAACCCATAGATAGGTTCTACCAGGTGCTACCACTCTGGGCTATAGTGAACCAGGGAGCGATGGCAATGAAGGGGTGCTCCACATTCGCCAAACTCCAGCATTATTGGAACCTCATCATCAGATTATTATGTGTCATTACCAGGACACTCGAGACTGATTGCATTTCACATTGCACTAATACCCTTGGGAAAGGTATGAATCCAATTATTCTCCCTCCAGCTATGGGTAAAATAGTAGGGCAGACTAGGTTCTTCAGCCTTGGTGAGGCAACTAGTCTAGGAGAAGGAAAACTCTGAATTCAAACCTGTTAAACTCCGCTTAAAAATTGACCTTGTGTCATATCCTGCCCGAGTGGAGAGGTTGGTAAATATGTATAAATGTTTACAAACTGTTCACAAATGCTCATCAAGTTTTTAACTTTAGTATTAGCTGGTGTTCTTTCACTGGAGGCCGAGTAACAGCAAGTCTCTTCAAGTCCCTAGGACTCTTCTTAGTATTCTAACCGATCTTAACACTGCAGTTGTCTGGATAGGCTCGAATTTTTCTTTGATTTCTAATTTCTCCGGTCTGCTTTCCAAGACTTAGAGGACCATTCTAGTGCACCAATTACAATTGGTATCCACAGATTTTTTTTAGTTCTTCGGCAAGTTCTAAGTATTTGTCTGTCTTTTTGCTTCCTTTTATTTTTACTCTGTGGTTTGCTGGAACGGTAACATCTACTAAATTTCAAGTTCTTTTTATTTTTGCAAATTAAGACTAAGAGGTGTCTTGTGCATGAAATATATACTGCGTCTGATGGTGAGGCTTCAGTTCTGGGTACCGTAACTTAGCTATCTGTTACCTATTTTTCCGAGGTTCACACTAATCTATGTATCTAGTTGATCTGTTTGAAAATTATTAGTATTACATAGGAATACTTGAAACTATAATTATTTAAAAACTATTATTTTACTCCTTTGAGAGTTGTTATTGTAATTGTTGATGATGTTGTTGTTATAAGTAGTAGTTGTACTACTACTAGTAGTAGTTGTAATTGTAGTAGTAATTACTTGAGACCATATAAATACAATGTGCCAACTTTGTACTCATGAGATAAGGGCTCGACTGCTTCTCGAAATGTTTTTGCCTGAATATGAAGGGTGAATTTATGAAACAGGTGCCGTCTGACTAGAATTGGGATTAATGCAATTCAATAATTAATTTCAACTTTCACCAACACATGAGGTTTGGAAATATGGAGAGAAAAGTTTTTCGCTTGGTTGGCAGGATAAAGAAAATTTGATTTATGATTAGTTTGAAATAATTCATCTTCGTCTTTGAGACTCCGAGATTTCTTATGGAGAAAAGGTCGCCATTTTATTGAAGAACCGGTTGAGAAACGGTATTGACTGGCGAAGAACACCAGAAGTGGACCCACTGTAGAGCAGAGAGAAAAGTGGTAAGAAACGGCTTGTTGAAATACATTTGTTGCAGAGAGAGAGAGAGAGAGAGAGAGAGAGAGAGAGAGAGAGAGAGAGAGAGAGAGAGAGAGAGAGTACCAGTTATTCTTCTTAGAATTTGTAAAATTCCCGATTTGGTGATCTCAAGAATTACTGGAAAAAAAAAAGAAAAAAGAAAAAAAAGAAAAAGGAAAAAAAAAAGAAAAAAGAAAAAAAAAGAAAAAAAAAGAAAAAGAAAAAAGATAAAAAAAGAGGAAAAAAAAGAAAAAAAAAAGAAAAAGGAAAAAAAAGAAAAAAGAAAAAAAAAGAAAAAGGAAAAAGAAAAGAAAAAAGATAAAAAAAAGAGGAAAAAAAAAGAAAAAAGAAAAAAAAGAAAAAGGAAAAAAAAGAAAAAAAAAGAAAAAGGAAAAAAAAGAAAAAAAAGAAAAAAAAGAAAAAGGAAAAAAAAGAAAAAAGAAAAAAAAAGAAAAAAGGAAAAAAAAAGAAAAAGAAAAAAGAAAAAAAAAAAAGAAAAAAGAAAACAAAAGAAAAAGGAAATTGTATGAGTCCTGCTTATTCGACTGTTGTATCAGAGTTTGGGAATTACTGTGATCCATGATTTGGTGGTTTGGTTGGTTTTATGGCATATCAACCATTGTAGGTTATATAATGCCAAATCTATTTTTATGCATATAAACAATTATATTTCAGACAATGCAGTTTATTATGAATATAGCTTTTTGTTTAATCTCAGTTAAGTGTCAAAAATAGTTCCATTTTAAACAATTCAGTTTAGCAAAAGAACGCAGTTTACATGTCAAAACAATTCTATTTCAAACAATTCAGTTTAACAAAAGTACACAGTTTAGTTCTATTTGACCCATAGATAGAACCCTATCAGGTGCTTCTACTCCGAGCCAGAGTGGGCCTAGGAGCGATGGCGATAAAGGGGTACTCCGCATTCCCCAAAGCTCCAGCATTATTGGAATCTTATTCTCAGATTGATAAGCGTTATATCGAGGGCACTCACTGGGGAGGGTCTTACCCCTCTGCAGAGACGCATGAGCTGACTGGGCAATGATTTGGCGGTGTCAGGGTGGATTTGAATTGGTATTTACTGCGTTGTAAATAATATAATGATTCCTTAATGTAGCAAATGTAGTGTTTAGAATTTCTATGAAGTATGGATTTATCTAACACGTCCGTCTCGGGAAAATGAGATACAAGGTCAAACACTAAGGGGAGTAAATCGAGTTTGAATTCAGGAGTTCCCGTCTCCTTCAACGATTGCCATACCATGGTTTAAAAAGACTTTTTACTCTTAAGTGCGGTAGCCCAGTTAGCTTGGGCTGTAAAATACACCGACTGCATCTCTACAGAGGGGAAAGACCCCCCCTCAACGAATTTCCTGTTTATGACAATAAACCATCTGATGGCGAGGTTCCAGTAATGCTGGAGCTTTGTGGGATGCAGAGTACCCCGTCATTGCTATTGCTCTCAGGTCCATTCTGGCCGGTGTGGTAGCACCTGATAGCATTCTATCGACGGGTCAAATGAAAATGTTTGACATTTAAACTGTGGGCTAACAACTGACTTATGCTAAACTGAATTATTAGAAATAAAATTCTGTGATCATTTAACTGAGTGTAAACAAACAACTGATGTTAGTGATACATTGCAATATAAATCTAATCATATAAATCTAATATAATTTTATAAACCAGATTTGGCATTGAATAACCCACAATGGTTGATGTGTTATAAAACCAAACCAAAACCAAATCTAACTGGGGGGTTTGGTCTGGTTTTAGTTGGTTTTATGGCATATCAACCACTGTAGGTTAATTAATGCCAAATCCATTTATATATATATATATATATATATATATATATATATATATATATATATATATATATATATATAAACAGTTCTATCTCAAACAATTCAGTTTAACATAAGTACACAGTTTAGTTCTATTTGACCCATATATAGGACCCTATCAGGTGCTACTACTTTGGGCCAGAGTGGACCAGGGAGCGTTGGCAATGAAGGGTTACTCCGCATTCCCCAAAGCCTCACAATCAGATTTTTTTGTGTTATATCCAGGACACTCGTTGCGGGAGTCTTACCCCTCTGCAGAGATGTAGCCGGTGTATTCTGCAAACCCAGCCGGCTGGGCCACTACCGGAGGTGGTGGGTGAGAAATAGTAAATTAGTAACTTCCTTAGAAAAAAAAATATCATAAGATGAAATATGTATTTACTCAACTCCTCTTCCACGAGCAGGATGCGACACGAAGTCAATTATTAAGCGGAGTAAAGTTGGTTTTAATTCCAGGTGCTTCTTCTTGGGTGGTTGTCTAATCACGGTTAAAGAAACCCGTGTGTTCTACTATTTACCCGTAGCCGGGGTGATGGTATGTGTATGAGTGTATGCGTGTGTGCGTGTGTGGGTCGGTGGGTACTGGGGTGGAAAATAACGACATTAGACTGAAATGAAAGGGAAACAGCCTCTTTCAGGATGTGAACATGGGGAGAGCGATTTCGTTTCTTACCACGATAACCATTACATTACATGAATGGGTAATTAAATTTTTAGATGAATGAAATGTGTCCAAAAAATCTCGTAAACGAAGAAAAAAAAAACGAAGAAAGAAAAAAATAGAAAAAAAATGAAAGAATTAAAGAACAGAGCATGTTCTTTTTGAGGAAGTACAAAAGAATAAAGAAAAAAGTAAAAGAATAAAGAAGAAAATATAAAAAAGAAAGAACAAAAAATAGGGCAAGGACAAAAACAAAATGAAAGAACGAAAGAATAAACTAGGAGTGAAAATGGAAGAAGGAAAGAATAAAGCAAGGATGTTGAAAATTATAACTTTGGCAGTTAATGGGTGGTCGAATCTGATTGGCTGCTTTGAGTTTATGATGTTTGCCCCTGCCCAAACTGTTATTTAAGTGAGACCCACAAGGGTCTTCTCTTTTTCTTTTCTAGCACGAACAGAAGGCTCTGGTTGGCTTGTTCCTTTTGCTTTGCGAGGTCGTTTGTTCGCTTTCGACTTTGGGCAGTTTTTCTTAAGCAAAGTACCTTGAGCAAAATAGGTCTATTTAGTCGCTCTAGGCTAAGCCTCTTTTCCTTATAGGGTTTTTATTGTTGTTGAAACAATAAGCCTACTGCAGGATATTTGTGGTTTTGGTATGCAGTCGTCGTCAAAAGAAAGTTGAGTCTAAGGTCTGGAAGCGGTATTATTGGACTTTTGCCGACAAAGGAAGTTGTTGGACGGGTTAGAACAATGTGGTAAAAGCCTTCGTAGTCTCAACAGAAGAAAGTCAGAGTTGAAAAAGAAAGATATTCATCTAGTAGGAGGAAACGGTGATCAACTCGAAGTTCACTTAAAGAAATAGCAAACTTCGTTTTGACGATTAAACAAGGATTTAAAAGAAAGGAAGAATGAAAGAATAAATCAAGGAATAAAAAATAACGAAGGAAAGAATTGACTTAGAATGATTAAAAAAACGAACGAAAAGAGTTAAAAAAAAGAAGCATGGAATAATAAGACAAGAAGTAAAAAAAGAGAGAACGAAAAACTAAAGAAATAAATAAAAATGAACGAATTGAAGGAAAGATATTCTGTAAAGGATTCCATAAACCTCGACCAACCAAAGGGTAATATGTAGGTGTGATTGATAGGTCACGGGTCAGGGTTCAATCTTGACTGAAATAACCATGGGTAAGTAAAAATCGTATGTGCGTTCGCTGAATAGTGGTGGGCGATCACATGATATTTCAAAAGTTTACCTCGATTAAAGAATGAGTTAATTTCAGACCGAAAAGAAGTAAATTAGAATTTAAGCGACCTTTTCATTGAGAGTGGGTGATGTCTTATAAATAAAAGGATAAATCTTTCTCGTATTGACTAAAAAAACCAAACCACGATTTTATTTGAGAAACTGGTTCGAAAATAAACGTGATTGTTTTTCATCACTAGGGATCAAGTGACAACAATGTCATCACCATGCTTCTTCTTGAGACCTTAGACCATCTCATTAACTTTTCTTCATTTTTAAGACCCGACTATTTTAGATATACACAGAGAGGGAAGAGATAGATAGATAGATAGATTGATAATCCCCCAACCCCACAGTATGTATATATTTACCGATCCCTCAGCATGAGTAAGGTGTGACACAAGGTCAATTTCTTAACAGAGTTTCACACATTTGAATTCTGAGTTTTCATTTACGTAGACTGGTTTCCTAACCAAGGCTAAAGAACCCAGTCTACTTTACAATTTATCTCAAGCTGAAGAGAGAATAATTGGATTCTCACCTTTTCCAAGGGTATTACTGTTATGTGAAATGCAATCAGCCTCGTCTAGGATTTAAACTTGTATTACTTTTGTCCATTTCCTACGACGACAATAACCATTATACCATGGGCACCTCCATAATCTGTATTCCTTTTGTGAGAACGGTCTGTAAAAATGCAACGGCAAATCAGATGTGTTTTAGCCTTGGTTACGTAACCAGTGTAGGAGAAGGAAAAGTCTTAATTCAAACCAACTGTACCCCTCTTAAAAATTGAGCTTGTTGCAGTGGGTTCGTCTAAAGATCGCGCTGCCAAGTCACCAAAGAATTTAATGCATAAAGTTACTTTTACTCCTTGGCAAGGACCAAAGAATTGAGGAAGTAAGGGTGCAGGAATTGTGAAAGGTGACGACGAAAGTATGTATTTACCCAACTCCTCCACACACGCAGAATGTGACACAAGATCGATGTTTTAAGCGGAGTTTAACGGGTTTGAATTCAGAGTTTTCATTCTCCTAGACTGGTTGCCATACCATAGTCAAAGTTAAAGAGCCCGCCTTCCCTACTATTTGCCCATAGGTGGAAAGAGAATAGTTGGATACATGCCTTTTCTAAGTGCATTAGCACTATTCGAACAGGGGTCTCCGTGTCCATTTTCAACAGCGGTTACCATTACACCACGGCCTCAGTGACGGCTAAAATGTATAGAAACTGACTGGACGCCAATCCAACCATCTTTCATGTAAAAATCAAACCTTCGTATTTATTCACTTGAAGGCAGATTTTCATTTATTTAATTTAAATAACCCACGAAGTTGGATATGCCATTAAACCCAGAAAAACACCACAGAAACAAATTCCTTTTCATTTATTTCATTTTATTTTTTATAAAGTTCTCCATGTCAACCGTGAAGCTTCTTAAACGATAATTCTATCAAATAGTTTCCACACTTTACGGACATATCACGTGCCTCAACGATTTATTTTTCATTTTCTTTGAGAAGTGTTCCGGTATTTTTTTTTTTCATTTTCAACTGTCAAAAATTTCTAATTTCAGATTGGTGTATCTCCCGACCTCATCTTTGTATTAAAATTTCAAAACTGAGAGTAAAAATAAATAAATAAATAAATGAATAAAAAAAAAAAAAAAAAAAAAAAAGGAAATAAAAATTTTAACGAGTTGTTTATCGCATAGATAATAATTTTTGCCTGCAGTATCTAATTAATTTAACCGTATCGTGCTGCGTAAATAGAAAATTCGAATACGTGGTTGAAGGCTTGAAAATTCCTATCCACCGCCCCCCACCGAAAACAAACAAACAAACAAACAAACCAAGAGAATTATGAGTAAATATATATGCTTATAATTTAGAAGAGTCTGTCTATCTGTTTTCAACTTATAGCAAAACGGTTTGATCTAAAGTAGTAATTTTCTAAGCTTAGTATAGTTTAACACAAGGCATGAATTGCGGAGTATTCAGTGAGAATCGAACTCATCAACAACGGTCTGATAGTTATGACTTTAACGATGATAAAAAAACAACATTGCATTAATCAAAAAGTATTAAAAATTAACACACACACACACACACACACACACACATATATATATATATATATATATATATATATATATATATATATATAAATATGAATATATATATATATATATATATATATATATATATATATATATATTATTTAATTAAGTTTTATTGAAAACGATTTTTCTTGTGTCAAAAAGACTTGAAAAATTACAATTGAAAATAACAAACTGTGTTCCATCGTCTTTAATAAAATTTGTTTGAATAATAACTTGCTCTTCAATTTATATATATATATATATATATATATATATATATATATATATATATATATATATATATAGTGCAATTTGATTAAAACTCAAAACTTGGTTAAGTCGTCATTATAAATTTATTTCAGCGGACAATATTACTATACTCTCCGTCTCGTCAGATGACTCCTTACATGTTTTTCTCGAAGTTGCAGAACAGCAAATGTTGAGAATATATATATATATATATATATATATATATATATATATATATATATATATATAATAAGATGAGTAGGTCTACAAAGAAATTTTAATAATTTTTATTTATTTCTGACACCAGAAAGAACAAATAAATGATTAAAAAAAATCTCTTTGTGGACCTATTCATTAAGAAATATTAACTTTTTTTATTTCTTTGGACCAACAAATATATATATATATATATATATATATATATATATATATATATAACTAAAATTAAACTCTGAAAGCATTTTTAATTTATATAATCTATACAGTCCCAAATATCAATATTGAAAATGTGAACTCTGAGTCATGAGTTTTTCTCCTGTTTAATATGTCAATACATCTTATTTTTGTACTTGAAATATATTACAAAGTGTTTGTTTAGGTTATCTAATCCAATAGCATATCAACCCTTGATGATTATTAAATACCAAATCCTGTTTATATATATATATATTGTCATCGACAGACAGACTGTTTCGTTGTATTATAACTCTTCAGTGCGGTTAGAAGCGTAGGACACTTGAAGCTGGGATCGAAACCCTCCTTCTTTACGTTAAGAGAATAATTTGATGATAACTTCATTTTTAAACGATTTAGATCTCATTTGTTTGCATACATTGAAATGATTTCAGGTCTTGCAATTTATCACAAATACTTCTATTGAATATTCATAATAATCCCTAGCAAAAGACTGAACTGTCCTATTTGAGCCTAATAGGTACCTCCACTTCGGGTCAGAGTGTACCTGAGAGTAATGGTAAAGACGGTATTTTCCACATTTCCCAAACCCCAAGACTGGAGTAGATGCAGTTTGATGTCATACCGGTTGGTTGATGTTTGGGTTTTATGGCATATCAACTTTTGTATGTTATTTAACGCCAAATCCATTTTTATGAAAATAGCACTATTTCAAACAATTCAGTTTAGCATAAGTACGCAGTTTCAATGTAAGTACAGTTTAATTGTGAAAAACATTTCTATTTCAAGCTATTCAGTTTAGTCCAGCAGTTCTAATTCAGTATAATATAAGTACAGAGTTTGTTTACACACAGTTAAATGTCAAAACAGTTCTATATTAAACAATTCAGTTTAGTGTAAATACAGTTTCAATGTCAAAAAACAGTTCCATTTAAAATAATTCAGTTTAGCATAAGCACGCAGTTTGAATGTAAGTATACAGTTTATTTTTTAGTCAAACAGTTCTAATTCAGATGATTCAGTTTAGTATAAATACAAGTTTTGTTTGCACACAGTTAAATGTCAAAACAGTTCTATATTAAACAATTCAGTTTAGTGTAAGTACATTTTCAATGTCAAAAACAGTTACATTTCAAACAATTCATTCTAGCGTAAGCACACAGTTTAAATGTAAGTACGGTTTATCTGTCAAAAACATTTCTATTTCAAGCTATTCGGTGTTGTCAAACAATTCAGTTTAGAATAACTAGGCCGTTAGTTGTATTTAACCCATAGATAGGGCCCTATCAGCTGCAACCACGCCGGGCCAGAGTGGAAATGGGAGCGATGATAATGAAGGGGTACTCCGTATTCCTCAAAGCCCCATGCATCACTGGAACCTCACCATCAGATTGTTTAGTGTCATATCAGGACACTCTTTGGGGGTGGGGTTCTTATCCCACTGCAGAGGTGCAGTCGGTGGATTCTACAGCCCCAGCCAACTGGGCAAATGTTATATCGAGGACACTAAATGGTTTCAAGTACTTCTATCTAACACTAATTATTCTATTCAGCATTATTCACTCGTTTGCACACAGTTATGGGATTTTAATTATTACTTTTGACGTGGAGTATATGGAGCCACCCCCATGATTGGTTGGTCTGAGGACTATTTAGACCGATGCTCGCTCAAGATTGTGTCTGTTATCAAATATGTAAGGCAATTTACACTAGTCGGTGTACCAACCGTGTACCATATTAACTTCGGAATAAAATATCTATTTTATATGCGTGTCGACCTTATTTATTTCACGATACAATAGTTATGTAATACTGATTCAATTTAATATCAATCATTTTTTTATACACGGCTAAATGGTATCAAATATAGTGAATGGTTAAAAAGTTTTATTAGGCCCATAACAAACCGGTACTACCACAGTGGACCAAGAAGTAATATCAATGAAGGGGTGCTTCACATTTCTTAAAGTTCCAGGACTGGAGCCTCATCATCAGATTGTTTAGTGTCATACTTAGGACACTTTTTGGGAGAGGGCCTCATTTCTCTGCAGAGATGCGGTCGTCTTATTCAACAGAACCAAGCCGACTGGGCTTATATATATATATATATATATATATATATATATATATATATATATATTGTCATCCACAGACAGACTCTTTCGTTGTATCACAACTCATCAGTGTGGCTAGACACGCTGGACGATTCAAGAGGGGATCTAAACCTGTCTAACTTTACGTTAGACTGATAACTTTACCGTTCAGTCATTTCATATATATCTAATAAACCAGATTTGGCATTAAATAACCTACAATGGTTGATATGCCATAAAACCAAATCAAACCAAACCCAACAGATTAATTATTCCTTTTATTTCTTTCTTCTTTTCTGTTCTTTGAATTTCTGTTTTTGATGCTTTTTTTAAAATCATTTGTACCATTAAAAAAAAAAAGGTTTTCAATCGTAATCCCCTTTCTTTCTTTCTTGTCAAATATTAATTTTCAATTTGATCATTTTATTTTTATAACTTCGTTTTAACTTATCCTGAAGTTCGCTCTCTGATTAGGCTACATAGGAGGTATTTACGCTACAAAACCAAATGATTATATTGCACCAAAATGCCCCAAAATTTGAGGACCTTTTTGAATATCAGAATTTGAAATCTGCTTTTATATTACCTCATATAGTATATGATTAGCGGGTTAGACCCGTAGATAATCTTTAGTGAGTTCGAATCCCACTGGATGCCTCCTTTTTCTGACCTTGTGTTAAACTAAGCTAAGCTGAATAAATGACTATTTATATCGAGTTTTGGCTCCGGTGAGAATCACTGTGCAAAGTGTATTGAACTGATGGTCGAATATGTAGAATACAAGTTACTTGTGTCAAGAATTTTTTAGTGGCCCCTCGGATTTCATAATATTGATGTAAATGTCTTTTCATTACTTGTAATCTTTCATTTCATTTTTTCATGCCCTTTCTTTCTTTCTTTCTTTCTTGTAACTTTTGGAAAGGTATGAGCCCCCTTATAAATAACATACGAGGGTTAATGTGCCATTAAACAAAGAAACCCAACCTTCTTTCTTTCTTTCTTTCTTTCTAATTCCGTCATTTTCCCCATCACTTTTAGCATCTTTATATATATATATATATATATATATATATATATAAGTGTGTGATTTTTTCTTACCCTTCCTTCCTTCCTTTTGTTTTCTTTCTCTGCTTGAATCTTCCCTTTCTTCTTCTTCTTCTTCTTCTTCTTCTTCTTCTTCTTCTTCTTCTTCTTCTTCTTCTCTCACCTTTCCCCTCCTTCCTCACTATAATCTCACCTCTTTTCCCCCGCCTTACTCTTTGTACAATGAACAGATAATAAGTGTAACCAATAAAATATGCATGTTACTCTTGTCCCTTTTTGCTGAAAACATTATTGTTTTCATTTTTTTTTTTCTCTCTCTACTTTTCATTTTGGCCTGCAACTTGCAAACTCCTCACGTTATTCCGCCATGCGTTCTGAAAATGGAAACCAATGAATAATGAATTCTTAATTTGACGCCAAAATCACTCCAAGATCATGAGCCATTCTTTTAAAACAACCAATACGAGGAGCCGGCGATACATGTGCGTTATAATCACAGATCAAACCAGACGGGCAATTAAAATGAAAATCTACATCAGAATCAGCTGAGTTATTCGGATTGAGTCTTATATTAATATAAAAACTGAAAACCAAAAATTTATTTTTGGTACTTGTCTTGCATGAATGTGTCTTTGAGACTTTTGTCTTTAGTTCTTCATTTTGCAGACCGCCTGATTCTCCTAGATTTCTTCACACTCAAAAATCAATTCCAGAATGTGTCTAGTCTAGTTTTTATGATATTGATTTTTTCTTTGTTTTATCAGTTGTCTTGAGCAGGTTTGATATTTGGGTTTTATAGGTAGTTACTAAAAATGACTTAGTTTGAGGCAAGAATGCAGTTGTGAGACACTCAGTGAGAATCAAATTCACTAGACAGTAAAAATGAATTCAGAAGTTAAAAAAAAATGAAAGAATAAAGTTATCATCATCATCATCATGTCGTGCCGCGAGCACGGATATCCCTGACCCTCTCTCGCTACTTCTCCCTATCATTCATCGGCTCTGGCAGGTCTTCAGGGCTACACCCCTTATCCTCACATAGCTGCTGTATGTATGTTCAAGCTGGTCGTCCTGCTTTTACTTGGCCATATGTAGGGTTCCATAGGAGTACGTCACTTATGAGCTCGTCCTTGCTTCTCCAGCTGTGTCCTGCGTGTCTAGTTCGTCTAACTTGGATAGTTTTCCTGATGGGAGGCAGGTGGCCGTATAGTTGGTGCCTTGTGGGGTGTTGCCGCCAGGACTTGTTCAATATTGCTCGCAACATTCATGCGTAATTGCAGTTTAACTTCTTATTCGGCCGTTTAGTTAACGTCCAAGTAGTGCAACCATATAGCAGTATCGATACGACCGCTGCCTGGAAGAAACTGGGTTTCATTTTATTGGTCAGGTCTGATTTCCATATGATCGAGAGCCTATCGATAGCTGTCCATGCCTTCGTTAGCCGTGTGTCGATGTCTTTTTCGGTCGATGAGACGCTGCTTCCTAGGTAGGTGAATTTGTCAACTAGTTTCAGAGAGGTTCCGTCTAGTGTGGAGATGTCACACGTTTGGTTATAGCACATATATTCAGTTTTGTGTGCATTGACAAGGAAGCCAATGCCTGCGTCGGCTCGTTCTATATTATGCAGTAGTGTTTCGGCTTGGTTGGGTGTATTCGCTAGTAACGCTATGTCATCGGTGTTGTCGGCGTCGGTAATTGTTTTTGCGAGGTACCTTCTGCTTCTTTTCTTTGTCAGCTCGAAGCCATTTTCTCTGAGGGAATGAATGATTAAGGTAAGATGGGAAAAAGGATGAATTGAAGAAACACAAATGGAATATATATATATATATATATATATATATATATATATATTGACCAGCTCATTCACATAATCGTTAGAGTGTTCGCCAATGGTCCGAGAGATGTGGGTTCAATCCCAGGCTGAGTCATACCAAAGACGCCAAAAATGGTATTTGATGCCTCTTTGTTTAACACTCAGCATAAGGTATGGATCAAGGAAGCGATCGAGAGAAAGAAGTTGTAGCTATTGAAAAATGGAGCCTTCGGGTCGCCCTTGACTACAGTTGGCTAACTTATATATATATATATATATATATATATATATATATATATATATATATATATATATATATGATAGAAATATGTGGAAAGTTGGATAAGTCAAACAACTCAAATTTAGATGTGTGGTATTTCGTTCGGCTTTATTTCATCTCGAACTTCTGACAGAGACTGTTTTCTGATTTTTTAAATTTTAAAGCATGTGAGGAGAAATGATAAGATGGTGGAGGGGGAATAGTTGTAGCAGTCAAATGTATCAGGTTTCATTGAAGATTTTTTTGTTTTGAAAGTGGAGAGCAGGATAAAACCTCAGTGTTTTATGCTATGGATCCTGAGGTGATGTATCATTCCAGAACTTAGAGCTTTTGCTTGTTTTATATAAAAAGATCAACAAACCTTCATTAAACATGATCAACTTCGAATATAGCAGATACATGCTAAAAATGCAAATAGCAAATTTCCTAGGACACCTCTGGTGGTGTAACGGTTAGCAAGCTAGACTAGCAAACCTACACGAGTGAGTTCGAGTCTCATTGGGCCCCCCATTCATTCGGCCTTGTGCCACATCGAAGCAAAGAGCTTTGTAAATTACTAATAGCAAATTTCCCATCAATTCTTCTCCTCCAGTCCTCATAGCTCGGATAAAATTCTTATTTTCTGCAAATTCCCCTCTCACTTATTCTTCCTCCCACTGATATCATTGTACCTGACTGAGCTTGTCATTTAATGATTCGCGTTTCGGAAGAGAGCTCTATTTGAGGCCGAAATTAATCGGTAAACGTACGGTGCCTTTCAAAATTCAGTCTATCCAAAAGTCAAACAACTCATACGGAGACTTGAATGGATCAAAAACAGAATAGGCAGACAGAAAGTGTCTGCCCCATTTATTCAAACATCTCTCTCTCTCTCTCTCTCTCTATATATATATATATATATGTGTGTGTGTGTGTGTGTGTGTGTGTGTGTACTTAATTGTCCACGGTACACAAAACCGAAAAATCTCTTTATAATTAAGCGTCAGACTTTCCCGTTATTCTCCCATTGACATTTCCCGTTGTTGACATTCGGTACGGGAAGAAATGCTGCTGTTCATCGTAGGAGGCGAATAGGTTTGCCGCCATATTTGTCCTCATTTACTTTTGGGATTAATCATATCACCAGCCACTAGGATTAATAAACAAACCAGTATCCACGCAAAAAAAAAAAAAAAAAAAAATGCATCTCCCCAACCAAAAGAAAAAAAATAAATAAATAAAAGAAATAAAATAAAAGAAAAGAAACTTCTACAAATAAAAAAAGACACTGCAAAATATGTTTTTACTGCATTTTCCATTTAACACAATAATTATGTTCGATTTTGATAAATAAAAGTCCGAGAGGATTTTTCCAGCCTCGAACGGTGCTTTTCTAACTGTTCGGCTACTCAGCCCTACACCGACTGCATTTCTGAAGAGGCGTAAGTCCCCACCCACCAACAAATTTCTTGGATATGACATTAAATAATCTGATGGTGAGGCTCCCAGGTTCACTCTGGAAGCATCTGAAAGGGTCTTATGTGTGAGTCAAGTAAAACTTAGACATTTAAACTATGTGCAAACAAATGACTTGTGATAAATTGACATTTTGAAAAAGAACTGTTTCATCATTTAACTGAGTATAAACAAATTACTGATGTTTAATTGAATTGTTAGTATTAAATAATACTTGAAAACATTTAACTGTGTACAAACAAATGATTGACTATAAATTGAATTATCCGTATTAGATAGAAATAAGTTAAACCATTTAACTGTGTTAAAAAAAGAGCTTAGGCCCTTTAAAAATATTATCTACAAAATATATTTAGAAATCATATATATATATATATATATATATATATATATATATATATATATATATATATATATAAAGAGGATTTGGCATTAAATAATCAAGAAGGGTTGATATGTATAGATGATTTAATAATCTTTTAAGGAAAATGTATTTTTTAAATAATTAAGCAAGATTTAATGATTCCTTTTTTTTTCAAATCAAAATTTGATAAATTCTTTTTTAATTTTTCTACAAAGATAACCAATATTTTGTGTGCAGAAAAAGATGTAATTCAACTGTTAAGACCAGATAAAAGATAAATTCTAATATTGATAAAATGAAGATTCAGTTGAAGGTTTTCAAGATGAAAAAAAAAAATATTAGAAATCCAGAAATCCAATCCAAGAAATTTTATTTAATACAAAAAATATAAAAATATATTTGCTTAAAAGTTCTCAAGTGATATCTTAAAGATAAATAATCAACAGTTTTATAGTATCGAAAAAAAAAGAGGCAAAATTGTAATGTTAATACAATTTAAAAAAAAAATAGACAATTTTATATGAGTTTTTTCCCTTTTTTTATGTTTACTTATATGCAGTCAGTTGGAAAAAAAAACTCGAAAATATAGTTTTGAATAATTTTTTATCAACCGATACTACAAATGTAACGGGAATTAAGCAACTGTCTTGTTAATTTCGACAGTAAAAAGAAAATTAATCTCAAACATTAATCTTTAACAAAATTTGTTAGAGATTTTCATTTTAAAATGAAACTTGGTTTCTACCTATATCAGAAACTCAAAATAGATAAACAATATAAAAAAATACGTTTGTTACTTATGGACTAAAAGGAGTTTCAAGTCGAGAGTGTCACCCTTTTTTTAAAGGAACTTGTTCAAATTACAATAATGTTCAAATTACAATAAAAGATATTTCACAATACATTAATAATTATGTATAAAAGTTATGATAACAGTTATGATCATAACTTTATAAATATTTGAATTTCGATTTTTCGACTTATGAAAAACCAGAGAAAGATCTATACGAGTTCAATGTTTTTTCTGATTCTTTTTTTTTTTGTCAAAGTATTCTTTCAAATTCAAATTTCCCTCCAATTCATTAAGCAGACGATAATTTGAAACGCTACAGCTTTTTTTTTAAAATTTGAAACGCTGGAGACTAGAATTTTCAAACCGAACACACAGACATAGCATTTCATCTCTTTTACAACACCGACTCAAGCGTTCATTTCCTCTTACAAAATATTTAAAATAAAAACGTTTGCCACAAAAATAAAACAAATATTTTTTCTGGGAATGAGTTACAATATCATTAAATAAAAAGAATATTTTTATATATGCCATAAAACCAAACCGAACCTTTGGCTACGAGTAGGATGCGACACAAGGTCAGTTTTTGGTAGAAATTCTGATGCCCAAAGACACACGGTTAAGACCCGTTCAAAAAAAAATTATTTGGCTTCATCGGCATCATCACTCCTGTTAGCAGATACTCTTCGTCTAAAAGGGAAAGTTTCAAGTTCAACATTTGTTTTTTCCGTATAAAATCATTCTTTATCGAGTCCAATTAATTCAATTACGATTAATAATTCAACTGATCAAACATCATACTGTGAAAATCGAACATTATACTGTAAAATTTTCTGTTAATTATTTCAGTTAATTATTAAAAGTCAAGTTATTTATGCCTCATCGGATATATATATATATATATATATATATATATATATATATATATATATATATAAGTAAAGTTTGCAACCATAGTCGAGGGGGGAACCGAAGGCTCCCTTTTCATCTGTTACTACACCGAGGTGTAGGTGGGGACGTTACTCATTTTCCTGGGATATATATTGTTGGAAGACGACTTTATATATATATATATATATATATATATATATATATATATGTGTGTGTGTGTGTGTGTGTGTTATTTTTATTTTTATAGCTATTCTATAATTCTGACGGTGTGAAAAAACTCAGACTATACAATTGGCTAATAAGAAATATTGCACAAATTGATTCCTGAGAAAAAAAATCAATAAAATAAGTAGATTAAAAGCATTCGTAATGCTTGAAACTTGTTAACCAACCCTGCAATACCTCGACAAAAAAACAAAAAAAAAAACAAACAAACAAAAAAACAAAAACACCGAGAGAATCACCTTACTTGAAACCTAAGTGTGCTTCATATATAAACTAGAAGGAAATTCGAATATTTCTTGTGGTCACTTTATCAATAAAATGTCTTTGGGCCAACCCTCTTTAATGAGAATTATCCTGATGATCCAGTGGGTGAAACCTAGGTAGATTACTTCTGGCTATTAAGGTATATATATATATATATATATATATATATATACAAAATTAACTTAAATTGCGAGTCAGAATTGTCCTACCAAAGTTTTACCTTAATGGATCATCAGGGAGTCTCATACCGACCAATGATAAAGGAGAAAACGCCGTTTTTTATATTCACCAAAAACCTACCCAGCTTAAAATTTACATAACAAAAGAAACAAATAAAATGAACAAAAAAACCTTACTTTTATAAAAAAAAAAAAGAAGAAAAACCTCAGGTATAAATACTCAGAAACCTATCTCTAATTATAAAGCAACCACCCCCTTTTGTGTTTACAACTATTTAAAACCTCCGACCTTTGGTTTAACATATCCCTACTTTTACAAGACACTATTGCTAACTTTTCCTCCATGCAAAGCAAACAGTCCCTATCTCCCGCCCTATATTTACGGTATTTCTTTATTACTTCCCATTTCAGTATTGGATCTATTCCTTTTTTATCCTTGACCTCCCACACATAACTAGATAACGTGGTACTATACCTATACTTCTCGGGGGAGAAACTCGTTTTATGGTTATAGCACCTATTCTTAAATTCCCCTTGTGTCGACCCAAAATATACCTTTTTATTTCTATCATTACCCGGATCACTATATACTTCCACTTTATACACGACACATTCTTGTTTACATTTGCCTTCCAGTGGGCATCTAACCTTATCCCTACAATTACATTTAGCAATCGCCTTATTTTTCTCTTTACTTAGTTTAGCTATATTACTCTTATTTATTATGCCATTGATGTTGGGCATGTAACTATAATTTAATTTAACACAATTCTTATTAAATATCTTATGTAGCGGATTCCCACTGGGGAAATTTCTTTTTAATAACTTAAAGAATTCTTTCCCTAAGTTATTGACGACCTCCATGTTATAGGGGGGATTAAACCATAGGATTTTTCTAGGTCTGTTTCTCCTTTTTTGCGTATTACTTCCCTCCCTATCCCGATATTCTAATTTGATCCTATATCCGTCATTCTTCAAATCCTTCACATATTCCTGCTTGCTTCCTTCAAAAATTTTCTTATTAGAGGAGTTATTTGATAACCTATGCCCTATTCCCTTAGGTATGTGTTTAAATACCTGTATTGGGTGGTTGGATCCCCTGTCCACATAACGCAGGTCCTGGTTCCTTTTTCTAAACGGAGATACAGTTCCATTGTATAGGTTTAAAGTAACATCAAGATAATCGGCAATTTTTTGGTCTGTTTGCATATCTAACCTAAATCCAAATTCATCAAACAGACTATGCAATCTTTTTTCTAATACCATCACATTTTTTTGGTGTGCTTTTATCCACGATAATCAAACCATCATATGGTAAAGTCCGTGGCTACTCGGGTTCGTTCAAAAATTTACATATTAGAGGAGTTATTTGATAACCTATGCTCTATTCCCTTAGGTATATGTTTAAATACCTGTATTGGGTGGTTGGATCCCCTGTCCACATAACGCAGGTCCTGGTTCCTTTTTCTAAACGGAGATACAGTTCCATTGTATCGGTTTAAAGTAACATCAAGATAATCGACAATTTTTAGGTCTGTTTGCATATCTAACCTAAATCCAAATTCGCCAAACAGCCTATGCAATCTTTTTTCTAATACCATCACATTTTTTCGGTGTGCTTTTATCCACGATAATCAAACCATCATATGGTAAAGTCCGTGGCTACTCGGGTTCGTTCAAAAATTTCCTTATTAGAGGAGTTATTTGATAACCTATGCTCTATTCCCTTAGGTATGTGTTAAATATTGAAGAAATCAAAGAATTGCAAGAAACATTCCAAAATAATTCTGTCCTCAAATGTACTTATGAAGTAAATATAAATGATAAAATTCCTTTTCTTGATGAACTAATTGAAGCAAACAATAATAATTGTAACACATCTGTATATAAAAAGAACATTCTAGTAATGATTCATGCATTCTAAATTATAAAAGTGAATGTCTATACCAATACAAAATAGTCATAAAAAATCTGTTAAATCGCGCAAAACAAATCTCTTCATCCAATAAAATATTTCATGATAAATTAAAAAATAACAAACAAGCCCTTATTTGCTATAGATTTCCAAACAACTTCGTAGATTCACAAAGTAAACCAATGATTAACAATAAGAATAAAATAAATGATAAAAGTTATGTAACACAAAATAATTAGAATCCTATTAATTTATTTTATTGTTATCAAATGCATCCGAATTTTATATCAGATAAAAAAAAATACTCAAACCATAATACATAGATATATATCTTCCACAGACTATAAATATAAAATAAGATTTATAATTTACAATAAAAAATTTAAAACATTAAATCTAGTTGTTAATAATAATTCTTTCCCTCCTACAAAGATAATGGAAAAAACCCAATGTTATTTATCAATTTAAATGTCCGTTGGGAAATGAATCTCCGACAATTAAAAAAAAAACGTTGTGGTTATACCACAACAAAATTATCAAGGGGACTCACTCTACACCTTTCAGATTCTAGCTCCATATGTCAGAATCAAAAAAATAATAATATTATAATAATTGTCTTAATTCAACATATAGAAATATTTTACTTTATAATTGAAAAATACTCTATATAGTCAATAATGTCAAAAAATTAAAAACCTAGAAGCTTTTTATATAAAATTTAGACAAACCACTATTAACAGAATTAACTTTGAAAGCTGTGATGATATTCTGATATCTTTAAAATAGATGGAACAATCCATATTACAAAAGATAGAACAAATCTTATTCTACTTTACGTAATATAAATATTTAAAAATAAACTGCCACTACCGCTTACTATCACCTTAGTGATAAAAAGAAGCCTCACTTTGGTGATAAAAACAAAAATAGAATAATAATTTAATTTAGATTTCAAACAACTTTGATTTACGAATAAACATACACATTTCCTTGATAATGGTTCCAACAAGAACCAAAAGTACTCGGTATAACACAGATAGCTTCTTTGGAGAAACCATCAAAAAATTTCAAGATTGTAACATAAAAAAACATGAGGACTCTTGAAAGAAAAAAGAAAAAAAAACTTTAAAATAACAAGGATTCGATTTTATTTAATCAAACCGGTTTATATATATATATATATATATATATTGTGGTGACCGATTGGCTAATTCAAACAGCATGTTACTTTATGTGTACAGGTAAGGGAATCGCATTCATTATACGTTCATATATACTTTTTAGTGTAGTTGTTTCTGAAAAGTTTTGAATATAAATAAATTTCAAACAGATTTATTTGAACAATAGATGAGACCCTAGCAGATACTCCACTACTTCGAGAGTATCTATCAACCCAACACTTATACCACAACCGAGTAAAGCTGGCTTGAATTTAAAGTTTTTCTTCTTCTTGATTGATTGCTTAACCAAGGCTAAAGAACCCAATATGCCCTACTATTTACTCTTAGATGAAGTGAGAAGAGATGGATTCACATCTCTTCCATTAGCTTGAAGTGAGACGCAAACAGGATTTGAAGTCAGATTGTCTACTCCATTTCCTTCTCTGTTAAGGGGTACTCGACACTTCTCAGATCTCCGGAACTGGAGCCTCACCACCGGATGCAGTTTAGTGACTTACTCAGGACACTCCCTTTTTTGCAAGGGATACAGTTAGCATATTCTAAGCCAGGCAGACAAGGTCATCCAGGTGATATTTTCTTTTCGGCTCAAATGTATCAATGCTTGGAAGAACCGCTCATAACATCAGCTAGTAGGAAGCCTTATGAGGGATAATTCTTCGGAAATGAGTCTGGACTATTGAATTAGTGAAGTAAGGAAACACAGAACGAAGAAAAAGCAAAAGTATCGTTCTTATTCATTAAGGAAACCTATGACGGGTCAGTGTTTAATGTAGCGTCTCTATACGTTTGACCTTTTCGCCATCATTGATTCCGGATCAATGAAACCACCGTTCGCTCGCCGAACCATTGATCCAATATGAAGATTTCACAAAGAGAGTACACAGGCAACAAATTTCGCGGTTCAGTTGACTAACTGGTAAGTTTTTAAGTTGAACAATTGTACTGAGCATACGCCGACTGGACAAAGTTGATCTAGACTGTTTATCTCTCTCTCACCTTTCTTTTCGATTTCAAAATTTTTATCATCGAATTTTATGAGCGTTAAAGGGGGAAAAAAGAGAGGAGAAGTATATAGTAAATTATCAAATGGTACTATTTACCAACCCCTCCGCTCGGGCAGGATATGACACAAGGTCAATTTTTAAGCGGAGTTTAACAGGTTTGAATTCAGAGTTTTCCTTCTCCTAGACTAGTTGCCTCAACAAGGCTGAAGAACCTAGTCCGTCCTACTATTTACCCATAGCTGGAGGGAGAATAAGGGGGTTCATACCTTTCCCAAGGGTATTTGCCCGAAAGTGAACATAATAGCGCGACTGGAGTACGAACTCGCGTACTACGATTCCGCAGTTCATCGCTTTAACCATTACACCACGAGGACACCCCCTAAATTATCAAATGGTGATTCATGCTCAGTTGGAACAGACCCCGGAAATAGAGTCTTTAAACTTGTGGGTTGATCTATAATATTTATTTGAGGTGAATAACATTTGATTTGATTTTGGAACAAAAATCTCACCTTGTAAATTCAGAAAAAAATATTTTTCCATATTTATGGAAGTTTGATCAAAGATTCATATTAACTGTTTTTTGTCGATCTATAACCAAAATTTCCATTCTCTCTCTCTCTCTCTCTATATATATATATATATATATATTTCGTTGAACATAATAGACATTTTTTGTCTATATATTTTTTTGGTTGATCCTTTCGTATTGATTTTATTATATTCGGCGGGAATTGGTTGATGTATCTTCCATAATTATTTATTTCCCAAGTACTTTATGCCCGACTTTTGGCCATCATCAGGGGAGGATCTATAACAAATGTGATGTAACTTTTGTATGTTCATTACTACTTTGTAAGAAGATCGTCTGTACCGTTGAAGAGACAAATTACACTCTGTAAGAATAACATCTTATTTCTGTTTCCTAGTTAGTATTGTTTCTATTAATCCTTATGTTACCTATCTTCAGTGCTGGCAAGTCTTCTTCGTCCTATTTCATCTCTCGGATGTTAGGCCTTATGCCTCATCATTAGTTTTCTTGTTATGTTGTCCATTTGTTAAAGTTCTACCCTAGTCCATTTTTTAGAATGGTCCCGAGTATCTTACAAAGTGTTTATCCGTTTGATGAGATTCCTGCAGTAAAGTTTGGTCTCGAGAAGTTTTTCATTCGCCAGATATACTCTTCTATATTTTCCTTTCATCTCCTCTAGTTTGATGATGTCTGCTTCTAATAATTCCAAGTATTTGTAAGTTTCCTTTTCTCCGAACGTTCTGATTATTTCTTGATTTTGTAGTTCTATTCCTTTTATTCTTTGCTTTTTTTCCCGCTTCTCATTATTAGCTTGGCACATTTTTCTCAGCTAAATTCCATCCCTATATCCTGACTGTATATTCTGATTGTTTGTATTTGAGTCTCCTATTCTTTTCCATTTTTGGCACACAGCTTGATGTCGTCCATGTACGTTAGGTGATAAACCATTTCTTGCGATTTAGTAAATATGTCGTCTACAGTGCATTTTCTAAGTATATGATCCAGTGGCATCATTGTTATTATATGTAGTAATGATGACAGCACATCTTCCAGGAATATACCTCTCTGGATTTTCACCTCAGCTAAAATTGTTCCCCCTGCTGTCAATTCCGCTTTCCAGGTTTCATGATGAACTTTATAACTTTGTCAGATATCTTGAACATTTTAAGACCATTTATTATCCAGTTTTGTGGGACCATATCTTATGCCTTTTTGTCGTCAATCCACGCCATGGCTATATTTTCTGTTTCGCTTTGCTCTCCTTGTGGATGAATTGATCAATGTGGCATAGACTGCCTTTTCCTCTTGTTCCCCGGTGGAGTCCTTCCTGTTCTTCAGGAAACAGATTGCGGTTTATGAGCGAGTGATACTTCTCCTCCCTAATCTGTGCTGTATTTTCTACATATTTAGGGGCGTTTCCTTTTTGGGGGTATTTTTGGATCAGAGTCTTTCCTTTGTGCATCCATTTCTTCTAAGTATCTATAAATTTTGTGAACCAGTCTATCAGCTGTAATAAAATATCTTACACTCCCTCTTCCTTGTGTAGACAAGAACTATATATAGCGAACATTGCATTCACCGGCGTCTTGCTTCGGAGATTAGTAATGTTTTACTAACCTCTATCGATTTATTGTACCCTCTATTGTAATAAACCTTTCTTTCTTTCTTTCTTTCTTTCTTTCTTTCTTTCTTTCTTTCTTTCTTCGATTATCGTGTTGGGTGTTCTTTCCACTCGAGTAACAACCTTGTTTACTGTAACCCTTTCCAAGAATACAAAACTGTCATAGATCCTATTTACCAACCCCTCCGCTCGGGCAGGATATGACACAAGGTCAACTTTTAAGCGGAGTTTGACAGGTTTGAATTCAGAGTTTTCCTTCTCCTAGACTAGTTGCTTCACCAGTCTGTCCTACTATTTACCCATAGCTGGAGGGAGAATAATTGGATTCATACCTTTCCCAAGGGTATTAGTGCTATGTGAAAATGCAATCAGTCTCGTCCAGGATTTGAACTTGAGTCACCGTGTCCATTTCCTACGACGATAGCAATTACACCACGGGCATAGATGGAAATAAATTTTGATAACCAGTTTAGCGAGGAAGAGTAGTTACTTTGTTACCCACTCGCTTTATTGATGGAAAATAAAGGAGTTGAACCAAGGTATAGAAAAGTTTTTAAGAGGGTTTAATGGCAGCCAGAATAAGGGGTACCTTTATGCTGCAAGTCTCGTAGGAAGGAAGGAAGGAAGGAAGGAGTTATTGAGTGGAGAAGGAATTATAGCAGCTAAAAGCCTGAGCGTAATGTGTGCCGCTACAGTCGAGGCAAAGCTGAATGTCTGAGCAGAATATGTGTCGCTGTAGACGTAGCAAAAATAGCATTTGCTCTTTAAGGACAGGAATGATGTAGTCGCCCATGAATGTGTGGTCCTGGTTGCTGTAGGAGAGAAGCATGAAAGTCTGCAGAAAAGGTTGCCCAGGAATGAGGTAGCTGGATGTCTGAGTAGAATTGCGCGTCGATGTAGACATAGCAAAAGTTAGAGGCGACATAAAGGTGTTCCTGCGTGTGGCGGATTACGTGTATCTAATTAATTTTCGACTGGGAACCCTTGGTCTAAGAGAGTAGACCCAAGAGTAAATTCTCGGCAGAGTAAATTAGACGGCTTTCCTCATGGTGTTGTGATTCTGCTGCTATGAAGGGAGCGGACAAAAAGTACGTCTGTACTGCTCGAAAGGTTTTGAGGAAGAGGTAGTTTGGCGGGCTTTCACCATTTTTATGTTGTCCGGGAAAATGGTCCGGTCTGAATAGGATAAGTCATCCTCATTGGGTGAAAATCTGTGATGACCATAACGGTCAAATTAATTTACGCGCCAAACAAAAACAAGAAGTTCTTTCTGCTACAACAGAATCCATGCATTCCATCATGGCCTAGTGTTTTCCAATTCAGTACTTTTTGAGTGTTTCTCTGTTTGAATCCATATGTATTCCTGCTTCAAGTCTTTCTCCGAATCCTTCTAATTCTTTTTTCATGTTATTTATCCATTTGGCTTTCCGTTAAGTTCTTTCTATTCCCATATTTCACTTTAAAATTGTTTTGTTTCCTTTGCATCTAGCTGTTGGTATGTACTAGAGCATTCTCTGCCTACTTGTTCGTAGAATTTTCTTTCGTTATTTTTTTATGTTCTGTTATGTTCTGTTTTGTCTGAATCACTTGACCCTGTCTCTGTATCTTTTAAATATCTCTTCTTTCTCTAATATCTTCTGATTTATCTCCTCAAATTTTTTTGTTCAATTTGCCTGCTGCCTTGTTTTTGTCTTTTTATTCCAAAACATTCCCGTATTTTACTCCCTTCCTTAACATCTTCGATTGTTGACGTCATTCCTTTACCTGAGTTTCCAGTCTAATCGCTGTGCTTCAGGAAACTACCGATTTTATCACAGACTAATTTCGATACTGCATAGATCAGCTCGTTTCATTCCGTGATGTTGTCCGTTGGAATATTTGTTTATAATTTTTTTTTATATTTTCTGTTTCTACCTTGATTTTTTCCATCCTTGGTTCTTTAGAGATGGTAATGTGGTCTTCTTTCCAGTCAAGATTTTCTTTATTAACTCAATATTTATTTTATGTTATTTTTCTGTGGTGTTGGGGTTTTGGGATGTTTTGTTTTCCATTATTATGCGTTTCATTTCGGTTAGCGTCTCGGTTAACTATTAGGGTATTGTTGACATGTTTCCCTATTTATTTGTTGATGTATTTCTAGTATTTGATGGTCAGAAAACCAACCTCTCCTTATTATCGACCTAGCTTGGTCTGCAAGTCTTTGGCTTCTTGTTTTAAATCTAGCGCATTCCGCCCAAATTTCTCTCATTTTTTTTCCCATTCCCTTTTTGTGTAGGATTGCTCCTAGAATAAAAGTGAAGCACATATTTATTGTTTTCCCTAGCTCATTTTCTTCATTGGTGTCTCTGGGTTGAGCTATTGCTTCGTTCGTTGTTTGTGTATCTGAAATTAGAACAGCCAATACTTGCAGGATGCCGATTGAGGCACCTGCTCATCATGACACCAAAACTGTTGTTTGGGTCCCGCTTTGAACTATGTTCCGATTTAGATTTTCGTTTTCAAGGAGAGGAATTATATTGTAAATTGAATTAAAATGACCTGAAAATCCGGCAAATACCGCGCGTGACACACGGAAACACTGGACAGCTGTTTGCCGGATTTTCTGGTCATGTTAATTCAATATACTATATAATTCCTCCACTAAAAAAGAAAATGAACATCTATTTAATTCCCATGAGGTTATAATTACGCGGTTGCGTATCTACAATTCTCTTGGGAAGATGTGACCCTAGGGGGTGACCGTATCCTCTGTAAGAGTACGGATGTAACTTATAAGACACATCTAGTTAAGTGGCCGCGCAATTGTCAAGACTTGTTGATTTGGGACCGCTTGTGTGCGTTGTGGTCTATTAGCTCAGTGGTAGAGTTTCGGCTCTACATTCTATGGCCGCTGGTTCGATCTCGAGTGGGGAAAATCACGTTATATACTGCTAATGAGGCTTAATAAGATCAAAACAGTTGTCCAGTGGTTCTGTACGTCGCGTATAAGTGTTTGCCGGATTTTCTGGTAATTAAATTTACAATGTTTCCATTTGTCATTTTTTCATGGGTAATATATGGTAGCTATATCAGACCCAGGGTGTTGTTTATTATCTGTGCTCCAGTCACAGATGTGACCTAACTCTCTTAAAGTAAGAGAACAGTTAAGCGGGTCACAAAAAATTCCTTGTAAATTTGCTGAGTTTTAACTTAGTTAAAGTCCAAAGGGAAATTTTTTTTTTTTTTACCTACTATATGTTTTATCAGTTGCATTGGCGTAGAATTGATATGTTGTACTTTAAACGCTGAGGTATTGTTACATAGCCACAATTAACGCCATGTGCGAAAAAGACATATAATGTTCATAACGATAGAATATAGGAATCTCGGAATTCAAAAACACGTAACGACTTCTTGTTCAGGTACGAAACCTTTTTATCAACTTTGAGTTTAAGGTTTCGACATAAGGAGAGAGACACAGTCTTGCTGTGCTGTCTTATTCATTTGGCCCCAATCTCGTGCGGCACCCATGGCGTGCAAATTCGTCCCGCCTCCGCGAGCCCCAAAAGTCGAACCTCTTTGTTCGGCGTCTAGTTTTAACTCTTTTAACTTTCTTCGAAATCCCCCAAATCCTCCACGCGCTTCCGGTGCGTGACGTCACCCGCACTTTGTCACCCGTTTCATTATCTCAGGCTATTATGACATCTCTGAGTGCCATGTCCGCTCTGTGCGCGCGCCCGCGTTACCACCTGCATCAAGGTTGCACCTAACTATCCCATGTGCTGAGCCGAAAGTTTCCCAGCCTAACTAAACCCAAAGGCATGAACCGAAATCCCTTGGCTATTATATTACAGTATTTGATGGTATTCCTTTATTGTGATTTTTTCTCTGTTTTTTTTTTAACAATGTAATATCCTTTGTGATTTCCTGTTAAAGCCGCTTTGGTTAAAAAGACTTAGTCGCTTGACTAGAAAGAATATTCTACGTCAGCTACTTTAACACATCACTTATTACCACCCCTTCTTTTCTTCCCTTTCTTTTTTAAAGATCTATTATATATATATATATATATATGGAACACTTATTCTATTTACCAACCCCTCCGCTCGGGCAGGATATGACACAAGGTCAATTTTTAAGCGGAGTTTAACAGGTTTGAATTCAGAGTTTTCCTTCTCCTAGATTAGTTGCCTCACCAAGGCTGAAGAACCTAGTCTGTCCTACTATTTACCCATAGCTGGAGGGAGAATAATTGGATTCATACCTTTCCCAAGGGTATTAGTACTAAAAATAAAAAAATACAATCAGTCTCGTCCAGGATTTGAACTCGTGTCGCCGTGTTCATTTCCTACGACGATAACAATTACACCACGGGCACCTCCTGTTCATATATGGAACACTTATAGCCATTATCAATCGGGGTCAGAGTGGACCTGGGAGTAGTGGTAATGATGGGATTAATCAAATCTCCAGAGTTCCAGAACTGGAGCCTGACCATCAGATACACTTTAGTGTCAGACCCAAACCTCCACCTATTTTTGGGTGGTTCTTGCTCCCCCGGAGGGGAGACAGCCGGCATAATCTAAGTCAAGTCAACTGGGCGAAAGGTTGAACAAAGGTAAGGGAGAAGTAAATCATAGTAGACAGAATTCTTAATTGCCTTTTTTCAAATTAAGATAGACCTATTATTATTTATGGTAGAATATTTGTACGCTGAGAAATATTCACACAAATTTAAACCGGAAATACCATTCTAACATATTCTGAACAATTGTAAAAAAATTTTGGTGAAATTACTACAATAAACATACGTAGTGGCTAACGTGCTAGATTTGTGACTTCGTAGTAAGTGAGTTCGAACTCCAGGCGAATTATCACGCTCACTTTCGGACTAATATCCTTGGAAGAGGTATGGACTCTCCTATTCTTCCAGCTATGGGTAAAATAGTACCACTATTGTTCTTCTTCAAGGATGGCTTTGGCTTTACATAACCCACGAATGTTATATAATAGCCGGCTCAGCACATGGGTTAGTTGGGTGCAACATTGAGGCAGGTGTTAACGCGGGCGCGCGCGGGTGGATGGGGGTGTCACTCAGATGTCATAATAGTCCGAGACGTAACGCGTTTACAGGGTGCGGGTGACGTCACGCACCGGAAGCGCGCGGAGGTTTGTGTGAGAATTTGAAGAAAGAGAGAGTTGGAAACTCGACACCAAACGAGAAGGATCGACTTTTGGAGCTCGCAGACGCGAGGCGAACTTGCGCCCTATGGGGGTCCGCTCGAGTTGGGGGCCAAATGAATAAGACAGCATAGAAGATTGAGTCTCACCTCCTTACGTCGAAACCTTTAACTCAAAGTTGATAAAAAGGTTTCGTACCTGAACAAGAAGTCGTTACGTGTTTTCGAATTCTGAGATTCCTATGTTCTATCGTTATGAACATTATATGTCCATTTCGCACATAGCGTTAATTGTGTATATGGCTATGTAACACGAAGGTGAATATGCCATTAAATAAACAACGCTACACCAAAAGTTATAGAAAAATTCATTTATAGAACTATCCAACCACAATGACGAAAATAAAATTTAAAAAAAAGATAAAAAATAAAATAAGATAAAGAAATGATAAAAAAAAAGGAAGAAAAGATTATTGAACGAAGAATGGAAAATTTGGTTATGTGAAGTAAATAACTTATTTTTGTTGGAAAATATATTTATCTTATTTTTGAGGTAAAAAAATGAAGTAGATTGAGATAGATAGCTAACGCACTAGTTTAGGAAAAGATCAAGGTTAATAACGATACTATCTCAACCAAGAATAATAATAAGAAACTAACAATAAAACAATTGCTTGTTTAAAGAAAAAAAGAAACAAAAACAGGTTATAAAAAACTAAAAGATAAATAATGAAACAAATAATTTCCGTTTTTTAAAAGCAAGTTGTAACAACGTGTTTCAAGTTTCCAGTTTCCAATGTCTTGAACCAAAAATGTTTTAAATCAAAAATTATCTGATTAAAAGTTTCCTTCATCAGTCATTCTTATTTCAGTTGTGAAAGAGAGCGTATCATAATTTAAATGGAGGAAATGAAATTGCACATTCATGTAATGTTGTGAGAATTAAAGAAGAACAAAAATGCTACAGAAGAAAATTTCTAATGTTTATAACTAAGTTGTCATTACTGACTGCCAAGGTTTGGTTTCTTTGTTTAATGGCATATCAACCTTTATAGGTTATTTAATGCCAATGCTATTCTCCTAGAAGAGCAGTAGTCTGACTGCCAAGTCTGAAACTGGTTTTCAAAGTTTCCTTCTGCGATACGTCATTAAGTAATGAACCCCGATTAGAACGCTTATCAGACCTCGATTTAAGAAAAAATGGTGGAATGCAATCCGCGTAAAAGCAGTCCAGAATTAACACTTGACCGTAATAATATGCCGCCACTTCAAAAAGTTCGGAAAAGTGAGCATGAAAATCTTTCAAGAAAACTCCTCGCACTCATCAATCAATAGGAGAAACGTTGTGCTTCTCTATGATAATGCTAGATCACATTCAGCAAGAATCACGACAGGAAAATATTGTATTTAGGCTGGTCTGCCCCATCTTTACCACCACATTCACCAGACCTTTACCAAATGATTAGAATGTTTTTAATTCACAACAAAATTCTCTGAATGACAAAAACTTTTCTCAAGAGAATCAGGTGAAAACGTTTGTGGAAAGCCTCTTGAGCTCAAAACCAGTTGAATTTTCTTTGAGAAGAATCAACACGCTACCTTATGAATGGCCAAAGGTGGTTCAAAATAATAACGAATATATTATTGATTGAAATTTATTCATTGTTAAATTATTCATGAACAAATTACATTTTACTAAAACAGAAATTATTTATGATTCAACCGAATAGTAATTCATTTTCAATTTTCTTCTTTTTTTCTTTTTTAAGAGCTGATTTTTAAATGAAAATATTCAATTTAGCTAACCCCATGAGAGACAACTTTGCCCCAAGTTTGATACAGGCTAACTAGAAACTTGTCGGAGGCGAGAAACGCCAACGTTTCGTGACAATATATCAAAGAGCTTGGCTTCAGGGTTTCCTTCTCTTGGGCGCCACCTGAAAGAACAAGGATCAGCTTTATCACACTGATCTCAAATGAGCATTCGTATGTGGGAGAACCTCTGACAAAAGAATGATCTCAGGGGATTGAGTAAATACTGAGGCAAGAAGAGGTAGTTGTTCTAATGACACAAGTTATATAAAACCAGCAAAAAGGAATGTTATATATATATATATATATATAGGGAGAAAGTATGTGAAATTCGTGCTGTCAGCGCGACTTGATGCTGCTGCTGATAATGATGATATATATATATATATATATAATTCAAATCTATAGTTAAAACGTAAAATGGTGTTCTGCATACAAGAAAGTTGAAAAAGTTTACAATTGTTCAACAAAACAAATAATATATATATATATATATATATATATATATATATATAAATAAAAAAAGGGTAAATTGTTGTAAATCTCTGAGTTTCATGTCTCAAATCATCAGATAAGATTGTATTTATAAGTCTGAAGTCAATATGTTAGACATGTGGATACAATATATATATATATATATACACGTGTGTGTGTGTGTGTGTGTGTGCGTGTGTGTGTGTGTTTGAGCAGACAAGGAAGACTCTAAGATTTGTCTGCCTGTTCTTTTAACAAAACATGCATCAACGAAATACGGCTTTTCCATAAACACTTGTCACGTGATGTCCCACTGAGACGATTGAAATATGATTACTACTGTCCTCCTGTTTGGATTAACAGTGGCAAGCCGTCGGAGAATGACCGTTAAGGCATGATAGTAAATTAGGGCAAGCTATCTGTACTCAGTAACCTGACTTGGGTGACATATAGTAGCCCAAATGGATCGCCTGGCCAGGGGGAAGAAGAGAGAAGCCAAATGATTGGCAGGGACCCCAAAACGGAAGTGGGGACTCCTTCCCGTCAGCGGAAATAGATGATAAAAATGTTAGTTGTTGGACAGGGTTCGTAGGGGACAGACCCAAAAGCCAAGTACTCCGGGTAGAAGAAGACAAAAAAAACATCTCGGACACGAAGGAGCCATTTTCTTCAAGCCAGTGTTACAAATAGCATAAAGTCTATTAGCCCGTAAAAGAAGAAAGATTCTCCACAGGAACTCCATCAAAGAAAAAAGATAAGTAAACTTTGGGACCATTTCTCCTAATACCCAATTTTATATCCCCCCTCTCTCTCTCTATCACAATTTGAAGAAAAACGAAAGAACAGAAAAGAAGAAAGACATTTATGTTCATGGACTGTTCATTTATTATATATTTGACACTTTGAAGGTGTATATCTATGTGTAGTAAAAGATTCATGTATTTTAATGTTCCCACGTGGTCTAAGTTGTTATTTGTGGCGTCTGCTACGAATTTGCTACTTCATGTTTCTTTTCCAGCTTCTGTTCGCCTTATGTTATCTCGCTTAAAATTGTCCTATAAATTCCTTTAAAATATCACACGGGAAACCGGAATTGCCGACTACTATAATTAATATTATTACGTCTCAACTTAGAGGTCCATATCTTCCATTGTCTAGGGGAGGAAGACTAGCGACCTGGTGGGTGTGTATGGTGTGAAATTTGGAACCCCTTGCCAGCGGCAGTCAGTCTAGCCCTAAATTAATCCCTCACATAATATGCCAGTTCTTATATGCCTGAGAAAAAAACTCTGAACGAGGACTTATTCTACAAGGGATCAAGTGCCAACCTGCCCCGTCTTCACACGTGCGAAAATAAAGTCCTGTTCTGGGATAAAAGTGAAGTTTTCGCGTCACACACTGCATTAAACTTGCTAGTCTCCATTAACCCCGTTATATAGAGACTACATTAAACCTATTCAATATAAACTACAATAAGCTTGTCTTATTTAGACTACATTAAATTTTCTATTTATAGTCTACTTTAAACCTGTTACATGACTACATTAAACTTGCCGTATATAGTCTATTTTAAAACTGTTAAATATAGTCTCCATTTAAACTGTTATATATAGACTACATTAAACCCTGTTTAATATAGTCGACGTTTAACCTGTACTATATTGCCCATTAACCCTGTTCTATATTGCCCAGTCCTTACCATCAGATCGTTTAGTGTCATATCAGGACACTCATTAGTGGGGGGTCTTACCCCTCTGCAGAGATGCAGTCGGTGTATTCTACAGCCCCAGCCGACTGGACAATTAAACCTAATGATTTAATATACTTTATATGTCAGCGTATAAGACGTCATTTTTAACTTTAAAAAATATAAAGCTGAAAGATCACAATATGTACGGTTCGTACGTCACCTTAAATTAGTTGAGTGGCTGCCTTAGAAAGGCTAGGCTTATATGTCGAGTATAGCTCAAAAACCTACATTTAAACCAACGTTTTTAGGAGTCGTCTTATACATTCAGGTGTCTTATACGATAGTATACATAGGACAAATGAACAAGATCACCCCCTCAATTAATTGACCTTAACACAAAGAAACATCTGTGCTGAACTGAATAAAAGGATTCATACAAAGAAGAGTGACAAAAATTGTGAAAATAGTAAAAGATGATAGTCATAGTGAGAGATTAGAGGAATTACGATTAAGTTCTTTCAAGAAAGAAGAATGAGAGGTGATCTAATATAAACTTTCAAAGTAATGGAATTTCTAATTATGGTAGACTTTTTTCAATATTTTCCCTCGAACTAAGTTTTCTAACGAATTGTATTTTTTTTTTAATAGAGTAATATGATTTATTATAATTCATTATAATTTTGGAACAAATTCTACATTATTACAGTATTTTATCAGATAAGACATTAGATAAAAAAAAAAACAGTTATAATGTAGAAATGTTTAAGATTAAATTGAATGATTTCAGAAAAAAATGGTAAAGAAAGAATTTAAGAGAGCATTTTTGGGAACTATTGGAAAAATGACTTGATAGAATTTGATGTGTGTACAAATATAGTAATCATAGAGTATGTGTTCTGTGCGAAGATTTTTTAAAAGGCTGATCTGACAAGATAGTAAAAAACGGAAATGCACAAGGAGACATTAAAACAAAACAAAACAAAACAAAACACAACAAAAAACAACAAAAAACAAAACAAAAAACAAACAAATGCTAATATAAATTGAATCGTAATTCTGAACATAAGTATCAAATGCAATGGTTTAAAATTTAGTATTTTCAGCAACAATGTTTTTTTTAATGGCATCTCAACCTTCGTGGGTTATTTAATGCTAAAGCCATCCTTGTATTTATAAGTAGAGTAGTGGTACCTTTTAAACTAGATCCCGTGGGATAGGCGAAATCATATCTTTCTGTCGTATAGTGGCTCGTACCACGTGACTTCTGGTATCGCGGAAGTATAAAAGAGAAAAGACAGAGATAGCTCTGGAAGGACGTCGGTCAGTAGTAAGACCAACTTCAGGCGTAAAACTATCAGCGCAAGACTTATATTTGTCGGACTGTACCACTTGAGATATTAAAAATTAACTCTATTTCACTGTGTATCTCTTCCTTAACACGATAAAACACTTTCTAAAAAGCATTTATTTTTTCAGAAACTGAAAGTGAAAGTAATAGCGCGACTGGAGTTCGAATTTGCTTATTACGATGTGGCAGTCAAGGATATTAACCACTACGCCACGGTGACTCTTCATCCGTAATAATGGCTTATGAGCTACCTTGTTAAGGCATGTGAGGTCTCCCAGACAATAGAAGTTGCTTTATTTACGTTTTGTTGCGTGTCCATGTGCATCCATTGGGTTTGCATTCATTTTCTTGTGTGTTTGTATGTTTATGTTTGTAAGTGTGATTGTGCATGCACGTGTGTGTATGTGTGTGCGAGTGTATGTGTGTGTGTGTCCTAGGAATTGACGTGTTTGTCATTACTTTCCCAGCCACTTGGCTGAATATGAGATGAGGTCAAAGCAAAACTGCCAGTCTTTCAAATATAAACAATTTAAGGCAAAGCAAATGTTTCGACTTGTTGGCCTCCATTGTTTTTGAAAAAGAACAGGAAGTAGATTGTGGGAATTGACAGCTTTCGTTCTGATTAATCTAATTTCATAAAATCAACCCCCTGAAATATAACAATGGTTACAACTGTGGGTAAGAGAGCATCAAGTTTATCGTTCAAATAACAGGTAGTTTGGTAGAATACTTTTTTGTACTTCATCTTAAAAAAAGAATTTACATATTGAAATACGTATAGCCAGAACTTTCTATAGGAAAATGATGGTAAAGATCAACAGAAATTAGTGGTCATGAATATTTGAACGAACACGTAATTGTTTTTTATTGCCTAAGGTTGCTGGGGAAGAATTTTTAATTAGATTATCAATTTGGCAACTTTTTCAAATATCAGCCTGATTTCTTTTATTGATTCTAATGGCATGTCAACCAATCAAGTGTTATTTTACGCCAAGTGGTTAGCGAATCGCATTCATAGTCACTTTTTTTATGTAATCGTTTCTTAAGAGGTTTTGTAACCGTCCTATCGAATACTAGTAATTTTTAAACAGTTCTATTTGATCCAATGATGGGATCCTGACAGGTGAATTTGATCAAATGATGGGATCCTAACATGTAAATTTGATCCAATGATGGGATCCTAACTGGTGAATTTGATCCAATGATGGGATCCTCACAGGTCAATTTGATCCAAAGATGGGATCATAACAGTTACTACATTTCGAGATCAGAGTGAATCGGAGAATAATGGCAATTAAAAAGTAATGTATATTTCTCAGATCTTCAGAACTGGAGCCTCACAATTAAACGCTTTTTAGTGACATACCTAGGACATCCTTTTTTGAAGTGGGGTGGGGTTTACAGTAGCAACTGGGGCCAAAAATCAAAGACACGAGTCTCGTACTGATGAAGTTGTATATCTTTATTTGCGCACGTGTTCAGCGTAAAATGCGTACGTTCTCCAACTATACACCCTTCAACGTGAAAACTGAAACAAAACAAATGCACTCGGAAATGTTCCAAAAGAGGAAACACACCACGAAAGTGATGATTTAAATCGAATCAATTCATCAAGAGAATTCACGTGCTTACCTCTTTTTGCCTTGCTAGTGACCCACAAAGAAAAACGTTAGTCTCACATGCCAGTCGATTTGAGAAAGACCGAATTCGCGCCAGCCGGTGTTCAGGCCGGAAGTTCCTACCGCACCTTCCTCCCGGAGGTGACCGGAATGGGAGGCAAAGTTCAATCTAAAAACTATACCGGTTGAAACGCAAAGTCTTACATTAACAGTGGGGTATCGGCAGGAGATACTGTGAGCGTATTCAAAACTCGGTCGTCAAAGGAGTAACAGAGTGAATTCGTTCTTTCTATTTTAAAAGAATCGAAAAACAAAATAAACCAACTTTTCTTTCATTTAATTATTTAAATCTATTAAAATAATTTCCAGTTATTTGAAATTAAAAACTGCCAAACATGGAAGTCATGTGACGTTATTTAAGTAACAATTAGGTTCTCCTTTTCGAATTATCCAACTCTCCACATATTTCAATCATATATATATATATATATGATTGAAATATGTCGAGAGTTGGCGAAATCAGACTATTAAAACCAAATTAGAGGCGCGATATTTCGTTCTTTCATTTCATTTTTAAGAACAGTTCTTTAAAATGAAATAAAAGGACGAAATATCGCGACTCTAAATTCGTTTTAAGTGTCTGATTTATCCAACTTTCATATTGTCAGATTCACCACAATCTATCATTTCATATATATATATATATATATATATATATATGTATATATTTCATTAAATAATGTGTTTTTTAATATTCTATTTTTCTTGATAATGTTCTATTTCCGTTGATGGCGTTCTGTTTTAAATTCGTTCGATGTCATTGGCATCTCAGTTTTATCCAACTATACATTTACATAATTTCGTAATGTCATAAAACCCCTAAAAACTAAAAAAAAAACAACTCTTTACACATACAAACAACCCCTGATGATGGCCTATGAAAGGTCCGAAGGAGTTCGGGACAATTTTGGTAAATTCATCTACCAATTCCAACCTAAAACCAAAGACACTAGTCAAGAAACTTGAAAGGACCTTAATAAAATTATATAGACAAAATGTGTCTTTATTATTTAATCAAACATGCTTAAATGAAAGACTGCTGCCCAACTACATGCGCGCACACACACACACACACACACACACACACACACACACACACACACACACACACGTATATATATATATATATATAAGAAAAAAAGATAATTACTGTTACTATAAGTTTCTTATGGTACAAAATATTACATTCTTCGGACATAAGAAGATTCTTCTATGGTTTGTTGTATCACGCGAACGTTCTTTGACCCCTGATTCTGCAATATTAAGCTTGTAATAACAGAACGTGTTTAATTGTCTTTTTAGTTTTTATATAGCTCAGCTTGTGAGTATCCGAGCACTCAAAACTTTATTACCAACGTTTGCTTTTTTCTAATTGATTTTTCTTATAGCTAACACACACACACACACACACACACACACACACACACACACACACACACACACACACACACACACACACATATATATATGTATATGTTTGTGTGTGTGTCTGTGCGTGTGTGTGAGTATTAGGATCTTTGGTTCAATGGCATGTGGCAATCCAGTTCATACAAATATCGTATATGATTTGTAAATAGATTATTTCTACGTAATATTTTTAAAGAGTCAGAGCTTATTTGTTTACACTCAGTTAAATAGTTTCAAGTATTGCCATCTAACATTAATAGTTCTATTCGCAATCAGATACAGTTTAGTGTCATTATCTGGAACATTTTGGGAGGGTCGGTCTTACCCCTTTGCAGAGAAGCAGTCGGCGTATTCTACAACCTCCCAACGCAGTTGACTGGGCTTATGGGTGTGTGTGTGTGTGTGTGTGTGTGTGTGAGAGAGAGAGAGAGAGAGAGAGAGAGAGAGAGAGAGAGAGAGAGATATGTTCAGGACCTATGAAATTCGTATTTTTCTTCATCTTATGCCAGTATAATTTGGGGAATGGGAAAAGGGAATAAATGAACAAATAAACAAATAGGTAATATAATAAAAGAGAAAAATTACGTATGATTACCTCTTTATCGTGCTCTGGGAACCCTTGACGGAATGTAACGATTGTACTTTTTCTTTTGGGCTACGTAGATAAAGTACACATATCCAGAAAAAGATAGCACCGTAGTAAACTGGAAATAACTCAATTTAAGTTTTTTTCTTTTATACCCAACCAACAATACAAACACGATTTAAATTTCAAGGCGTCTGTTATAGAAACGAACCAATCCCGAAACACTCAACTAAAATATGCCATTTACGTTGTTATTTTGCTCCATCCGGGTTTCTCCTACCAACACTGAGGGTTTTTCACTGATTTTTTTCTGTGTGAAAATCTCCGCAAGTTTTCAGGATTCTTCTAAGTATTCTTGCCGATTTTAATAGTGCTATGGTCTAAATTGTTCCGATTCTTCCTGTAAATTCTAGGTTGTTAAGTCTCTTTTCCAGATTCTTGGGAATTAGCCTCAACTATGATCGGTATTACCGTCACTTTGACGTTCCACAACGTTTTCCAGATTCTTGAGAATTGGGCCCAACTATGATTGGTGCCACTGTCACTTTGATGTTCAACAACGTTTTCCAGATTCTTGGGGATTGGTCCCAACTATGATCGGTATTACTGTCACTTTGATGTTCCACAACGTTTTCGTGATTCTAGGGAATTGTCCCCTATTATGATCTGTGTTGCCGTCACTTTGATGTTCCACAACGTTTTCCAGATTCTTGGGGATTGGTCCCAACTATGATCGGTATTATTGTCACTTTGATGTTCCATAACGTTTTCGTGATTCTAGGGAATTGTCCCCAATTATGATCTCTGTGTTGCCGTCACTTTGATGTTCCACAACGTTTTCCAGATTCTTGGGGATTGGTCCCAACTATGATCGGTATTACTTTGATGTGAGGATACGGGATGTAGCCCTGAAGACCTGCCAGAGGCGATGAACGATAGGAAGAAGTGGCGAGAGAGGCTCAGGGATATCTGTGCTGGCGGCACAACATGATGATGATGATCACTAGGTTTGGTTGTCTGGCCGAGATTAGGTGATTCGTTTGTATCTCAAAATCCCTAAGAATTTGTGTGTCTTATTCCTCAGGACAGATTCCGGGTTGTGCATATACCATTCGTTCGTATAGTCAAATTTAAATTTCTTTCACGATTCCCTGTGGATCACCTTTCCCACCCAGTCGTGTGTAGACTTAAACTCTTTTTACTCTAATTTGCCCCATTCGCTTATTATGTGATCGATGGTTTCGCTTCTATTACAGAAACTTATAATACTTGGAACGATGTAATTGTGTATACATTATTAGTTTTAGAAATACCGGAAACTATATATCTATAAATTATTTGTTATTTGAACCTATAATTGTTTAAAAATGATTATCATCGAATAATTGCTTGCAAAAAAAAAAAAAAAAACTGACTTCGGCATCAAATAACTCAATAGGGTTTGACATACCATAAAACCAACCATCCAATCAACCAACTGTCTCCTCTTCGATTATCATAAAAAAGATATTAGTCACACATGAACTCATCACCAATCCCTAATTAGGGAAATTATCTTGTATCGTTTATTTAATGGTCCATAAAATCCAAGAAGCAAAAAAAAATTTTTTCAAGGATTATTTTTTGGTGGTGGTTGTGGTGGTGGTGGGTTAGTGATGAGAGTGGTTATGACTTAAGGATTTGGAGTGAGCTTAGATGACGCGATTATCACTCCTTTAATCCAAACGAGCGAAGTAAAGTGAAGATAAATCGACCATTGATAAGATGAAAGTCTCTGACAAGCACACTTCAATTGCGAACTGCCGCTCATTGGCGTCTTCTCACTAATTAGCAGCAATAGAAGTTAAGGAAACGAAACTACTTGCCTATGTATGAGAATTAATCTTGCATAAGACCCTTGGCAACGGGTAGAATTACGAAAACAGGCTTTCGATTAAAATTCACATTACTGCAAAATCGCATGTGACGATGTTTTATGCCGTAAAATCCGAAAGTTTCTCATTCTGAAAAAAATGATTTGAGGGCCCGACAATTACACTTGGATATACATTTTCATACATATATTGTAAATATTCATATATATTGTCTATAATGAAATGAATTCTATATATTCATATATATTGTATATATTGGAAGAAAATAATGGATAGTAATCCGACAATTTGTGAAGAAAAATTGACAACAAGTAATCCAAATAGAAAGTAGGGATTTATAGAGAAACAAAGTCAGTCGACACTATAGCGTTTCGGTTCTGCTGAACCATCATCAGGACTGTGCGGGTTTTATTAGTGATGTTAAGTGTAGATGGATGTATAAAAAGTGTAAAAATATATAAAAATTTGGAAAAGTTGTACAAAATGAAAAGTTGGCTGTTTATGACAAGAAAAATTGACCGTTTGATCAATGAATCAGCGTTCGTTTCTTTAAAATACGTCACCTGACATTAGAAACATTGTGCATAATCCACGTTCCGTTAGTTCATCGAGAGATCTCGAACCATTCCTCGTTTTCGACGAAATTCAAATCATATAAATCTGCTTTTTTTTTATATTGATGTATATCGTATATCTTGTTATATGTTATATATATTGATATATATTGGTATATATTGGTATATGTAAAAACTGCTCGGTAGCGCCAGGAGTGGCAGTACCGCCTTGAGCTACCGAAACTGTGTTTTCACCTTGGTTGGCGGCTGATGAGGTTAGGGTATCGCACGTGCTTTCACACGTTGTATGATGAAAAAAAAATTGATATATATCGTATATATTGGTACATATTGTATACTTTCAGATATATTGTATATATCTATATATATTGTATATATCAATATATATTGAATATATTCGCATCCTGGATATTTAGTACATTTTCATATATTGAATGCACGAAGGAAAATATTACGCTCGCATTTTCATATGTAGTATGTTTCCTCGTATACTATATATATTGTATATATTCAGATATATTTTATACATTCGTATATTTTACATTTCGTATATGTTCATTGTAAATATGAAGATATATATTCGACAAGCATTTAAATTACACATGTATTTTTGCATGTATATCTTCAAATATACAATGAAACTTCGCAACATAAAATATACGAATCTCTCTCTCTCTCTCTCTCTATATATATATATATATATATATAATTATATCACCATCGTTATCATCCTCATGAAGTGCCGCTGGCATGGATTTCCCTGACCCTCTCTTGCCATTCGTTTCTATCGTCAAACGCATCGGGCTGGTCTTCTAGACTCCATCCTGTGTCCGTAAAGAGCTGTTGTAGACAAGTTCTAGCTGATCGCCCAACATTTGCTTGTCCGTGTGAAGGGGTCCATAGAAGTACATTGCTTGTGAGTTCGTCTTTACTTCTCCAGCCTTGTCCCACTTGCCTTGTTCGTCAAATTTGGATGGTTTTCGAGATGCGTTCACATGGAAGCTTATACCATCTGCAGCTCGTTCCCGGGGCAGGTGTATTTGCCAGAAGCGCTATGTCATCAGCGTAGTCCGCGTCCGTAATAGCTTGTGCGGGATAACGACTGCTTCGTACCCTTGCCAGAGTAAAGCCATTTTCTTTCATTAAATCTATCGACGTTCGAAGCACGTAGTCTAGGCTGATAATCAACAGGTGTGGGGGTAATATGTCCTCTTGCAGCTCGCTTGCGACAATGTCTAACAAATCTGTCTCCATCCAGTGGGCGAATTTTTACTTTTGTTTTTATATATATATATATATATATATATATATATATATATATATATATATATATATATCCAGAAAGTGTTCGGAAAACCATGGTTATGGAATATTCGTATATAGAACATATGAGGGGTTACATATGAGGGGTTAATCTATGGGAGTGCTGGATGTATGGCTATTATTATATATGTCTTCCAGGATGTACGTAAAAAACTCACTTACAGAGGGAATATATCTTAAACGTAAATAGAAGAAAAGTCAACCACAGTTTTAGTGCAATAATAGATTTATTTCGACAGGTTTTTTTATTACCTGCCTCGTCAGATGGCAAATCTTCATTTTTTGGAGTGAAATCGGCAAATATAGTGTACCTTATATATATATATATATATATAAAGGAAGGAAGAAGATGAAAAAGGAAGAGAAGGAAGAAAAAGCAAAAAGGAAAAGGAAAGAGAAGGAGAAGGGAGAAGGGAGAAGGAGAATAAGGAACGGTAATAAAATAATAAAGACAAAAAGTATCTAAAACCGTTTCTCGGTCCACCTTAATTTCATTATAAATAGTTTAACGGTAGCTTTTTTGTCTAAGTACAATAAGTTATTTTATCGTTTCCTTAATTGTCCTCTGCCTGGTCAGTAGAGTTTACACGCTACTTATATTTTACTTGACCTCTTTGTCGCTTTAGATCTTACTTTCTATTGTTACTATGTTTGTTTTATTTAAGTCTTTATGGGTGGTGTTAGTGTCAAGTCTTTGTTCTTTCCAGGAAATTTCTCTCACTCTTTCTATCATTATATATATATACATATATTTATATATATATATATATGAAAATCTTACAGAACGTACAGTTCTTCAATAGCTTTAAATAATACATACATTGTGAATTCTAAAAATGGACCCTTGCTTTGGCCACGTCTCGTTAGAGAAACACACTGACAGTAAGGAATAAATCAAAGGAGTTGACGCTATTCTTTTTTTCCTTTTTACCATCAACTACATTGATTTCTGGAGAGATGTCCCCCGTTTGGTTATAGCACATATATTCCGTTATGGATGCACTACATGGACGCTAACAAAACGGCTGGAGAAGAAACTAGATGGCAATTACACAAGAATGCTGCGTGCAATCCTGAACAAGTCCTGGCGGCAACACCCCACAAGACACCAACTGTACGGCCACCTGCCCCCTATCACGAAAACTATTCAAGTTAGGCGAACCAGACATGCAGGACATTGCTGGAGAAGCAGAGATGAACTCATAAGAGATGTACTCTTATGGATCCCCACACACGGCCGCGCAAAAGCAGGACGACCAGCACGAACGTACATTCAGCAGCTATGTGAGGATACAGGTTGTTGTCCTGAAGACCTACCTAGGGCGATGAACGATAGGGAGGAGTGGCGAGAGAGGTTCAGGGATATCCGTGCTGCCAGCACGAGATGATGATGATGATGATGATGACATTGATTTAATCCAGCGATTGCTTGCTGTGTTGTTGTTTCTCGGAGGAGAAAAAAGTGTCGTTTTTAGGAACTTACAAAGTATGCTCTACTTAAAGCTATTCTAATATATATATATATATATGTAGATATATGTATATATTGTTAGTTTACGTTATTTGGTTTAATAGCGTATCAACCCTTGACGGTTATTTAATACCAAATCCTATTTATGAATGCACGGATTCTAAGAGAAATTTTTAAGTTAAATGATTTTTTAATGGGTCGGGTATTTATTTTGGACGGTTATATATTCATACAAATGAAAGATGCACTTATTTTTAGACTGTTACATATACATCTAAGAGGTGTATATATTTTTGGACTGTTATATATTTATACATATGAGAGGTGTACTTATTTTTGGACTGTTATATATTTATACATATGAGAAGTGTACTTATTTTTGGACTGTTACATATTCATACATATCTTAAACTTGACTCAGATCATATGAGAGGTGTACTTATTTTTAGACTGTTACATATTCATACATATGAGAGATGTACTTATTTTTGGACTGTTATATATTCATACATATGAGAGGTGTACTTATTTTTGGACTGTTATATATTCATACATATGAGAGGTGTACTTATTTTTGGACTGATATATATTCATACATATGAGAGGTGTACTTATTTTTGGACTGTTATATATTCATACATATGAGAGGTTTACTTATTTTTGGACTGTTATATATTCATACATATGAGAGGTGTACTTATTTTTGGACTGTTACATATTCATACATATGAGAGGTGTACTTATTTTTGGACTGTTATATATTCATACATATGAGAGGTGTACTTATTTTTGGACTGTTATATATTCATACATATGCGAGGTGTACTTATTTTTGGACTGTTATATATTCATACATATGAGAGAAAACAATTAGCGAAAAATCATTGCCAGGAGAAGCACCTCTATTGGCATTCTAATGAGCTGCTAATTTCGACAAAGCACTTGAACCCTCAACTGGTAATAGAATCAAAAATTTCTCTCATATTGTTTGATTTTCTGAACCGTTAGGAGATACAGAATCAGATATAATTAGAGAAAACATACCTCAAACTTGACTCAGATCATTTGTTCTTTCATCTCAGTTAAGTCCAACCCTATCTGCCATAACTCCGGCATATTCTTCTCTGGGACAAAATAAATGAATCCTTGATATTCCCGTACAGGGGGAAGACATGACATGTAATGAAAATCGTATTAAAGTCCAACAGACAAGATTTGGTTGGACAAAGAAACCACCCAACCACTGAGGATGAAGTCTCTAATGGTAATGGAAAATAAGGTATCCTGCACTCACGTTATTCGTGCAATAGATTCACCTTTGTGGGCTATATATACTAACACCGACAGTTCTATTTGCAAACAATTAAATGAATTTAAGTATTGGTCTAATCAGTAGATCGTTCGCCAATGGTCCGGAAGACCGGGGTTCAATCCCAGGTCGAGTCATACCAAAGACACAAAAAATGGTACTTGATACCGCCTTGCTTAACACTCAGCATTATAAGGTAAGGATCAAAGTTGAAATGGAGCAATCCAGAGAATAGAGTAGCGCCCTCTCCTCGCCCTCGGTGTGGTAGCTATTGAAAAGGGAGCCTTCGGGTCACCCTTAACTAAGGTCGCCAACATACAAGTATTGCTGCATAATTCTGATTATTCAATTTAATATCAATCATTTGTTTTCTCATTTAGATAATTTCAAGAAAAGTAAATAATTAAAATGTTCCAATTGACCCATAGATGAGACCGACACATGTAGTACCACACCCGAGCAGAGTAGACATAGGAGTAATGATAATGAAGAGTTACTCCAGATTTTTCAAAGCACCAGAACTGGACATGCACCGTCGGACACTGTATAGTGTCATATCATGGACACTCGTTGTAGGGTCTTACCCTTTTGCAGAGATGCTGTCGGTGTATTTTAAAGCTGATCGATATTGTATAAATTGTATACATAAACGTGTATATTACACACATTTTCATATTTTTTATATATTCGTATGTTGCATATTTCGCATAGTTATGCATAGATTGTATATATGAAGGTATATATTACGACCACATTTTTGTATATATATATATATATATATAAAGATAGATAGATATATAGATATCGTGTGTATGTATATATCATGTACATATACTAAAAATTGTATTTATGAAAATACATATTTCGAACGGATTTTTCGCATGAGACACGCACGCATACACACACACACACACACACACACACACACACACACACACACACACACACATATATATATATATATACGATGCTTTAATGCATTAACTGGTTCACAATATAAATATATAAAAAGATATTTTTGCCGAAATAAAAAATGCTAAAAGTATTTTTTTTAAAACATTAATCTACTGTGTTTAGTGATACACACACACACACACACACACACACACACACACACACACACACACACACACACACACACACATATATATATATATATATATATAAGTGGGAGGTCCAATAATCTTTTACAGAATCCACTAGAAGATTACACAATGATGCTTGAAAATTTTTCCTGTTTCAAAAAAAATTTACAGAAACCGATCACTTAACAAGCATTCATTCTTGTATTTTTATGACGATTCTGACCAACATGTCCTGATGCATTTCTTGACAAAAATGTTGGTTCCTGTGGCTATCTATCTATCTATCTATCTATCTATCCACTATCATATATATGTCAGTTAATTTCTCTCTCCTATCTCTCTTTCTGTTCTTATCTATCTATCTATCTATCTATCTATCTATCTATCTATCTATCTATCTATGTAACTAGCTAGCTAGCTTGTTAGTTATTTGCATATTTATACTCATTATGACAGAGAGACACACTTGCTCTTAAGAAGTTGCCTATCACTCTCTCCATACTATATATATATATATATATATATATATATATATATATACATTCGGTTAGGATTTGTTATTTGACTTGATGGCATATCAACTCTTGATGGTTTTGGTTAATGCAAAATTCTGTTTATACGTATTTGAATTTTAAGTGAATAATTTGTAGATAACATAATTCTTTTAGACAAGTCAGAGCTCATTTGTTTGCGCTTAGTTAAATGGTCTCAAAAATTTCTATCTACCACTAATAATAATGAAGAGATACTCCACATTTCTCAAAGCTCCGGAACTGAACACTTACCATTACAGTTTAGTGTCATACCTAGGACACTCGACGGGAGGTCTTACCCATTTACAGAGATGCAGTCGATGTATTCTACAGCTAGAGTCGACCAGGCGGATAGATGTATAAATTGTATATATGAAAGTATATATTACACTCGCGTTTTCATATATTGTATGTATTTTTATATTGCATATTTGGTATTTGGTATACATTGCGTATACGAAGTTTAATCTTACGTACATATTTTTGCATATATTTGAATATATTATGTAGCGGTTTTAAAAATTGTATATATGAAGGTATATATTACGTATGCATTTTCGCATATATATATATATATATATATATATATATATATATATATATATATATATATATATATATATATATATATATATATATATATATATATATATATATTCTATGCAGCAATTAGCCTACAATATAATCATATAAAAATATATTTTTGCACAATATATAAAATGCTAAAAATATTTTTAACAAATTGCTTCTACTCTTCTTACTTATATATATATATATATATATATATATATATATATATATATATATATATCTGGGAGGTTCAATAAATTGCAAAAATCCACTAGAGCATTGCAAAATGATGAACGCGAATTTTTCCTGTTTCAAAAATAATTACAGAAGCCAGACTCTTCTGGATCATTTCTTAAAGAAAAAACAACGCATTTAACTAATGTTCTTTCTCGTATATGCATTACGATTCTCATCAACATGGTATGATAGATTTTTACAAAAATGATGGCTCCTGTTCTTATCTATCTATCTATCTATCTATCGATCTATCTATCAATCTATCTACTTTAATCTATCCATATCTTGCTTTCTATATATATATCAATGTCACTTTGATTATATATTTCTATCAGTCAATTTCTATCTCCCAGGAATTTGTCTCAGCCTGTTCATATCTATCTATCTATCTATCTATCTATCACTTATTTACCAACCCCTCCGCTCGGGCATGATATGACACAAGGTCATTTTTTAAGCAGAGTTTTCCTTCTCATAGACTAGTTGCCTCTCCGAATCTGAAGAAACCAGTCTGCCCTACTATTTACCCATAGCTGGAGGGAGAATAATTGGATTCATACCTTTCCTAATGTGCTATGTGAAATGCAACCAGTCTCGTTCAGGATTTGAAATCATGTCGCCGTGTCCATTTCCTACGATGAAAACTATTACGCCACGGGCACCTCCACATCTATCTATCTATCTATCTATCTATCTTGTCTACAACAATGTGATGATTAGTAAGAATCTTTCGAGCACCATATTTATAACTTTAAGGTTTCTATTTATCAATTTGTCAAGCAAGTTAGCTTGCTATTTGCATATTAATACACATAATGATAGAGAGATACACATGCTCTTCAGAAGTTTGTTTTGGGTTTTATGGCACATCAACTATTATTGGTTATTAAATCGATTTTTATGCATATAAACAGTTCTACTTCAAGCAATTCAGTATAGCATAAGTACACAGTTCTATTTGACCTATAGATAGGATCCAATCAGGTGCTACCACTCCGGGTCAGAGTGGACCTGGGAGCGATGGCAATGAAAGGATATTCCGCATTCCTTAAAGCTCCAGTATTACTGGAGCCTCACCATCTAACTGTTTAGTGTCATATCTAGGACATGCGTTGGGGGAGTCTTACCCCTCTGCAGAGATGTAGTCGGTATATTCTGCAGCCCCAGCCGTTTGGGCCAGCTCTTAAGAAATTATCATGATACATACATACATACATACATACATACATATGTGAGTGGGTATAGGAGTGGAGATGTCTATATATATATATATATATATATATATATATATTTGTATATATATATATATATATGTATGTGTGCATATATATATATATTTATGTATATATATATATATATAGTTTTTTATTTGTTGGCTTGTCATCAGGTGATCTTATTCGCTAATGAACCTAAACGTTGTCTGACAGTTATGTTATTATTCCTTGATTTATGTCAACGCCAATATTCTTTTTAATCCCAAAGGGAACTCTGTTTCAGTTTTGATCGTAGTTAGAAGGATCTTTTAAATGTTACTCTGACTATTAATATCTTTTATGCATCTATCACTGGTGCGCAGTTGATGTGGAGGTTATTACACTTCTTGATATATTTATAACAATAACTGGAGAAAAAAAAGCAAACTTTCATGATATATAAGAAAGGAAAAAAAGATGTCTTTGGTTTTAAACTCTACTTCAAGGATATTCAACCCGAGCCTTTATACTCATGTACAAGTCGATCGCATTAATAAGTAAAGTTTGCGACCTTTAGTCAAGGGTGACCGGAAGGCTCCCTTTTCAATTGCTACAACACCGAGGTGTAGGGGAAGGCAATACTCCTTTCCCTGGATTTCTCCGCTTTACCCTTGATCCTTACCTTATAATGCTGAGTGTTAAGCATGGAGGTATCAACTACCATTTTTAAAGTCTTTGGTATTACCCAACCTGGGATTGAACCCAGATCTCCCGGACCATTGGCGAACACTCTACCCACTAGACAATGAGCCGGTAGTTCTACCTTAAAAACCAGCATTTTAAACACAGTGCTGGACGTTGACTTGAGTTACTGGAGGAAGAATAAGTAATTACTTATTTTTTTACTAAAAAAAAGTGTACTTATTTTAAGGTCGTGAGTTCAATTTCTGAGTCACGTAGCGTCTTACAAATGTTATATATACTGTATTATGTTCCTGTTTTGTCACAGATTGTAACACAATATACAGCGGATTTTAACACAACTCATCATCATCATGTCGTGCCGCTAGCATGGATATCCCTGAGCCTCTCTCGCCACTTCTCCCTATCATTCATCGCCTCTGGCAGGTCTTCAGGGCTACATCCCGTATCCTCACATAGCTGCTGTATGTATGTTCGAGCTGGTCGTCCTGCTTTTGCTTGGCCATATGTGGGGGTCCATAGGAGTACATCACTTATGAGCTCGTCCTTGCTTCTCCAGCATTGTCCTGCATGTCTGGTTCGTCAAGCTTTGATAGTTTTCGTGATGGGAGGCAGGTGGTCGTATAGTTGGTGCCTTGTTGGGTGTTGCCACCAGGACTTGTTCAGTATTGCTCGCAACATTCTTGTGTAATTGCCGTCTAGCTTCTTCTCCAGCCGTTTTGTTAGCGTCCGAGTAGTGCATCGATATAGTAGTATCGACACGACCGCTACTTGGAAGAAACTGCGTTTTATTTTATCAGTCAGGTCTGATTTCCATATGACCGAAAGCCTATCGATAGCTGTTCATGTCTTCGTTAGCCATGTGTCGATGTCTTTTTCTGTTGATGAGATGCTGCTTCCTACACACCTACCTTGTAATACAACTAACTCATAACTACATTTTTCGTCACACAGCAGACACACTGCTAGTTGGTACTATTTACCAACCCCTCCGCTCGGGCAGGATATGACACAAGGTCAATTTTTAAGCGGAGTTTAACAGGTTTTGAATTCAGAGTTTTCCTTTTCCTAGACTAGTTGCCTCACCAAGGCTGAAGAACCTAGTCCGTCCTACTATTTACCCATAGCTGGAGGGAGAATAAGGGGGTTCATACCTTTCCCAAGGGTATTTGCCCGAAAGTGAACGTAATAGCGTGACTGGAGTACGAACTCGCGTACTACGATTCCGCAGTTCATCGCTTTAACCATTACACCACGAGGACACTAGTTGGTAACACAGCTACTTAGTAAAACAGTAAGATAACATACAGCTAGTTCATAATTAGGTAGTTCACAGCTAGTTCCTAATAGTATAGTACACAGCGAGTTCATGATAATATAGTACTCGGCTATTTCTTAGTAAGATAGTACACAGCTAGTTTATAGCAAGATAGTACAAAGTTAGTTGCTAATAAGATAGCACACAGCTAGTTCGTAAATATATAACATACAGCTAGTTTATATAAAGATAGCATACAACTAATTCATAGTAAGGTCGTACATTGCTTGTTTATTATAAGATAGCTAGTTTATAGAACGATAGCACATAGCTAATTTATAGTACGATAATACACAGCTAGTTTATTGTGAGATACCACACAACTAGTTCGTAATAAAATAGCAGACAGCTAATTCGTAATAGGATAGCACACAACTAGTTTATAGTAAGATAGCACATAGTTTATCGTAAGATAATACGCATCTAGTTTATTGTAATATTGCACACAGCTAGTTCGTAATAAGATAGCACACTGCTAATACGTAATAAGATGGTACACAGCTAGTTTATTGTAAGATAGCACACAGCTTGTTTATTGTAAGATAGCACACTGCTAGTTCGTAATAAGATGGCACACAGCTAGTTTATTGTAAGATAAAACACAGCTAATATATTGTAAGATAGCACACAGCTAGTTCGTAATAAGTTAGCACACAGTTTATAGAAAGATTGTACCCGGTTAGTTTACTGTAAGATAGTTCACGGCTAGTTTATAGTAAGGTAGCATACAGCTTGTTTACAGGAAGATAACCCAGTTCGTAATAAGTTAGCGCATAGCTACTTTATAGTAAGATAGTATACAGCTAGTTTATAGCAAGATAGTACACAGCTAGTTTGCAGTAAGATCGCACACAGCTAGTTTATATCAAGATAGTATACCGTTAGTTCGTAATAAGATACTACATAGCTAGTTCATAGCTAGATACCTCACAGCCAATTCGGAATAACACGAGTTGCGTTTAGCTTTGATCTGCCAATTACTTTCCCACTCAAAACTCTCGTCTTTATTTCTCAGCCGGTCTTCTTAAAATCTCATATTCACATCACTTCTCGTTACTTCCTCGGCTGGTTCACTACGTGAGGGGTCATGGACAATGATGTGGAGGAGACCGGCATATAATACCACTAGAATCTCCTGGAAGAATTTACGTATACGAGATGTTCTGTTGGCATGGATAGCGGAAATAGAACAATATAACCCTATGAATTGAATGAAAGGTTTCAGCTTGAATTTCCCGGAAGTTCAGCAATTACAATAGATACCTAAAGAAGGTCAGAAGGTTCAACGGTCAAAATATTGTCGCTATAACATCTTTGTTATGAAAACCAGTAACTTAGGTATATTTCTATCTAATTTATAAAAATTTTCGAATGCATGTTTGGTTGCTTATGGAGTTCTTGGCTAATGGACCAATCTTGATAAAACTTGGTATGGGAATTACTTTCATTTGTTGGGATTACATCCCTTGCCTATCATTAATTCCTACAATTCGACTCGAGGTGACACAAAAGGTCATTACCTCTTGTGTCTACCAAAACTGTTCCGCTGATGATCACGAGTGTAAATGGTTAAGGTAGTACATAAGGAAAAAGTAGAAAAATTAAATTGTCTCTTTCCGCCAGGATCACTCCAAGAGACTCATGCCTTGACGACTTGCCAGGTTCTAGGCATCAATGGACACAAGGGGGTTGCTTTGGTTTGGTTTTATAGCACATCAACCATTGTAGGTTATTTAATGCCAAATCCATTTTTACACATAATATTAGTTCTATTTAAAAAAATTCTCTTTAGCGGCAGTATAGTTTTTTTTTGTTTACACACAGTTAAATGACAAAACAGTTTTATTTCAAGCAATTCAGTTTAGCATAAGTACACAACTTAGATATCAAAACAGTTCTATCTCAGACGATTCAGTTTAGCATCAGTAGACAGTTTCGTTCTATTTGATCCATAGATTGGATCCTATCAGGTGCTACCACTTCTGGCCAGAGTGGACCCGGGAGCGATGGCAATGAATGAGTACACTGCATTCTCCAACTCTCCAAAATTACCGAAATTTCACTATCAGATTGTTTATTATGATATCAAGGACACTTGTTGGGGGGGAGTCTTACCCCTCCGCTGAGAAGCAGTTGGTGTATTCTACAGCCTCAGTCGACAAGGCAACACAAAGAGGTTGAAATTTGCATAACACACACACACACACACACACACACACACACACACACACACACACACACACACACACACACACACAATAGAGGACTTTTGCCAAAGGACTTTTCTCTCTTTTTATTCACATATGCATTTTTCTCAAGTTTTCAATTGTTGTGATAAAGACCTTTATTAAAGAACTTTCTTCTTTTCATGGGATTCATGCATATTTGTTCTCTCTCTTTAGTTATCCACATTTTTATCAATAAATACTATAAAATTTTTCAATTACGTTCACTTCATTTATGATTCATAAATATCAGAGTGACCAATCTGCAACACATCTTGGGAAGTGCTTTAAAAGTATTAAGGAAAGTCCCTTGAACTTCTTGAAACTTGCCATATGAGTTCCTTTCACCTGAAAGTATTAAAGTACAAAAGAAGGTCACTTAAATTCAACATTGACATGAATTTAAATTAACCAACCAACCAACCAACCAACTTTAATATCTTCTCTTCGATTATCATAAAAATATAGATAGATAGATAGATTAAATGTCCGGCCCATCTGCATAAAATGGTTTGAGTGTTTGCCAGTGTTCCGAGAGACCGGGGTTCAATAAGAAGTCGAGTCGTACCAAAGACGCAAAAAATGGTACTTAATACCTACGTGCTTAAAACTCAGCATTGTAAGGTATGGATTAAGGTTAAGGGAACCAATTCAGTTGTAGCTATTGAAAAAGAGCCTTTAGGTCGCCGTCATCTATGGTCAGCCAACTTACTTATATTTGCTTTACATGTTTTATATCTAGCACTCTTTATATACAAGGATCATTAAATAAGTTTCCAGACTCTTTTCGGATGGGCACTTTTATTGATAGTACACGCATGAAACTCTAGTCCCCTTCGAAGTTATCTCCTCCGGCTGCAATGCACTTGTATCGTTCAAACAACTTCTGAAAGGCCCCATAGAAGTCCTCTGGTGTGAGCGTGTCAATGACCTTCGTCACAGACTCTTTCCTCTCCTCAATTGTCTCATAACGACAACCTGTGAGCTTAGGGAATAACCAAAAGTCACAGGGAGCAAGGTCTGGACTAAAGGGAGGGTGAGGAACTGTCTTGATGCCCATCTTGGTCAAATACTCTGTGACAAGGATGGAGTTGTGGACTGGTGCATTGTCCTGGTGGAAATGCCACTGACCCGATTTGAAGAGTGCTGGCCTCTTCCGACGGAATCTCTTTCTGAACTCCCTTAAAACCTCAACATAGTAACCCTAACGCTAACCCTTTGGCCAATCAACTCGGGTGTATTGACTTCCTTACTTCTCCCACACCTCTCATCATCCCTCTCAGACTCCTTGCCTTCCTTGAATCTCTTATGCCACTCAAAAACTAATGCTCAATTCATGCAAGATGGTCGAAAAGCAGTCTGAAGCAATCCATACGTTTCTGTGGTATTTTTCCAAATTTAAAACAGAATTTTATTACATATTATTCTTCTAAAGTGTCCTCACATCCAGATTGCATTTTTGAAATTCACCAGTTTTGACAATCAGGCTTTAGTAGGGTGTATTCCAATTGCTGCTTTAGCTGTTCATTTGAACGTGAAATAATAAAAATTGATAAGTCATCTCATAAGATGTATAGCAATAACATACTGAATTTTCAGGAGTCTACGTCAATTTTAAATGCCTGTACAAAAAAGGTCTAGAAACTTATTGAATGCACCACGTATATATATATATATATATATATATATATATATATATATATATACGTGTGTGTGTGTGTGTGTGTGTGTGTGTGTGTGTGTGTGTGTACAGTTTTCATTGACACGTTTCACGTCTGTTTTTTGATCATTTTGAATAACCTCCTTTTAGAAGTGTGATTTCCATGGGTTAGCGCAATAAATCTAAATTCCCCTTGCTCCATCAGCCCCCCCCCCGAAAAAAGAAAAACCTACAGCAAAAATCAAAAACAAAAGAAAGCAAAAACGAGCATATTTGTGAAGGAAATCTTGGAAAGTACTTGTAGAACAAAGATTTGTTTAATAAAATGTGCTTTTGGATATTTTTTTTTATCCCGGGCAATATCGGGTACTTTTGTTGGTTCTTAATTACAGCATTAGAAAAGAAATGAAATATGACGCAAGATTTTCTTTGTCTTAGGATTAACAAATAAAATTATGTACACGGAAAGGTATAGAGACTGAAAATTATGAAAGTAGTAGAAGAAAGTCTTAATTAGTTTTGAGAGATGAAAAATCAAGAATGCTTTCCTTTTTGTACTGAATTGTCTACGCAGTTGTTTATGGAACACTTAGACTCGTTCTTTTAAGTCTCGTTGATTAAACTTATACAATAGATAAATAAATAAATAAATAAGATGAAATTAAAAAAAAAAACAACAACTAAAAACCAAACCATTGAAAACCAAAACAAAACTGGCGAAGAGCAGTTGTAAGTTCAGTGGTTTGCAAAGAACTCCATGTTTGAAGTGGGCGTTTTCACAAAAGTATACACGCGCGTGGGTCCGAAAATAAAGACCCCCACCACTAATATTTCAACAGAAAGCAATAGACATTCAAGTAATTGACCCAAACGAAAACTGTTACTTCTGGCAAAAACCGTTAGATTTGCATATTTCAATGATCCTCAGATATATTGAAACATACAGTAATAAATATATAGATTGTGTGAAACAAGCAGAAGCAATATATATATATATATATATATATATATATATATATATATATAGATAGATAGATAGATAGATAGATAGATTAGTTGATTGAAACATCCAAAAGTAAATTGATATATACAGAGTTGGATAGATTGAAACATGTGGGAACAGGTAAATCGATAAATTGAAGGAAACTTGCATTAATAGCTAGCAAGCTAGCTAATAGATAGATAGATAGATAGATAGAAACATACAGAAATAGACAGAAGGCAACATACATAAACAGATAGATAGATAGATAGATAGATAGATAGATAGATAGATAGAAACGTGTGGAAACGATAGATCGATCAATACATTGATACATTGTTTGATGGAAACAAGCAAAAATAGATAGATAGATAGATAGATAATGAATAAACTGTAATGGACTGCTCCAGCTTCAATGCTATAGTGACTAGAGGAAACACGGTAAAGCAAGAGATTATCATGTTTTCATTTCTCTCTTTCTCAGTCTCTCTTTCACACATACACACACACACTGAACCACACACACACACACACACACACACTCTCTCTCTCTCTCTGTATATATACGAGGATCATTAAATAAGTTTCCAGACTTTTATCGTATAGGCACTTTTATTGATAGTACACACATGAAGCTCTGGTCCCCTTCGAATTAATCTCCTCCGGCTGCAATGCACTTGTTATACCGTTCCAAAAACTTCTGGAAGGCCCAATGGAATTCCTCTTGTGTGAGCGTGTCAATCACCTTCGTCACAGCCCCTTCCTGAACTCTCTTAAAACCTAATCATAGTAATCCTAACCCTAGCCCTTTGGCCAATCAACTCTAGTGTATGGACTTCCTTACTCCTCCCACACCTCTCATCATCCCTCACAGACTCCCTGCCTTCCTTGAATCTCTTATGCCACTCAAAAACTGATGCTCGATTCATGCAATGTGCTCCAAAAGCAGTCTGAAGTAATCCATACGTTTCTTTGGCATTTTTTTTCTAAGTTTAAAACAGAATTTTATTGCATATCGTTCTTCTAAAGTGTCCTCACGTCCAGATTGCATTTTTGAAATTCACCAGTTTTGACAATCAAGCTTTTGTTGGGTGTATTCCAATTGCTGCTGTAGCTGTTTATTTGAACGTGAAATCATTAAAATTGGTCAGTCATCTCATAAGATGTATAGCAATAACATAGTGAATTTTCAAGAGTCAACGACAATTTTAAATGCCTGTACAAAAATAGTCAAGAATCTTATTGAATGCACCACGTATAAATGTACAATGTACAATGTACACACACACACACACACACATACACACACAGAGACTATCTCTCTCTCTCTCTTTCTCTCTCTTTCTCACATACGCACTCAGACTCCCTCTCTCTCTTTTTATATCACACACACACACACACACACACAGACTCTCCCTCTCACTTTCTCTCTCTTTCTCACATACACACTCAGACTCCCTCTCTCTCTCTCTTTTTATATCACACGCACACACACAGACTCTCTCTCTCTTTCTCTCTCTTTCTCACATACACACTCAGACTCCCACTCTCTCTCTTTTTATATCACACACACACACACACACACACACACACACACACACACACACACACACACACACACACACTTTATTTCGATTTATCCTTTTCCCCTGTGTTTTCATCTCTTTCTCTCTATTAACACAATACCAATCGATTAAATTTTTCTGTTCTTAATTTTTCTATTTTTACCAATCCCAAACTTTGCTCTTCTTTCTTTCTTTCTTTCTTTCTTTCTTTCTTTCTTTCTTTCTTTGCTACCGTTTTCTTCTCAATGACTACCTATCTTTTAAGTAATTCTATTCTAAACTTTTCTATTTTCTTTCTCTCCCAAACTTTGTCTTTTCTGTATTTGTCTGTCTATCCATCTATCTAAGTCATTCTGATCATATCTATCTATCTATCTATCTATCTATCTATCTATCTATCTATCTATCTATCTATCTATCTATGTCTGTTTCTCGTAATTAAATATATATCTGTAAAATTTGTCTCTTCTTGATCGTCTCTATCTCTCTCTCTTTTTTTATTTCATTTTATTCAATATCTATTGTCTTCTATCTATCTATCTATCTATCTATCTATCTATCTATGTAGATACCCCGCACAAATGATAACAGATGCAGACTACGCACATGACATAGCGCTCCTGGCAAATACATCAACCCAAGCCGAATACCAGCTGCATAGTCTGGAGCAGGCAGCAGGTGGCATTGGCCTCTTTGCCAATGCCGACAAAATGGACTACATGCATTTTAATCAGAAAGGAGGCAGGGCCACACTAAATGATGGCTCTCAGAAATTAGTGGATAAGTTCAACTACCACGGAAGCAGCGTCTCATTTACTGAAAAGGACATCAATGAGTGACTAGCGAAGGCATGGACTGTTATCGATAGGTTATCGATCATATGGAAGTCAAACCTATCCGATAAAAAAACAACTTTTTCCGATCAATGGTTGTGTCGATTCTATTCTATGGATGCAGCATATGGACGCTGACCAAGAGTATATAGAAAAAGCTAGACAGAAAATTGCACAAGAATGCTACGAGTTATATTGAGCAAATTCAGGAAGCAACATCCCACAAAACAGCAGCTGTACGGCCACCTACCTCCCATCTCAAAAACCATTCAAATAAAACGGACAAGACACGCGGAACACTGCTGGAGGAGTAAGGACGAACTCAATAGCGATATTCTCCTATGGACACTTTCACGTGGACGTTCAAGAGTTAAACGACAAACTAGAACCTATCAACAACAGATCTGTACGGACACAAGATGTGGTCTAGAGGACCTGCCAGAAGTGATGGATAATAGAGACAAATGGTGTGAGAGAGAGAGAGAGAGTTAGGGAAATCCATGCTAGCAGTACGACATGATGATGATATTTGCAAATCAAAATCGATCAAAAGTCAGTTACGACTGAATTAAAATCATTTCTTCTCATTTGCACGAAAAAGAACGCGAAAAATATCCAGTCATTGTAAAGTAGAAATCTTCACAAGGGAAGTCAATTCAAATCGTCTACAGATATTTACATTTTTCTTACTTTATCTCGTTATTTAACCATATTTACCCAACCCCTCCGATCAGGCAGGATATGACACAAGGTCAGTTTTTAAGCGGGGTTTAGCAGGTTTGAATTCAGAGTTTTCCTTCTCCTAGACTAGTTGCCTCACCAAGGCTGAAGAACCTAGTCTGCCCTACTATTTACCCATAGCTGGAGGGAGAATATTTTGGATTCATACCTTTCCCAAGGGTATTAGTGCTATGTGAAATGCAATCAGTCTCGTCCAGGATTTGAACTCGTTGTCGCCGTGTCCATTTCCTACAACGATAACCATTACACCACGGGCACCTCGTTATTTAACAATGAAAATGGGAACGATGAATAAAAAAAAGTACCTTAAAAAGAAAACTTTACGTCGGATGTTGACATCTGCTTGAAGACTGTCAATGAAGGTTTCTGTCAACAAATCTGAGTCAGTCCGAAAACAAACATAGAAAGTGGCGCATCCGTTGACAAGAAGCTTTCAAGAGGAAGTGGATAGGTATGTGCGAAATGTATGTAATCACGACGGGTGGGGAGAACTGAGGCTCTTGATGATCCGTTCTGTTTCATGATAAAAGGGCTTTGATGTATAAAGGTAGAATCTGAGACGCCATCTTGGGTAGAGGGTCCTGTGCCAAATTAAAAGTACCTTTGGGAAGAGTGGCAACAAGGAGTCGCTGGGAAAAGTTGAAATAAAAGCTGTTCTCAGCATATTTGTCAAGTGTTCTAGTTTCATGTTTTAAATGATCTATCTATCTATCTATCTATCTATCTATCTATCTATCTAAGAGGATCGTTTACAAAACTGTAAGCCTTACCAGAAGGGATCAGAGAAACAGGACAATTTTTCACTAATTTTCATCTCGACATCAATATAATTGGTCCGACAATACTCTTGCAATACATGCCCAGTCAGCTGGGGCTGTAGAATACACTGACTGCACCTCTGCAGAGGGGTAAGACCCCCCCCTAACGAGTGTCCTGGGTATGACACTAAACAATCTGATGGTGAGGTTCCAGCAGTGCTGGAGCTTTGGGGGATGCAGAGTACCCCTTCATTGCCATCGCTCCCAGGTCCACTCTGGCCCGGAGTGGTAGCACCTGATAGGGCCCTATCTATGGGTTAAATAGTACTAACAGCATACTTATGCTAAAATGAATTGAGTAAACTGAATAGCTTGAAATAGAAACGTTTTGGACAATTAAACCGTACTTACACTTAAACTGCGTGCTTATGCTTAACTGAATTATTTCAAATAGAACTGTTTTTCGACATTAAAACTATTTACACTTAACTGAATTATTACATATAACTGCTTGAATAGTTTGAAATGGAAATGTTTTTGACAATTAAACTGTGTACTTATGCTAAACTGAACTGTTTTCAATAGAACAGATTATTTACATAAAAATGGATTTGGCGTTAAATAACCTACAAAGGTTGATATGGCATAAAACCAAACAAACAAACTGAATTGTTATATAACCGCTTGAATAAATTGAATCGTTTGAAATAGAAATGTTGTTGACAAGCTCTGTACTCATGCTAAACTAAATTGTTTGAAATAGAACTTATTAGTTTCATAAAAATGGATTTGGCGTTAAATAACCTACAAAGGTTGATATGCCATAAAACCAAACCAAACCAAACCAATCTTGCAATACAATCCGATCACATCTAATGCCGGGAGGATGTAGTGTTACTTTGGTTTGAGAGGGTGGCTTCAGGAAGACCCTAAGTCAATTTACAGCACTCTGCATTATGCCACACAAGCAGGAGAAACTAGTGTTAGCTATCAAAACATTTCTGCGACCACGTCACGCCTAACTCCCCAGATTGAAATCCCTTTGATTATCATGTGTGAAAAGGAGTTGCAATTTTATTTTTGGTTACAGAGTTTTTCTCTACAGTAGAATTTGGTAATAAATCATGCTTAATAATATCTGTTTTCATTGTATGATAATTCTTGTAGGAATAATAAAAGTTTGGTAATTTTTTTTTGTGGGGGGTGTACTTATTTGTTTGTCCGTTTGACTTTTATGGCATATCAACTCTTGTAGTGAAGGTGCCCGTGGTGTATTGATTAGCATCGCTGGATATGGACACGGCAACACGAGTTCAAATCCTGGACCTGACTGATTGCATTTCAGATAGCACTAATACCCTTGGGAAAGGTATGAATCCAAAATATTCTCCCTCCAGCTATGGGTAAATAGTAGGGCAGACTATGTTCTTCAGCCTTGGTGAGGCAACTAGTCTAGGAGAAGGAAAACTCTGAATTCAAACCTGTTGAACTCCGCTTAAAAAATGACCTTGTGTCATATCCTGCCCGATCGGAGGGGTTGGTAAATATGATCAACTCTTGTAGGTTATTTAATGCCAAATCCATTTTTATATAAATAAACATGATCAGTTATATTTCAAACAATTCAGTTTAGCATAAGTACACAGTTTTATAGTCAAAACACTTCTATTTCAAGCTATTCAGTTTGGTCAAACTGTTCTATTTCAAACAGTTCAATTTAGTTTAAGTATAATTTTTGTTTACTCTCAGTTAAATGTCAAATGTAAACAAAAACTATACTTATACTAAACTGAATTGTTTGAAATGGAACTGTTAATATATATACAAATGGATTTTGCATTAAATAACCTACAATGGTTGATGTGCCATAAAACCAAATCAGAAAAGACATACAACCTGTAATCGAAATGACTTAATGGATTTAGCATTAAATAACCTACAATGGTTGATGTGCCATAAAACCAAATCAGAAAAGACATACAACCTGTAATCGAAATGACTTAATTCGGCGTTAAATGACCCGAAAAGGGTTGATACGCCGTAAAATCAAGCAAGCACCAACTTGTATCATAATGGTGAAAAAGACTATTATTTTATGCCAGAAATGTTATTTTAACAAAATATCTTCAGTTGACAATGATCTTAATCCACTGATAAATAATATGTTGTACATTATATACTAAAAATTCAGATAAAAATTTAGCTAATATGTCAGGTAACGGATTTATTTCTCACCCTCGTGTATGTGTGTATGTGTGTGTGTGTGCATGTGTGTGCACGTGTGTGTTTACTTCACTCCTTCCCACGCCCAAGACTAGACACAAAGGAAAATTTTGGGAAGATTAGCATATTTTGATTTGGAATCTATTTTCTGCTAGGCCTTACTAACGCAAAAGAACCTCGTCTTTCCATTTATTTATGCATACCTGGTAGGAGAAGAGACACATTCGTGTCATTCCCCCCAAAAATGAAATGCCTCATCAAAGAATTGAATTCGGGCCGTTGATTCCATTTCTAACGACGATAATCATTATGCTAAGCCTGTGTACGTATAAACGTATGTGTTTCTATTTTTCCAAGGCTAGGCTGCCCAGTCTTTCCTACTATTTACCCATAGCTTGAGGTGAAATGGATTCATGCCTTTCCCAAGAGCATTTGTATGAAGCAAAATGCAAACAGCCCCTGTCAGTATTTGAACTCGGATCACCGATTCCATTTCCTACAACGATAACCGTTACGCTATGGGCATCAATGTATATGTGTGCTTTGCTTAGATATGGCCCCAGGGTTTCAGGTTGCTTACAGCACCTGCTGCTACTTTAGTGGTCACACTTCTATGTATTGAAGTGGCTCATCGCTGCTTAACTTTGGTAGTCTTGCGAGAGACCGGTTCGTTCTGAGTCACTTGACCGTAAGTCCTGCGTTTCTATTATTCCACTTTTGATGGGTCAATTCGGCCTTTGTCAAAATAGTATCCAGTAAAAACGTGGTAGTATTTGTATCAGTAAATGGCTTTGTAGACAGCCGTCTGATATTTCGGCACACCATTTTATGAAATATTCAAACGTCATAATGATTTTAAAAAAAAAAGTTAAGAGGAAATTGCGACGTGCTTATTGGCTTATTAGTTGTACATGGCATTTTACTAGAGATGAATGGTAGTATTTTTTGGTTTTTCAGTTCGTCCTTTGAGCTCTTTCAAATAAATTACTTTCGGGAAGACACACAATCCCCACATACAAAAAACCCCGCTTAAATTTAAATGATTGCAACTGACAGTACAATCTTTTCATTTTAGAATCTTCGATATTTACACGCAATAGATGTGATATGAGATTCCTCTGTGAAGTAATTATGATTTATGGCCAGGTTTAGCGAAGTGACTTATGAAAGAAAAATGACAGCCTGGTCGATGATCCCGACTGTATTAGACCTTTTGTTTTCATTCTGTTTTTGTTCCCACGTTAGTATTCAGTTACAAAGCATGTTACTTGCTTTTGTTGGTAGCACGATGGCAAAGATGACACCTGTCATAGCGCAGCCAAAGAATCATGATCAACTAAACTGGATATCATTTTTCTTTCGATAGTACTAACGGCATTCGATTCCCTAACGGAAGTCATTTTTAACAAAATGACCCGTGAATGAATATTGACAGCTTGGTTGGTTAGTAAGAATGTACAAACCCATGCAAAAACTTAACAAAAATTAACACACTTACAGAATGTTCATCTTGTTGATGTTTTTTGTTTTGTTTAGCAGTAAATTAACTAATAACAGATAAGACGAAAAACATTGATTTGGTTAGCTGGCGGGATTCGGGGGTTTAAAACTTTTCCGAGGATATTAATCCGAAAGTGAACGTAATAGCGCGACTGGGGTTCGAACTCGTTTACTTCGATGCCGCCGTTCTGCAATTTAGCCATTACGAAAAACAATGTATGTATCTATGCATGTCACTAATCCCACTGCCACAGGAAGGATGTGACCCAAGGTCAATCTTAAGGGAAGTAGAACTGGTTTGAATTCAGAGTTTTTCTCCTAGACTGGTTGCCTTACCAAGGCTAAAGAATCGAGTCTGTCCTACTGTTTAACTATAGCTGGGAAGAAAACAAATTGATACATATCATTCCCAATAGGTATTAGCGTGAACAGCTTTGTCCAGGATTTGAACTCAGGTCACCGATTCCATTTCCTACGATGATAATCGTTGGGCTAAGCGAGGCTCTTAACCAATTCGTATGTAGGCGTGAAAAAAAATCAACAAGCTTCGTCTCAAAAATTCAGATTACTAATAGGCGGGATATATCCTTTTTACTTTTGGTTTTACATTAAACTATCAACTTAATCGAGGGATTAATTTCGAATCGGTTGTCTAAAAACGAACGTGTGTCAGACGCAGATGTGTAAATTGTTGCGACTGACCGAGTGTTGGACAAATTGCTAGCGAAGGCTTATAAAAATCGGCCAGACTCTAAAACAGCTAAAGTTTTCGACTTTTTCTCTCAGTTGGTCACAAAAACTTAAATTTGTGGCCGGATGACTGCTCTGGACTACGACTGCGTGTGTGTTAATTTCATAAGGCGACTTATTTGCGGTCTAAGTTTTATGAAATGTTTTACTTGCCTTATTTTGAATGCTTGAGAGAAAGTTCTGAAACAATTTGTCAAGATGTTTTCGGATTGGACGTCGGTGAATAACCACAAAATTGGAGACATTACTTTTGGAGTGACTCTGATACAAGGAACACTGTAACATTGTTGGCTAGAGCAAGCAAAGGTTTTTACAAGCATGTCATGACAACTCTAGTTCATCGCTGACGAAAATGCGTAGCCAATGATGATATCTATCAGCTGTGTCCACAAAATATCGAGATTAATGCTGTTCTTACCAAAGCTGAATTAGATAATTAATTAAACGTTAATTTTCTTCAAAAGAGTACCCTTAGTATTCTAAACACTATGCTATTGGTCGAAGCGTTACTGAGATTCCGATTTTTTGATACAGTGTCACCGTAATTCTCAAATATTTACTATTGAAAAGAATTCTCAGTTTAGGAAATAAATAAATGTTATTCGAAGTTAGGTACAGTGAGTACGGAGGATTCTGCACTTGCAAAGTCCAGAGTTTAGCCAATAATTGCTGATAAAAAAAGGAGACTGCTGATCAAAAAGTTTCTGAAATTGACACTGACTCATCTAGACGAAATTGAGACGTTTAGACTGTTATCTACACGTGGAGATATTATGACTTTATTATAAAATTGCTCAGCTGTATAGACTTTTCTGGCAAGTTTTAAATTTTAAAATTAGAAAACAAGCTTTAATTTGGACACATTTTTATTACACCTCTTATAAGGAAAATATGTGTTTTGTGGCTGAAAACTTACTTTATCTATCCAATGGTATCACAGAGTATTCTATGTCTGTTATGGTTTCCGTGGTAGCAATTTCTAATCATTCTTCGAATATACAAGCGGATCAATTGTACTTATGTGTAAAAATGTTTTATGCCGGGGAAGTCCCTGTGCTGTCGTGGCTAATGTGCTGGACTTCGACATCATAGAAAGCATGTTCGAACTCCAGTTGCGCTAGTTTGTCCACTTGGAATAGGCATGAACTCTCTTACTCCTCCAGCTATGGGTTAAATAGTACAACAATAATCTTTCTTCTTTGATCTCATACGTTTCATCATAAAGTTGAAGGCTTTCCAGATCCTCGATACTGATGATGCAAATCTCGTTGCTCACACCGAAGAGGATATACAAGCTCTTCTCTAGTGCTTACGCCACTTTTGGGCTCTCCATCGGTCTGTAGAAGACGATGATCATATTTGCTCCGACTTCAGGGCAGTCTTATGTCGAACCAGTTATCTTCGTTAAGTTATCGTCCTAGGGAATGGACACGACGATCTGAGTTCAAATCCTAGACGATACTGTTTGCATTTCAAATAGTGCTATTACCCTCGGGAAAGGTATGAATCCAAGTATTTTTCCTCCAGCTATGCGTAAATAGTAGAGAAGAGTGGATGCTTTAAGCTTGGTATTATAACCAGTTTAAGAGAAGGAAAACTTTGAATTTTAACCTGTTAAAATCCGCTTAAAAATTGACCTTGTGCCATATGCTGTAAGTGCAGAGGGTGTGATTATTACATACATCAAGTTTGAGAATCGTATGAGGTTGAACGGGAGCGGTATCAGTGGAAAAGACAGCTAATTCTTTTTCCACAAATGTAATTGAGTTTGCAAAGAAATACCTGGCCTGAGGAGTCTCACGCGCTTCAAAGACTACGCTTATACAGCCGAAGAGATGGCTTTCTTCTGCAAAGAAGTGGCAGTCACTATATATATATATATATATATATATATATATATATGTCGATTGTGGAATTAAAAAGAACCTTTTCTCAAAAGCAAATGATGACACCATATCAAATATATTTAATTAGCAATTATATATATATATATCTATCAAACTCAATTATTAATAAAGTTATTGAATTTGTTTTTATATGCACACACACATATATATGCATACCGGCACTCACTAGTGGGATATACATATATATATATATATATATATATATATATATATATATCATGTCGTGCCGCCAGCACGGATATCTCTGACCCTCTCTCGCCACTTCTTCATATCGTTCATCGCGTCTGGCGGGTCTTCATGGCTACATCCCGTATCCTCACAGAGCTGTTGTATGTATGTTCGAGCTGGCCGTCCTGCTTTTGCTCGGCAATATGAGTACATCATTTATGAGCTCGTCCCTGCTTCTCCAGCTGTGTCCTGCATGTCTGGTTCGTCAAACTTGGATAGTTTTCGTGATGGGAGGTAGGTGGCCGTATAGTTGGTGATATCATTATTATCATCAAGTCGCGCTACTAGCACAGATTTTCCTGACTCCCTCTCTCCATCCGTCATCATCATCTATCACTATCCGCAGGTTTACCAAACTACATCCTGTTGGTAAATTCTTGCTGGTCGGTCAATATTGGCTCGTCTATATGAAGGGATCCAAAAGAAAACGTCACTTTTGAGTTCGTCCTTGCTTCTCCAGTTGTGTCGCGCATGTCTTGTTCGTCTTACTTGGATGGCTTCAGTAACTGGAGGTAAGTGGCCGTACAACTCTTATTTCGAGGGGTGTTGGTCCCAAGATTTATTTAATATAGCTCGTAGCATTCTTGCGCAGTTCCCGTCTCGCTTTTTCTCAATAAGTTTTGTCAGAGTCCACGTAGTTCATCCATACAGCAGTATTGACACAACCGCTGCTTGGAAGAAATCCTGTTTTATTTTTTCGGATCGATCAGACTTCCATATGATCGATAGCTTATCTATAGCAGTCCTACGCCTTCGCTAGGCGCATATTGACATCACTTTCAGTTGATAAGACGCGATTGCCGAGGTAAGTGAACTTGTATATCAATTACAGAGGACCGCCATTTTGAGTGAACATGGCCCCTTCTCGATTAAAACACATGTATTCTGTTTTGTTTGCATTCACGTGGAGGCTAATGTTTCGTGCTGCCTGCTCTGGACAATGCAGCAAGGATTCAGTTTGGGTTGGTGTATTTGCAAGAAGCGCTTTGTCATTTACATAGTTGCGTCCTCAATAGTTTCTGCTGGGTATCGTCTGCTTCTTGCCTTTTTTAGTGTAAAGCCATTTTCTTCTATTAGATCTATCAAAGTTCGAAGTACGAAGTCTTGGCAGATTATAAACATATATAGTGCTTATGTATCTCCTTGCCGAACTCCAGCAACAATGACAAAGAAGTCTGTGTCATCATCAGGTGAGCGAACCGTGACTTTCGCGTTTCTGTAGAGCATCATTATGGCTGTAAGAGTTTCTTTGGAGTAACCATAAGCTAGAAAAATTTGCTCCATCTTTCTTCTGTGTATGGAATCATTGGAGAAATCTACAAACAATAGCGTTGCCTTGATATTTTATGAATCGCAACTATCTTTACTGCTGGTTGCAATTGATATGCTAAAACATTAAAAATGAGGTGTACCAATAGCAACATCTTATATTTGGAAACCATCGAAAGAAAAAACGCCGGACAACTGTTGATGTTTTTATATTTTTCATTGTGTGTGTATATATATATAATATTGTAAGATGTACATATTGTATAAATAAAAGTTTCTAACATAATCTGGGTTGGTTTTAGAAGGATGTTTTTTTAGTATAGTTGTGTTTTATGGCATATCAACCCTTGTGGGTTATTTAATGCCTAATCCTGTTACACGTGTATATATTACATACATGAATTGTTAGCAAATAGTTTATGGGTAACATTATTTCTAAACAAGCCAGAGCCTATTTGATTGCAAACAGTTAAATGGTTTTAAGTATTGTTATCCAACATTAATAATTCTATTAGAACACAGTTAAATGGTTTCAAGTATTGTTATTCAACACTAATAATTCTAATTAATATCAGTAATAAGTCTGGTAAAAGACTGAACCGTTCTATTCAACCCATAGATGGAACATGAACAAAAACTTCTACTTCCGTCTGAGTGGACCTGAGAGTAATGGTAATGAAAGGGTGCTCTGCATTCTCCAAACTGGATCCTCACCTTCAGATGCAGTACGATGTGATATTCAAAACAGTTTCTGAAGGAACCACAGCTTCCCAAGACTCTTGCTTAATATGATAAATATTTGGGCTTGGTCTTTTTTTTTTTTTTTGCATCTTGTTTACATCATACTGTAGCCTTTCCTGATCTTTTTAAACCAAAATCTACTGTGTTTAGACATTTCCTCTGAAAGATTTTTTTTGTCCATCGCTTCTAATCTTCAAAGGGTAGAATTCGCACCCTAATTCTTCGACTGGTCGCCGCGTGAGAAATACCATATGTTTTATTCGCAGTCCACAGACGTTGTGACGGGAAAGGACTTGTAGTTGCACATTTATGAGACACCAGGAACCGGAAAGAGAGCAGGCAATTCGCCAATGAACCTGTTGAACATGTCTCAGAGTATATGATTGATCAAGTTATTTGTTTTAACGGTATCTCAACCCGTCTCGGGTTATTTTATGCGTAGTGGTTAAGTGCATTTATATCTGCATTTTTTGTGTAGTTGCTCCTTGAGTGTTTTTTTTTTGCACATAGTAATAAGATTTCAAGTATTCCTACATCATACTAATGATTTATATACTGTTATATGGTCTTCTTTATCCATCCAGCTATGAGTTAAGTAGTACCACAACTGTCCTTCTTCAACGATGGCTTTGGTATTAAATAATCCACAAAGTTTGGTATGTCACTAAACAAAGAAAACAAATTATATGGTTTTCAATATCATTTCAATTAAGTTGAAATATTCGGTTTACTAATCGTTATATAGTTTCATCTATTTTAATCTAAAATTAATAATTTGCTCACAGTTGTATAATTTCAAGTATTTCTATCTAATACTAATAACGATATCGTTTCGAGTAATTATTTCTATTTAGTATTAGACATTTGTTAGCATACAGTTAAATGGTTCCAAGTATTGCTAACACAAATAATTCTCATAATCATATGGTTTCAAGTAATACTTTCGATTTAATATTAGACATTTGTTTGCACACAGTTGTATGGTTTAATGTAATTTATAATAATCCTATGTAAACAGTTACAGCCTTAAGCAATTATTCTTAGCAGAAATAATATAATATCAAATATTCCTGACTAATAGAAATGATTTGCACAGAGTTGTATGGTTTCATTGATTTCCATCTTATACTAATAATTATATCATTTCAAGTAATTATTTCTATTTAATATTAATCATTTGTTTGCACACAATTAAATGCTTTCAAGTATTGCTAACACAAATAATTCTATTTAATATAAAACATTTGTTTGCTCACAATTAAATGGTTTCAAGTAACTACTGATAATCTTTAGTAAACAATTATAGCAAGCAAGGCACACTGCTGCCCATAATTCTTTCTGAATAGCCGACCCAAGACATTAGTTTTTCATTAAAAAATCTTTTTACTAAAGAGAGAGAAAAAAAATCAACTTTTACCTATTTGAACGGCAGATTCTTATGCGTATGGTTTTCCGTAAAGAAAATGTTTGAGGTACCTTCAGTGAAAAATTACCTTGATATTTTTTTTGTTATATCTCATGCGGCCCGATTCTCAAAAACGGTTGCCGATGTCTGAATTATAGTTTCAAATATTTTACTATTACATGGCATCAATTATTCCTTTCTGATACAGATGATTTTTAAACAGATCTATTTGATAGAAAGGTACAACTATTCGGGGTTAAAGTAGGCCTGGGAGTAATGACAATGAAGGAGAACTCCGCTTCTCTAGGTTTGCAGATCTTGAGAATCACTTTAAGATAAAATTTGATATTATATTCAGGCACAGTTCTTAGACTACGTTCTTCTGCAATTTTTTTAGAAAGAGAAATCATTCAAGAATATATAAAACGGTTTTGATCATATAATAATCTTCACGACACCAACTTTTGAATCAAATATACGTCTTCAATTGATGGTTACTTCTACGGTATGTTAACCCTAGTTGGATTATTTAATGTCGATGTCAGTTTTTTTGCAAACAATCATATGGTTACTCGCAAACAATCATTGCTTTAAGATACTATTCTAAATCAATTATATGGTTTCAAGTATTTTTATCCAATACAATTAATTTTCAAATCCAATTATTCTTTATTCAAAGAAATGATATATTAAGCAAGTTATAAGTCCAGTCGGCAGGGGATGTTGAATTCGTCGTCTGCATCTCTGCTGAGTGGTAAGACCCCCCCCCAAAAAAAACGAGTGTCCTAGATATGACTTGGCGGGGTTCCAGCCTTGAAGATTTGGGGAATGTGGATCATCCCTTCATTGCCATCGCTCCCAAGTTCACACTGACCCGGGGTGGTTGCACCTGATTGGGTCTTATCTATGGATCAAATAGAACAAACTACGTGGTCACCTCGAGTGGTGTAATGGTTAGCAAACTAGACAAGCAAACCTTCACGAGTGAGTTCGATTCTCACTGGGTGCCCCAGTTATGCAGCCTGGTGCCACGTCTAAGCAGTTCTTTGTAAATTACTACTTGTGCAAATAAATGACTGATGTTAAATTGTGACAGTTACGTAGCCTTACTAGAAACTATTTAATGGGGTGCAAAAAGAGCTCAGGTTCGTTTAAGAATATTGTCTTCAAAATGCGTTTACAAATCATCTATTTAATATATATGTATGAACAGGATTTGGTATTAAATAACTGACAATGGTTGATATGCCATAAAACCAAACCATTAAACCAGGTTATAACTAGTTTTATAGATCGTAATGGTTTGCGAGTTAATCTAGTAAATCCCTGCAAGAGAGTTTGATTCTCACTGGGTGACCAATAATTTTGAAATTATGCCATCTAATAAATGACTGCACAAATCCTTTTTTTTCAAGGTAATCGTAAGTGAGCTAGGCTAGCGGATCATTGCTACATGATTCTCACTGGGTGACCAATAACTTTGAAATTATGCCAAATTAGCTAAATCTTATAAATGCACAAATCCTCCCTTTTCAGGGTAATGGTAAGTGAGCTAGGCTAGCGGATCATTTCTAGTGAGTTTGATTCTCACTGGGTGACCAATAACTTTGAAATTATGCCAACTTAGCTAAATCTAATGAATGACTGCACAAATCCTCCATTTTCAGGATAATGGTAAGTGAGCTAGGATAGCGGATCATTGTTAGTGTGCTTGATTCTCACAGGGTGTCCTATAATTTTGAAGTCATGCCAAAATTAGTTAGGTTTACTAAATTACTAAATATAAGTAAATAGTAGATCAGACTAGTTTTTTGTCCTTGGTATGGCATAATTCAAACTAGTTGTAAACCCCGAAACGGACGGGCTCTGACAGATAATTCCTGTTCAACACACTTTAATTACTAGCTCTACCACGATCAAGTCAGGTTACCGGACGAGTGAGAGAGATTTTAAATCGACTCTTTAAAAAATTTCAAATCGTGACGCATATATCTATCTATCTATCTATCTATCTATCTATCTATCGTTTTTATATATATTCAATAACATGGATGTTATCTGTGACCACTGACTTTTTTCTACCTTGTGAATGCCGTGTAAATACGACATGAAACCAGTAGTTGCAGATAAACATCCATTCTATTAAATATATATAAAATCTAATATATATTTATTTATTATTTTATTATATAATAGCTCTATCATAGATATTGAGCACTCTCTAAATTATATCGCATTTGGTCTGCCACCAAACTACCAAATGAAATAGTGACAACCATAAAGCGTATATATATATATATATATATATATATATATATATAAACAAAACAAAAGAGATGCATATACGTTAAAATCTCTTCGCATATGCCGAGTTTCCTTGTGGCTGTGTCGTGGAATATCCGGTTGGCGTAGAGGTGAACCGGGTTTCGCTTCGAGCATCTCGCGTGTCTAGCCACACAATAAAGTTGTAATAGAACGAAACAGTGGATGACTATATATATATATATATATATATATACATAAAATCCTTAAATATGTAACTGATTTAATAAGCTCAAAAATAAATTTAATTTCAAAAAAAAGTTTAATTTAATTAAATCTTAAAATTAATTTAATATAATTTTTACTGTATCTTTACGTAAAGTTACTGAATAAAGTTAATTTTCTAATTTAGTATTAAATCTGTAGTTTTAAGCCGAAAAGTAATTAAAATTTTTAAAAAATAAGTAAATTAAAAAAAAAATTATTTACTATAATTCTAACCGTCAATAAAATAAAAAACGGAAGTGGGCTAAACGAGGAAATAATTCTTCACCCCACATCTATCCCCTCCCACCCTTCTTTCCTGTGTCTATTCTGATTTATTTTATCCATAAGATCTGAAGAAGTCCTGTTAATTTTATTTCGTGATTTTTTATTTTATCGAAAACACATAACAGGATGGAAATAAATTTATAATCCTAATGTGACCGGTTTGTTTTTTCTTAATGAATATATATATATATATATATATATATATATATATATATATATATATGTATATAATTGATTCTCCCATTGCACTACCTCCATTGTTTATGGTAGTGAAGGCTTGTGTTGAAAGAGCAACAATTTTCGGATGAGTTGATAACAGAAAAATGGGTAACAATGTTTTACAGATTTTTCCCAAACAAAACATTTGATATTTTCAAATCAAAATTTTGTCCTTCTATGCATGGATCTATCTTTTCTCTCCTCCATTGGACTCTCTATTTGCAAAAGGACAATGTTGTGGACTAATGTCAATAAGGATAACGCAATTAAAACAAGTGCTACAAAAACAGAGATGTTTTATTCTTGGATAGACCTGAAAACGACGGAGTTAAATTGTTCTTGTGTTACGTCACTGTGGGTAGCAGTGAATTCTTCGTGGAGTTGATTGGCTATCGTCCAAGTTGACGGTCGTAAGTTGATATGGGTCGTCCGGCGGTCAAGCAAGCTTAGGTTCCAATGAGACTCTGAGACATAGTCGTATACGTCTTGCCTGGGGGACAAGTGAACTGTTCTGGGGTGCCTTTGAAAATGCTCTGACTATATAGTATTTTGGAGATCATGCACACATGCGTTAGCTCCACAAATTCCGAACGTACAAAGTGATCGCGTATTTTTAGCACATCCAATTGGGCAAAAATGTGGTCGAGTTTTTTGATTTTTTAAAGTTGGGTTTTTCTCCAAATTCTTGAATTTTCCAGAACACGTGCGTGGGCGTTTTTTAGGTTTACAATTGTGCCAAAATTGATCCGTTTATTTGAGAACTTTCTTTGACGAAGAAATTGCATCATCTCCTCTAGCAACCAGTCTCGAAGAAGATTCATTTAAAAGTTGCTATTAATAATGTTAGCAATTGATATTTTGATGGTTAACATCGCTCTGCTGAATTTTCTTTCATATTCAAACACAGAAATATTTTTGATTTTTAAAAATGTTGGCGTTTTTATAGCAAAAGAATGAGATGAGGTTTAATGAGTGGCATCTAGCCACCCATCCAAATTATTGGTTCAACTTAACGTTGCTTAACGATGTTATGAGCTTGTAATATTATATGCAGTATTTTTAGTCAATATTTCTCGCAAGCCAGCGAAATAGCAAAACAATTGAATGAAAATAAAAACAATAACATCGTGAGGGCATTTATTTGAAGGAGAAAAAGTTAAAATGCCACAGAAGTGTCATTTGAGAAATTGGCTTTGTTTTGGCGAAGAATTCCATGTAAAGAAGATTATGGTAATTGAATAATCCATGTAAAGAATTATACATAAATGATTATTGGTAATTGAATAATCCATGTAAAGAAGATTATTGGTAATTGAATAATCTTTAAATGAAGAAGAACAATCATATTTGATAATGATGAAGAATCAGAAAAAACAAAGAAGTGAGAGAAAAAAAAAAAAAAAGAACGATGACAACGGAGAAGAAATGGAAAGAAACTAAGGGGGTAGATTTAAAAAAAAGAAAAGTAAGAGGGAAAAGGCTTAAAAAAGAAATTAGAAAAAAGAGGTAGTTTTTGAAGAAAGAGTAAAGAATGAAGAAATGACATGAAAAGAAAAGAAAAGAATGAAAAGAAAGAAAGTAATAAAATTAAGGTTCGAAGGAAGGGTTTTAAAAAGAAATAAGAGAAAAGCGGGAGTTTTTGAACAAAGAAAGAAAGAAATAAAGAAAGATAGACAGAAAGAAAGAAAAAGAAAGAAATGAAGGAAGAAAGAAAAAGAAAGAAAGAAAGAAAGAAAAGGTTACGAATGAATGGGTTTCAAAAAGAAATAAGAGGAAAGCAAGACTTTTAAAATAAATTGCAAAGAAAGAAAAAAAGAAAGAAAGAAAGAAAAGATAATAACGATAGTTTCGGAAAGAAAAAAGAGAGAGAGCAGGCGTTTTAGAAAGAAAGAAAGGAATAAAGATAGAAAAGGAGGGAGGGATATTAGAATAAGAAAATACTGAATCCTAAAGAGAAGGAAGGAAATGCACGAAAGTAAGGAAGGATATTTGGAATGAACGATTGTGTAAGGAATGTTAGAAAGAAAGAAAGAAAGAAAGAAAGAGGAGTGTAAGAATGAAAAAAAGGTAAGATTATGATAGATAGATAGAGAGAGAGACAAAGAGTGAGAGAGAGAGAGAGAGTAAGAAAAAATAGTGAGATGTTAAAAAGAAATAAAGAAGGTGAGAAAGGAGAAAGGAATGAAAAAGAGTGAGATGCTAGAAAAAAGAAAGAAAGAAAGAAGAAAGAAAGGAGGAAGAGTGAGATACTAGAAAGAAAAGAAGAAAGAAAGAAAGAAATGAAGGAAGAAGAGCGAGATATTAGAAAGAAATAAAGAAAGAAAGAAGATTGAGATTTTAGAAAGAAAGAAAGAAGGTAAAAAAGAAAGAAAGAAAAAGAAAGAAAGAGGGAAATATATGTTGTTCAAAAGAAAAAGAAATATGCAAAGAATGGTGTTAGGACAAAAAAAAAAAAAAATGATAAAAAAGAACGTTGGAAATGCAAAATGTCAAAAAAAGAATAGAAAAATAGAACAAAGAAAGCATTCAGAATAAAAATGCAGCACCCTGCAGATTGATGTCATAGTATGTGCATACTGAGATGTAAAAGACATTCTTATAATTTTTTCAGTCTTCATCAATTGTGTGGCATAATAACTATCGTATCAATGCACCGACGATATATGCATAACATTGTGCAGGTACGTGTTAATGTCAATGATAAGATTATCCTTTTTGGAACAAGTGCATTTAAGGATCTGTACTCTAATCCAAGTAAATTACCTTTTCGACAAATCTTGAAAAAATTTGAGTACATATCCAGGATATTGCAATTTCATTTTCCATTCTCGACGGCAATTGCCCAAGAATACTACGAACTATATTGAACAAATCCTGGAAGCAACATCCCACAAAACAGCCGCTGTACAGCTATCTACCACCCGTCTCAAAAATGATCCAAATAAGACGAACAAGACATGCAGGACACGACTGGAGAAGTAAGGGTTGGGCGACCAACTAGATC
>OY757910.1:40985047-41055047 GCA_963585895.1 Sepioteuthis lessoniana
ACCATTGGCGAACACTCTACTCATTTGGCCAATGACCCGGTATGGAACAAGAAAACCAACTGGCAGGCCTAAAAACTTATCACCACAATTCAAGAGAAGAATTGTTAGCGAAGTAAAGAAAAAGAAAACTTCGTCAACATCGAAAATATAGAAATCTCTAGCTGATGCCCCTTGCTGTACTAGAATAATTAGAAAGCATTTTAACAACGAACAAATTAAGCATAAGAAAATAATTTATCGTCAAAGGTTAACTATGAAGCACGAAGAGAAACGAATGGAATATGCTCGTCATCATCAAACCATGTGAGCTAAAGAATGGCGAAAAGTTGTTTTCTCGGACGAAAAGAAATTCAATTTAGACGATCCAGGTGGCTTTCAGAAGTACTGGCGTGCAAAAGATTGCTAGAAGAGAATTACTCAACAAGGCATAATAGAGGGGGATCTCTTATGATCAAGGCGGGGGGGCTTCACATATTGAGGAAAACTTAAACTACAATTTGTCAGTGGTCGACAAAAAACAGATGTTAAATGGTTTATCTCTCGCACAAGAAGGGCGTCGTCTACGAGGAGAAGGATGGATTTTTCAGCAAGATAATGCTGCTATCCTTAATGCACCAATAACAAAGAAGTACTTGCTTGAACAAAAAATAAGTCTTCTTGACCACCCAGCGTGCTTTTCAGATTTCAGTCATATAGAAAATTTGTGGGGATTGATTGTTGCAAAAGTTTATGAAGGAGGTCGACAGTACTCAGCAATTTCAGAACTGAAAAACGCAATCTTAGACACATAGGGAAAATGCCTTCGGCTTAACTTTAGAAACTAGTTGATAGTCTGCCTACCCGAATCATTGAGGTTATCAAAGCTAATAGCGCGCCTACAAAATATTAAATAAAAAATCTCCAAAAAAAAAAAAAAAAAAGAAAGAATTGCAAACAGAAAGAAAGAAAGAAAGAAAGAATTGCAAACAGAAAGAAAGAAAGAAAGAAGTAGAATGGCAAGCTAGAAAAAAAATGAGAGAAGGAATCGCAAGCAGGATAGAAAGAAAGAAAAAAGAACGAAAGAAAGAAAAAAGAAAGAAAGGATTGCAAATAGAAAAGAAAGAAGAGAAGGAATGAAGAAAGAAATAGAGGTATAAAGAAAGAAAGAACGGCCAGCGATAGAAAAAAGAATTGTAAACGGAAAAGAAAGAAAGAAAGAAAGAAAGAAAGAAAGAAGAGGACATAGAAAAATAAAGAATATCAGCAGAGGAAGAAAAAAAAAAGAAAGAAAGAAGTAAACACAGAAAGAAAGAAAGAAATGGAGAAAGAAAGAAAGAACGGCAAGTGAGAAAAAAAGAAAGTATTTCCAACGGAAAAGAAGGAAAGAAAGAATGAAAGAAAGAAAGGAAGAAATTGAGATGGAAGAAAGAAATAAAGAAAGAAAGAAAGAAGGGAACATAGAAAAAGACAGAATATAAAGAAAGAAAGAAAGAAAGAAAGAAGTAGACACTGAAAGAAAGATAGAAAGAAAGAACGGCAAGTGAGAAATAAAAGAAAGTATTGCGAATGGAATAGAAAAAGAAAGAAAGAAATCGAGAAAGAAAGAAAGAAAGAAAGAAAGAAAGAAAGAAAGAAAAAATGGCAAGCGAGAAAAAAAAAAGAAAAGGAAAGGCGTCGAGACGGAAATAAAGAAAGAGTGACATGTGTGAAATAATAAAGACAGATAAAAGACAAAAGGAAAAAGAGGTAAAGAAAGACAAACACAAAGAGAGTTAAATAAGAAATATGAAAGAAGGGGAAAAAGTCAAAAAAGAAATTGTGGGAAAAAAGTTTGGCAGATTTGTAAGATTGGTAGAAAAAGTAAAAGAGTAAAGAAAAAGATGGAAAATGATCATAAATAGAGGAAAACTAAAAGAAAAAGGAAATGGCAATGAAGAAAAAACAATAATAAGAAAGTAAACTCTCTTTCTCTTTCTTTCTCTCTCTCTCTCTCTCTCTCTCTCTCTGTCTCTGTCTCTGTCTATCTATCTATCATTCTCTATCTTTCTCTCTCTATTTCTCTCGTAGTCTGCCAAAACGCAACAAGTTAAAAGAAAATGAATGAAAGGCAGAGTAGGAGAAATATCACAGCTTGTAAAAACGGACAGAAAGAATAAATACAATTTATTAGTCAATAATTAATTGGCCAAGAGAGATATACATTCCAGTTAACTCATTTTGAAACAAACTTTTTTTAATGATGAAATTAGGGAGCAAAATTCATTATCATTTAATTGTAATACACATGCAAAAATTTTTCTTCAAAGGTATTTGCTTTCTCTCTTCTTTCTATTTAGATCAAAGTTTTAAAGTACTTCCATTTTCTTAAGAAAGAAGAAAAATCTTGTATGAAGAAGTCAACTGACTAGGGCTGTAGAATACACCGAATGACCAGAAGTGGTAGCATCTAATAGGGTCCTATATATGGGTCAGATAGAACTGCTGGACATTTAAACTGTGTGCACACAAATGACCAATGTTTAACTGAATTGTTAAAAATAAGACTCTTTGACCATTTAACAGCGTGTAAACAAATGACTGATGTTCAATTGAATTGTTAAAAATAAGACTCTGACCATTTAACAGTGTGTAAACAAATGACTGATGTTTAATTAAATTGTTAAAAATAAGACACTGACGATTTAACAGTGTTTAAACAATTGATTGATGTTTAATTGAATTGTTAAAAAAAGACTCTTTGACCATTTAACAGTGTGTTAACAAATGACTGATGTTCAATTGAATTGTTAAAAATAAGACTCTTCGACCATTTAACAGTGTGTAACAAAATGATTGATGTTTAATTGAATTGTTAAAAACAAGACTCCTTGACCATTTAACAGTGTGTAAACAAATGATTGATGTTTAATTGAATTGTTAAAAACAAGACTCCTTGACCATTTAACAGTGTGTAAACAAATGATTGATGTTTAATTGAATTGTTAAAAACAAGACTCCTTGACCATTTAACAGTGTGTAAACAAATGATTGATGTTTAATTGAATTGTTAAAAAAAGACTCCTTGACCATTTAACAGTGTGTAAACAAATGATTGGTGTTTAATTGTATTATAAAAAATAAGACTCTTTGACCATTTAACAGTGTGTAAACAAATGACTAATATTAAATTGAATTGTTATTGATAAATAGCAATGCTTCAAATAATTTAAAACTATTAGCTTGAAAACATTTTAGCAAATAAGCTCTAACTTGTTTAAAATATTACCAAGAAACTATTCGCTTACAAATCAAATACACCCAATATATATGTATGAAGAGGTATAGTTTGTTTTGGTTTCGTTGGTTTGGTTTTATAGCATATCAACCATTGTAGGTACTTTTTGACAAATCCTTTTTATACATATATCAAATATATGTCTTCTAAACACACACTACAGATTACCTCCTAAAATAAGCCTGATCTCATTTTTACACGCATTTAAATGGTTTCACTTAATTTCAAACAATTCTGTTTGGCATAAGTACACAGTGTTTTTGTTTACACACGGTTTGTCATTTGTTTAAGTACAACGTTTTGTTCATACACAGTTAAATGTAAAAACAGTTCAATCCCAAACAACTCAGTTTAGCATAAGTACACTGTTTAAAGGTCAAACTGTTCCATTTGATCCATAGATAAGACCCTATCAAGTGCTACCACTCCAGGTCAGAGTGGACTTAGGGGTAATGGCAATGAAGGGGTACTCTGCATTCCCCAAAGCTCCATCATTACTTGAGTCTCACTATCAGATTGTTTTGTGTCATATCCAGGACACTCATTGGAGATGGGGGTCTTAGCCCTCTGCAGAGACGCAGTGTATTTTGCAGCCCCAGCCGACTGAGCCAAGCTATATAGATAACTTGTTTTTTTTTAACTTTTACAGGTGATATGCTCTCTAACCTTTCTCCCTTTTGCACCTTCATAGTTTTGTTGTCGAAATTGGCTAACGTTATTGGAATTTTTCGGGTTCTGTTCTCTCTTACCACAGACTCAGCCAAAACCACGCCTTCATTCTTTGGGAGTTCTTCATCTGTTGGAATTACTGGGTATAAGGCCCCATTCTTTTGTTCTGTGGAGACAGATTTGACAGAGCAGGAAATTGTGGTTCGTAGGGCTAATTTAATACTGGTTAATGAGTAGATATTGAACTCAGTGTCACGAGGAAATATGACACCCTAATACATTCTCCGGCTTATGGGGGAAGGAGGTGCGACTCGCTGGCCGACTATAGTAGTAAGCAAGAATTAGCAGAATAGTGGATGTAGAAGGACCGTCTCTCTCCCACCCTCTCAATTAGTTCAGGCCGGCATTGGCATGGGAAAACCTCACTCTCTATTTGCCATGATTGGTATTGAGGAAGACTCGGCCAAAAAGCCAACACGTGGTGAATTTTCAAACTACGGAAACTAGTTAGTTACCGTTTATTTGTCAAAGGGTGAAGACGCATAATGAGATGCCATTTATTCGTCGAAGGATGAAGACACATAAGGAGTTGCCTTTTGTTCGTTGAAAAAACTAAGAACAGAATTTGGGATATGGAAGAAACCCAAATTCCAAAGTCGTGCCGCGCAGGGAACATTGAGAGAAAAGAAAAAAAACTTTTCCTTTGAATGAAGTCAAACTCCGAGGTATGGTGAGCCTCGTTAAACGAATACCCAAAGAAAATACTTGTCCAAGAGAAAAGAGACGATAATTAATCTTGGTCTTATCTGAAATAAGACGTGTATCCTTCTACCAACGTGTTATGGAAATCAAATAACCAGAGGAAAAAGAGAAGAGAATAAACTCCACAAAATACCAAGTAAGTGAACATACAATTTAAGTATATTCAAATTTATCTTGCTTCATCCACGTTGACGTGAATAAAGGACTAATTACGGGAGGAAAGAATAGCTCAGATAAGATAGAGGAGAAAAGAGGGAATATTTCCCCAATGATAAACTTGAGATTTGGAGGACGAGCTCTACCATTAAATCCCGAAGCCCGAAGGAAAGCGGAACGTGTCTGCCGTTGTCGAATTTTATTCGCACCTTCTGACATATTAAATGGGTACCTCGTCCGGGACTCGGGTATTTTAGTGGAGGCTCTTTCGAGATACAGAAAGACTTTCTCGCTCCTGACTTTTACCTGAATTGTATTTTTTTTTTTGCTTTGCGTCCTTCTATTATTCAATGAAAGAATATTGTTATTAATCTTGTTAACCCAAACACGGCAGTTCAGAGTCCTGTTTTTGTTGTGGAAGTATTGTATTTGTCGAATACCTTGTATTTGAGGGAGAAAGCTAGCCAATTAGCTGTGTTGACTTTTAATAATTCACCTATAACCCACCTGGTGGGTTTAAAATGTGGTTCAGCTAGGGAGTTGGTAATATCTGTGACATTAAATAGCGCCGGCAAACCACTGCCAACGTCTGTGCCCTGCGTTAACTGGTGGACTTGGCGGGAACGAACAGCATTCTGCAAGCCCGCTGGGCACATGGCGGGGTAACATCACTACTAGTGTTAATACCAGGTGGAATTTTTATTCCCTTTGAATTCAATTGGTTGGGATTAAAATTTATCTGGGCTCGGTTTTTCTTTAACAAATCTTCGCCTAATATCATGGTCCGATCCAAGTCTGGCGCTATATATAGCATCGACTAAGTTTAAATTCCTCCCTCCTCAATGGGCAAGTGGATTGTACCAATTAATTTTATTTTTTGTCCGTTAGCTTGTGTTACTGTTAAATATGAATCTCAACCTTATAATATCAGTCTCTAATTCCTCAAAAACAGTTGTTTTTCGGAGTGAGATTTTTTTCTGATCCAAAGTGAGAGTACCTGTAAGGGTTCCATCTATGAATCAGATAGAACTGTTTAACCATTTAACTTTGTGCAAACAAATGACTAATGTCAAATTGAATTGGTAGTGTAACATATAGAAGCTTAAAACCATTTAACTGTGTACAAATAAAAGTTCTGGTATTAAATAGCAATACTTGAAGCTCATTGTGAGTAGAGTGTTCGCCAATGGCCCAGGAGACCGGGGTTCAATCCCAGGTCGAGTCATACCAACGAATTAAAAAAATGATACTTGATACTTCCTTGCTTATAAGGTACGTATCAAGGGTTAGGTGGAGCAATCTAGGGAAAGGTGTAGGCCCTCCCCTGCACCTCGTTGTAGTAGCTACTGAAAAGGGAGCTTTCAGGTCGCCCTTCACTACAGTCCCCAACTTTACTTACTTTTTATTCTTGTTAAATAAAAATGCTTGAATCCATTTAACTGTGAAGAAAAACTGAATTATTGGTATTCCATAGCAATACTTAGAACAAGTAAACTATGTACTAATGAATGACTGATATCAAATTGTTACTTTTACATAGCAAAACTTAAAAACCCTTTAACTGTGTGCAAACAAAAAAGTTTTGGCTCGTTTAAAGATGTTATAACAAAGTATTCGTCTACAAAGTATATATATATATATATATACCCACGCATATATATTTTTTCATCATACAATGAATATATATATATATGTGTGTGTGTGTGTGTGTGTTGGTGTGAGTGTGTGTGCATGTGTGTTTGTGTGTGTGCGTTTAGACATATGTATATATATATAAACTGGATTTGGCATTAGATAATTTACCAGGGTTGATATGCCATAAAACTCAACTGGCCTAATTATCTTTTATTACGATTGAAAAAAGAAATAAAATGTGATTCGAAATTTTCTAATAGCGATTAGTTTTCTTTCGTGACTATTATCATATCTTATTTACCAACCCCCCCGCTCGTGCAGGATATGACTCAAGGTCAATTTTTAAGCGGAGTTTAACAGGTTTGAATTCAGAGTTTTCCTTCTCCTAGACTAGTTGCCTTACCAAGGCAGAAGAACCCATTCTGTCCTACTATTTACCCATACAATAGCTGGAGGGAGAATAATTGGATTCATACCTTTCCCAAGGGTATTAGTGCTATGTGAAATGCAATTAGTCTGGTCCAGGATTTGAACTCGCGTCGCCGTGTCCATTTCCTACGACGATAACAATTACACCACGGGAACCTTTCGTGACTATTATGGATTTTATTTTCAAAACTATAACTGAATCTTCAACTAATAGTTCTATCAGTTTATTTTTAAAGATATTCGGCATAAAATAACTAAACAAGAAAAAAAATGTATATATATACAAATGCTTACACAAATAACAACCATCCTCTACAGCGAAGAAATAAAACAAAACCGTCTTCGGCATAAAAATAAACTAACAAGCGTTGACATGCTGTAAAAACCAACCAACCAACCAACCAACTAAGCAATGTTTGATGGGGATGTAATAAGCTGACTATTTTTAAAGTTTACTTGCTACGGCCCCAAAAACCAGAATAAAGAGAATTAATCTTCCTACGAACTGTTCTGAAGCAAAACGGTCCAGGCGGCTTAGTCTTCGAGTAAATCTCCCCAAAATAAACAGAAAATTGACTTACGAATTGAACGAACAACAATAGAATATTAAAAAAAAAACTCCGAAATAATGCAAAGAGAGAGAGAGAGAGAGAGAGAGAGAGAGAGAAGTGGGGGTGGAGGAGGAAAAAGAAATCAATTGTTATTAGACAACCGAGGCTAATTTATCTGTAAACAATCGAATAGCGACGAGTCTGGACCTTTTTAAACTAAAGATTGTATTATTTTGAGTTGAAAACAATAATCTGTGCTTTTTGCTTGTGTCCGTTGGGATATTGAAACAAGCAAACTTATTTTGGAATAACAGGGTTCGTGGCTCAAAGATGCAACTGATTAACTTAGGCCAGATAGATAGATCTATCTATCTATCTATCTATCTATCTATCTATCTATCTATCTATCTATCTCAACTTGTTTCTGTCCCTTTTACTTACTTACTTACTATCTATCTATCTATCTCAGTTTGTTACAATCTCATTTAGTTCATATCTATCTATCTATGCATAAAACCTTGATGATGTGACACCGTTTGGGGTCCGCAGGATAAAATGTGAAGGAAGAAAGGAATTTTGAAGATGAGTGATAAAAAATAATAGAAAGATAGAAAACCTTAAGAATTGTGAATGAATGATACATTTGTAAAACAAAGAATGAATGATGAGATCTATTGTATATTTCTTGTAGGCAAATACACCTAACTTATTCTTGCCAGTCCTCTCGGCTCTTAATCAGAATAAAGATCGATTTTTCTCATTAGGATTTTTAGCAAAAAGGAACAAAGACTTTTAAAGAAAGAGAAATATCCTCTGTTAGGGTTCCTCAAGAAACTTGTGAATATTTTTTTCTTTATCGAAAGAAATGTTAAGTGTGATGATAACATAATGAAGTTGATGGAAACAATAGCTTTGCCGAAGTTTGTTGCTGTCATTGTCATGTTTGAGTCACGCGACTCATCCTACACGTTGTTTTGGCTTTGTATCGCATGAGGGAATGCTGAAAAGTTCTAAATCCCACCAAGAAAGGAATTGTTGTTGTTTTTTAAGATTTAATTTCCACCGTGTTTTATCATTTTCCCTCTCATATATGTATACATATATATATATATATATATATATAGTACAATTAAATGGAGACTCAAACTCGGTTAAGTCGTCATAATAAACTTATTTCGGCGGAGAATATTATTGCTATATTCTCCGTCTGAGACAGGAGAGAGCATGTAAAAGAGTCATCTGACGAGACGGAGAATATAGCAATAATATTCTCCGTAATAATAAATTTATTATGACGACTTAACCGAGTTTGAGTTTCCATTTAATTGTATTATATACGCTCTGAATGTGAATTTTGTTATACCCTAGAGAATAAATAGGGAATTAACAATAGCCATACATTGAGCACTCTCATAGATTTATATGATTACCCTCATATATTCTACGTAAAGAATAATCCACACTTACTGTCCTTGGACACTGACTGGATATTATATATATATATATATATATATATATATATATATATATTACATTTGAATAAAAGAAATTGTATTATATTAGTTGCATAAGTATACTGTTGTTATATTTAACCCATAGATAGGACCATATCTGGTACTACGACTCCGGGTTAGAGCAGACCTGGGAGTTATGGCAGTAAAGGAGTACTCCACATTCACCAGAGCACCTGCTTTAGTGGAGCCTCACCATCAGATTATTTAGTGTCATATCAAGGATGCTCGTTTGGGGAGTCTTACCCTTCTGCAGAGATTTAGTAGGTGTATTCTACAGCCCCAGCCAACTAGGCCATGTAAAACAGACGTTATCTATATATGAATTGAATTACCATGACTAGAAAATCCGACAATCACTTCCATGTACCATACGGAACACTGGACAGCTGTTTCGACCTTATTAGGTCTCATCAGCAGTGCATACCATGATCTCTTCCACTGGAAATCGAACCAGCAACCACAGAAAGCAGAGCTGAAACTCTACCACTAGGCCATCGATTCACATCGCACGCAAACGATCCCAAATTAACTAGTCAGGGTATATGCGCGACCACTTAACTTGATGTGTCTTGAAGGAACATTTGGTCCCTACAGAGGACACGACCACCTCGTCTTCCCAAGTCGGCGTTACGCATCCACGTAGGCTTAACCTCATGGGAAGGAAATAGATTTTACATTTGAATAGGGGAATTGTATTATATCATTAGAATTACCATGAGTAGAAAATTCGGCAAGCACTTCCATGCGACATAATTTGGCCGAATTTTAATGGAATATTCTAATTAATACTTTCTTCTTGAAGAAGCGTTTGTCAATTAAGATTATGAATATTCATCCAACTTGTTTTTTTTTTACAGTATTGTTAAATGAGATTGGTGAGGGTTTAAAGTAGATGATATTTATTCTGATATTATTGTCATTCTCATTTTCATTCATGGAACTGTCACCGGTAACGTATATATATATATATATATATATATATATAAAGAAAAGTTGAAAAAACAAAGTACTCCAAAATTTGATGTATTTATTATGAAAGTCGACGTAAAATCTTTGGATGTTATAACTTTCTTCAGGACTATAAATTCATGAAGGTTTAACGTTGACTTTAATGATAAATTCATCAAATTTTTGGAGTATTTTGTTCTTTCAACTTCTCTTCATACTGTCGGAATTATTTCCTTATTCACTTTCATATATATATATATATATATATATATATATATATATATATATATATATATATATATATAAGTGAATTTGACTTTGAAAACAAATTTTTATAGTTATATGTAATTTAGGATGACATAAACACAGGGTCAACCACCATTGATAACTTAATTTTTCACCTATGCGATCAGATGATCTATCACAAAACACAGCATACTACATTATATATATATATATATATATATATATATATATATATATATATGTGTGTGTGTGTGTGTGTGTGTGTGTGTGTGTGTGTGTGTGTGTGTGTGTGTGTTGTTGTTGGGCAGCAGTCTTTCATTTAGGCATATTTGATTAAATGATAAAGACACATTTTGTCTGTTTAAGTTTATAAAGATCTTTTCAAGTTTCCCGATCAGTGTCTTGGTTTCCGGTCGGAATTGGTGGATGAATTAACCAAAATTGTCCCGAGCGCATTCGGACCTTTCATAGGCCATCATCAAGAGTTGCTTGCATGTATAAAGAGTGTTTTTTTAAAAAGAGTATTGAAGGTTTTTAGGTTTTTATAATATAACAAAATTACGTAAACGCGGAGTTAGATAAAACTGAGATGCTGATGAATATAAAAAACAGAATGCTATCAATAGAAATAAAATATTACCAAGAAATATGGAATATTTGAAGCAAAAAAAAAAAAGGCCCGAAAGTTTTCTGGACAATTTTGGTAAATTCATCTATCAATTCCAACCTAAAACCAAGACATTTATCCGGAAACTTGAAAGGATCTTAGTAAACTTATATAGACAAAATGTGTCTTTATTATTTAATCAAACGCGTATATATATATATATATATATATATATTGATCTTTTGGAAGGGTTAAAAAAGCTTGAGAAACGATGCGCCAAGTTCGCTGTACTGTCAGATCGAGAACTTTTCAACACCCAGCAGTACTCACAAAATCAACGTTTGGTATTCATATTGATTAAACAAGTTTAAATCAATAGATGGGGCCCCTAACAGGTATTAAATCTTTGTATCATAGTGGACTTTGAGGTAATGGCAACGAAAGAATGACTCCCATTTTCCTGAAACCTCTTGATCAGAGCTTTCACCAACAAATGCTGTTTAATGTCACGTCTTGCACATTGTTCCGTGGAAGAGACAGACAAGTGACATAGAGAGGTCAAATTAACGAAGAACAATTAACTTATAACGTAAATTTATCTTCTCAACATGAACAGAGAAATGAGAACGATCGATTTTAATGAATTGAATGGAAGTGTTTGGTTTGAAATTTCGTGAAGGTTTATGACTATAACAGAGACGTGACGAAGGCCTGTAGACATAACGGCCAAAACATTATGACTAATTATCACAATAAAAATGGGAACAATAGTTAGATGTGCCTAGTCCGCTGGGGGCTGTAGAATACACCAACTGCATCACTGCAGAGGAGTAAGAACCCCACTCCAACGAGTGTCTAGGATATGACACTAAACAATCTGATGGTGGGGCTCCAGTAATGCTTGAGCTTTGGGGAGTACTCCTTCATTGCCATGGCTCCCAAGTCCACTCTGACCCGGAGTGGTAGCACCTGATAGAGTTCTATTCATGGATCAAATAGAACTAAAGTCTGTACTTGTGCTAAAATCAATTTCTTGAAATAGAGCTGTTTTGGCATTTAAACTTCGTACTTCGTTTCAACTGCATACTTATGCTAAATTGAATTGTTTGAAATGGAACTGTTTTTGACAATGAAACTGTACTTACGCTAAACTTAATTGTTTGAAATGGAACTGTTTTGGTATCTAACTGTGTGTAAACAAAAACTATACTTATACTAAAACGAATTGTTTAATTAGAACTGTTTGACTAAATTGAATAGCTTGAAATAGAAATGTTTCTGGAAATGAAACTGTGTACTCATGCTTAACTGAATTATTTGAAATAGAATTGTTTATATGTATAAAAATGGATTTGGCATTAAATATCCCACAAATGTTGATATTCCATAAAACTCAGACAAACAAACAGTTAGATGATATCAATGTATAAAGTAAAGGTACTTGCTTATCTCAGAAATTGATACAACACATCTGGAATTCGAACGTGCTCGCTACGATTTCGGTCTTTAACGCTTTAACCATTTCGTCACGATAACGGTTATTATTTGAGTATTTAATATTGGTGTCCTCTGCTCACTGCATTTTCTTGGTACACTCTGTTGACAGTTTCGGCTCACACCAAATATCGAATATGTGTGTGTTCTTAATTTTCTACAGGGGATGCTGTCGGCGTCTTCAATAGCTTGCTGACTGAGCGCTCATTTTCTTTGATAAATGTTTTATCGAGTTGGCTCGACCACATGTTGCATTTATTTGGCTCCGCTCATAAACACCCACTTCTATTTCCTGATTTTTTCCTAGTTTTTTCCTTCCCCCAAAGTGTAATTGGACGTTGGGTGGAGTGGAGAGTGAGTATAAGTGGGGATTTCGCATCGTTATCAACGAAAAGGAATATACATAAAAAATTTATATATCCAAATTAAAAGCATTTTAAAAGGCGCCGAGCAACGATAGAATGAACTGAGCGCCAGGAAAACGTCCTTAAGAGAAAGAAAGAAAAATAAATCACGTAATGAAAAAATAGGTTGGAAGGGGAGTCCCCAAACCGTAGTGTGTAATGTACTATCTTTCGACATCTTAGGAAGCGAGTTCGAACTCCAGTCGCGCTATTATGTTCACTTTCGAACTAACATAATTGGGAAAAGTATGAATCCCCTTTGTCGTATAGCCATGCTCCAACTATACAAACACATATGCATGCAGAATCACAACGACGACACAATAAAGACGAGCGACACGGTTCTTTAGAAAAATACACCTCTCACTTTATTTGAAAGGGTTCGAAAGGGTTACTAAAGGTTTTACTGTAAGAGGGAGTTGGAGACCGAACAGAACTGCAACATATTGACCCCCAACTCTTATGGCCATAACAGCGTTTCTTTCCCGTTCACCTGGGCTGCTCAACCGGGGGACTGGGGGCCCAGCCTCTCTGGGACATGGTCCTCATTCCAGAGTCTTCTCTTCAACTGCAACCGCTCAATCGGGGGCCTGAGGGACCCCTCTGCTGGGTACTGGTTTTCTCTACCGCATCTTACCTCCAACTGACCTGACTTCCTGTCTTCACCCGGGTTATATAATTGTTCGACCCCCACCTTCTTCTTGTGGGCGTCACAAATCGCACTCATTCAACAAGGTTATATCCTGATATTCCCCGACCGGATGCACCTGTTATTTACTCAGGTGCATTTCCTATTTTGACAGCTTGGCCGGGGTCAATATGTGACACCTTATCCACCCAGTTTTGGGCTGAATTGTATCACATAAACAAAAATGGCTTTGGCATCAAATAACCTACGAAGATTTATTTTCTATTAAACAAGAAAACTTTTAAAGTGTTCAGAGTTCTTTCGTTAGACTCCTATTTTCTTGCCTCAGAATTTGATTTTCAAAATTCGACCTTTATTCGAGTATATACGGTACTTACCTTTTCTGCTTAATTCTAAACGATCTCGACTGACTGTTTAAATCGATCTCGATTCTTTAGCTCACATTAAAACAGAAATGCATCATTGCTTTTTTGAATGAGAGATCGTGAATGCTCCTTGAACCTTTTGACGTCTTTTTGTAGCCACCGACCACTCCTTATCAAATTTTCGGGGCAACGCACTGAACTTTAAACTGCACCTGACCCTCACTTAAACACCTTGTTTCAGCTGCCTTCCCAGTTCCATTCACAACCCGCCAATTACGGCATCTCTAGAGGCTTTTAAAACGTTGCATTTCCTATTGTGAGCCATGTTTTGTATTGTACCGGTATTTCACTGATTTGTTCACAGTACCTTCTTCTTCTTCTTCTTCTTCTTCTTCTTCTTCTTCTTCTATCTCCGATGGACACTTTGTCTTACTTTCTTTCTTAGTTGCTTGTTCAATCCATATTTCAATAATATTTTTACTCTTCCTTCATCTTTTATTCCAGCTGTTTCTAGAAGATATATTGCAAGTAATTATATTTTGAACAAACTCTTATTCTTATTCTTGAAGACGTTCTTGCTATAATGGTTACCGTCGTAGAAAATGAATACGGCGAACCGTGTTCAAGTCCTGAATGAAGCTGTCTGCATTTCAAATAGCGTAAATACACTAGGGAAACATATGCATTACTATTGATATTTAACTCTCATAATTCTGTTCAATATTAATTATTACTTTGTACACAGTGAATTGGTTACGAGTTTTGCTATTTGACACTAATTCTTCTCTTGAACACTATTCATTCATTTTCACACAGTCAAATGGTTGCAAGTTTTACTGTGTAATACAAATAATTCGATTTAGGCACACAGGGTTTCAAGTATTGCTGTCTAACTTTAACAATATGGTTCAAAATTATTCATTTGTTTGTACAGTTCAATGGTTCCCAGTATTTCTATATATCATTAACAATTCAATTAGACATCTGTCATTTGCTTACACATAGTTAAATGGTAGAAGAGATATATTAGATTTGATTTCTTACAATCAAATTTAACATCAATCATTTGTTTGCACACAGTTTAAATGTCAAACAGTTCCATTTGAGCCATTGACAGGACATTATTAGATCCTACTACTCCAGGTCAGAGTGTACCCGGGAGCCATGGCCATAAAGGAGTACTCCACATTCTCTAAAGCTCCAGGGCAGGAGCCTCTCCATCAGATTATTCATTGTCATACTCGAAACACTCTTCGGGGGAGGGCCCTACCCCTCTGCTGAGATGTTATAAGTGTATTCTACCGCCACAACCGACTAGGCTGAGGAGTACCCTTTGTATGACTTCAAAACTTCGTCTGATTGTGAGGTTCCGGTTCTGGTGCTTTGTAGAGCGTGGAAGTCCTCCCCCCATTACTCTCAGGCCCACTCTGACTCGGAGTGGGTCAAAAACATCTGTTAAAACATTATTTGTATTCAATAGAAACGTGGGAAAATTTTTAAAAATCTGGCGAAACAACCCAAAAACTCGAATAAAGATATAAACATACAATGAACGCGATTCCCTAACCTGTTTGCATAAAGTAACCCTGGATGGGTTGGGTAAACGTTAAAATCAATCACTCATTAAGTCGATGTACATTCTTTATGTGGCTGTGAAAAATATACAACTATCTCCGCCACTGAGTACTGGTTTGGTTTGGTTTGGTTTGGTGGATTTTATGGCATATCAACCTTTGTATGTTATTTAACGCCAAATCCATTTTAATGTAAATAATCTGTTCTATTTAAAACAATTCAGTTTAGCATAAGTACACAGTTTAATTGTCAAAAACATTTAGTTCAAACTATTCAAGAAGTTATATGTAACAATTCAGTTAAGTGTAAATACAATTTTAATGTCGAAAAACAGTGCTATTTGAAATTATTCGGTTAAGCATAAGCACGCAGTTTAAATGTAAGTACGGTTTAATTGTCAAAAAAATTTCTATTTTAAGCTATTCAGATTACTCAAACAATTCAATTTAGCATAAGAATGCTGTTAGTTCTATTTAACCCATAGATAGGGCCCTATCAGGTGCTACCACTCCGGGCCAGAGTGGACCTGGGAGCGATAGCAATAAAGGGGTACTCCACATTCCCCAAAGCTCCAGCACTGCTGTAACCTCACCATCAGATTGTTTAGTGTCATACCCAGGACACTAGTTGTGGGGTTCTTACAGTCGGTGTATTCTACAGCCCCAGCTTACTGGGCAAGCCACTGAGTACTGTTGAGTTTCCTTGTCTATATTTCCATTATTGCAATGTGGTATTTTGAAGTGAGAAAGGAAAATTAAGTTTGACTGTGAAAATTAAGATTTTCATCAACAACATCATGACCATTTTTTCGATTAAAAAAAATAAAGAAAAAAATATATCTGCTGACAATTCGTAAGTTGGCCAATGAATAAATTATTACAATAGAGATTGAGAATCAAAGACTGGCATTTGCGTTTGATTCTTTTTTTAGTAGATTATTTAAAACAAAATGAGACTTTACAAAACTTTTTCTTATAGATAAGTCGCTCTTTTTTTTTTAGCTTCGTCATCATCTTGCAAAATATTTTAAAGAAGTGACTTCTAAAGGTATGGAAAATGAAGATTTAATAATTTTTTTTTTTGCATTAAAATTTAAAAATTTAATCGGAGATGTGAAGACAGCTGAGAAAGTTATTTAATAAAATTATGATGTCTAGACGTCTAGACAGTTGATCGTCTTTAAGTAAGTTGAACATTTTAATTCATTTGAAATATTTTTACTTACAAACCACTTGCAGTTCAGTTAGGAGACCGGGAGTATTTCTACCCTCATTCTCGATTGATCTCTCAAACATTACGCGCCCCCTATCTATCTATCTATCTATCTGTTCATATGTATGTATGTATGTATGTGTGTGTATTTATGTGTGTATGTATCTATCTATCTTCGTCTGTTCATATGTATGTATGTATGTATGTATGTATCTATCTCCTTTTATTCATGTCTATCCATTTATAAACACACACACACACACACACACACATACACACACACACACACACCAGTCGGCTAGTGTTGTAGAATACACTGGCTGCGACTATGCAGAGGGAAAAGACCCCCCCTCCAACGAGTGTCCTGAATTCGACCTTAAACAATCTGATGGTGAGGCTCCAGTAATGCTGGAGTGGTAGCACCTGATAGGGTCCTATCTATGGGTGAAAACGAACTGTTTGACATTTAAACTGATTGAAAACAAATGAATTATGCTAAACTGAATTGATTGAAATAGAACTTTGATCCTTTAACTGTGTGTAAACAAATTAGTGGCTTTAATTGAATTGTTATTGATACATAGCAATACTTGAAACCATTAAACTGTGTGCAAACGAATGAGTAATGTTCAATGGAATAATTAGTGTTAAATAGAAAAGCTTGTAGCCACTTCTCTGTACGCAAAGAAATGATTTGAATTGAATAGAATTATTAATGTTTGATTGCAATAATTGAAACCATTTAACTGTGCAGAAACAATAGTAATACTAGAGTGCAAAAATTAGTTCTAATCCGTTTAAAATGGAATTATTGACAAACTAATCTCTTATATATCATATATATCAAACTAAATGTGTGCAAACAAATGATTGATGTTAAATTGATATTGTTACATAGCAATACTTGAAACCATTTAAAAAATCAGCTCAGGCTCATTTAAAAATGACATAATGAAAATGTGTTTACAAATCGTCTATATTTAATATGTACGTATAAAGAGGATTTGGCATTAAATAACGTACAATGATTGATATACCATGAAACCAAACCAAACCAAACGTTATCACACACACCCACACACACACACACACGACACGAAAGCAATGGCTCGTTCACCCGAGGGTGACAAAGAATACTTTGACATTGTCGCTGTAGTCTTACAAGGAAGATACATTAGCCCCGTTTCTTTTATAATCTGCCTAGATTACATACTACGAACGTCAAGAGATCTAATTAAAGAAAATGGTTTCATACTAAAAAAAAAAATAGACCAGGAGCTGACAATATTCCACGGATGTACTCCTGTGGACTCCTTCACATGGACGAGCAAAGGCAGGACGACCATCTAGAACCTACACACGGCAGCTCTGCGCCGATACGGGATGTAGCCCTGAAGACCTGCTCGAATACAGAAGGGTGGCGAGAGAGGGTCAGGGATATCCGTGCTGATGGCACGACGTGATGATGAAGACTATTGCGGCGGCAGACGGCACAGATGGTCTACCAAGTCTCTCAAATCTCTGCTGCATAGCGTGGAGCAGGCAGCTAAAGGCCTATATGTGAGTTCCAGATAAAACAGAATTCATGTGTTTTAAATGAAATTGTTTCATCACTGCCATCTACAAATTAAATGGCAAGCCTCTGAAACTATCATACCAGTTCACATATCTCGGTAGTGATATCTCATCTACTGAAAACGATGACAATTTACGCATCGGAAATGCATAGACTGATATCGATTGGTTATTGATAATACGGAAATCTGATCTGGATAAAAGAAAACGAAAGTTCCTCCAAGCTGTAGCCGTGTCAGTACAATTATATAGCTACACCACTTGGACTTAAATGCGGCGTTTGGAGCTAGATGAGAAATACAAAAGGATGTTGCATGCTGTCTTGAATAAATCCTGCCAGCAGCACCCCATAAAGCAGTAGTTGCAAGGCCACTTACTTACGGACTCACAAACTATCCAAGTTAGACGAACAGGCAGGCTGAGCACCAATGGAGAAGCAGGGACGAACTCATAAACGAAGTTCTTTTGTGGATTTCTACCCCAGCAATCGAGCACTGGATGCAGTCTGGAGGACCTGCATAGAGCGATGCCCGATTGCGACGGATGGTGAGAGAGAGAGTAAGAGAGAGAGAATGAGAGAGAGAGAAAGAGAGAGAGAGAGAGAGAGAGTGTGTGTGTGTGTGTGCATGTGCGAGAGAGATATATAGCGAGATATTCATGAGAATCCGTGCCATCAGTACGACTTGATATATATATATATATGAATGTATTTGGGCTGCATTTCTTCGTTGAGACAAATTTAATTAAGTAGTATGGTCATCTTTTGTCAACATATTTTTGTTTAAATCCTTTCTTGTCACCGTATGGATGTTATAATATCCGGTTGGAATTTGCTCATAAACCTTCCGTAATTTATTGATTCCCGTGTAATTTTGGACCTATGTTAGGTCATCATAAATGTATATTACCAAAGTGATACAAACTTTGCAAGTAGAATACAATTTTGTAAGAATAAAGAAGACCGAAGGAAATATCGGTCGAAACATTGTGAGTATTACCATACAGATGAGGTCAATAATCGGAATATTCTTAGTAATAACAATTAATATTATCGTTCTTTTTTTTTCAGGTATAGAAATGCCATGTTTAGGAAAAGAAAAGAAGTTTAAAAACTTCGTAAGTCGAAAACCGATTTCCAATTTTATGCAAATTGGATATTTTAGCAAGTATAAAAAGAGTTATATTTCATACTTGTAAAGCATGTTTTCTGTTTCAGTTTACGAACCAATCGGCAAACAGCTTATACGTAAGCCTCTGTCGAGCAGCTCTTGGTGAAGATATGGCCAATTAAAGAATAATAAGCCGTTTCTCAACGACAGAAGTGCCCCTCTTTTTGCTGACTGTAAGATTTCTCTCCTATCCTAAATACATTTTTTGGTTACGCATCTTTGAATGACAGATGTCGAACTGGTTAGTTTGGAATAGACGGGACCAGGGTGGATTGAGGAAGCAGGCGGCCGATAGTCGATAATTTGTGCTGTATCGACTCATCGTCGGCGGTGACTTTATCGCTTCCCGTCCGTCTGACAAACACGAGAAGCCATTAACGCCATAATGATGTCGGCTTTTATGATGGCCTGTGATGACGCTTACAAAATGTCATAAATATGGGATTAAGACTCGCAGTGTGTGAGTGTGTGTGGGGACGGGTTGGTAAACACAGACTGAAGAACAAGATCAAATAGAAGATATGTATCATCAGGTGTTAAAAAAAAAGTGAGTGATAGAGAGAAAGGAAAGAGAGAGAGAGAGAGAGGGGGGGGAGTTTGGGAAAGAAAATGTCAATGAATAGAAAAAATGAAATCATCCTTTTGATATTTAGAAGTGTGTATATTTAGGAAACAAGTTATTATCAAAGCAAATTTTGTTAAAGACAATGGAACACTCAATGGTAAGGGAGACCTGGGTTCAATCCCAGGTCGCGTCATACCTAAGACTTTAGAAATGGTACTTGATAGCTCCTTGCTTAAGACTCAGCAATATAAGGTACGCATCAAGGGTAAAGTGGAGCAATCCAGGGAAAGGAGTAGCGCCCTTCCCTATACCTAGTTGTAGAAGCTATTGAAAAGGGAACTTCCTGGTTGCTCTCGACTACAATCGCCAACTTTACTTATTTAAAAAAAATTGAAAATAATAAACAAAGATAACATAAACACAGAGCCAACTGACCAAGTGGTCTGATTATCGTATAGGAGAGAAGCTGTCACCAAGCACAGTTGACTGTAACTTATATATATATATATATATATATATATATATATATATATATATATATATATATATATATATACAGTAGCCGCCATAAGTTAACGAACGGAACAACGACAAATATCTAAATGATTTTTACTTGAAAAAATTCGCTTACGAAATTTTCCCGAAATATACTTGGAACATATATGTATTTGTTACATATAAAGTTTTCTAAAATGTTTTTTTACAGTAAATTAATAGTGAATTAAAAGTGTCAAAAATATACATTTTGCCATGGTCAAAAGTTAAGGAACGCTGTTGAATTATAGTAATTTAGGTAACTTTTAAACAACTTGATTGCTAATTTTGATTTATAGTCAACTGTCCTATATCGTTGGAACTATTTTTAGGCAAGATGGAGGCGAAAGCTTCTAATTGTTTAACTCGAGAAGAAAAAAAGCTCATTTTAGCAAATTATGAAGAAGACAAATCGTATTCTGAAATTGCTGGCACGGTACAAAGGTCAGAAGGCGTTGTTTATCTTGTAATCAGTAGATTTAAGGCTGACAAGATACTTTAACAAAAATCGACAACTGACAGGCCTCATATTATTACCAAACGGGAAGATCGGATAATTGTTAAAATGTCTTTAAAAGACCATTTCGATACAGCAATGTCCATTTCTCGAGCATTTTGTGAACAAAGAGGAAAGCTAATCTCTAAAAAAATTGTTTTTCGTAGGTTAAATAAGGAAAAATTAGTGGCTCGGATTCCATGTAGCAAACCTTTGATTTCAAAGAAAAATCAAAAGGTTTGTCTTGACTTCGCCACAGAGCATACCGTGTGGACAGAAGAAAAAAGGAAAATGGTTCACTTTAGAAATTCAACTTGTTTGGATCTGATGGTAAGAGGTTTGTAAGAGTTAAAAATAGGGGAACGCTTATCTTCTCAATGCGTTAAGAAAACAGGGAAATTTGGAGTGGGAGCGTAATGGTGTCGGGATGATTTCTTCAGCGGGAGTAGGACCCGTTATTCGTTTTCACGGTAATATTAATGCCAGTGTTTATAAAGAACTTCTTTGCAAGCATGTTCTTCCTCATTTACACAAAGTTACAGTTGAAACTCGTATATTTATGCAAGACAACGCGCCTTGCCACAAAGCTTAAACCGTGTTAAATTTTCTTGAAGATGAAGGAATAGCAGTTATGAAGTGGCCACCACAAAGCTCAGATATGGATCCTATAGAGAATGTATAGAAAATCATGGGAGAGAACGCTCAGAACAGAAATCCTCAGAATATTGATGATTTATGGGGTTTTCTGTAGGAAGAACAGGAAAGTATCACTACCACCTTTTGAAGTTAATTGGCTCATGTGGTTGAAGACGCAATGAGGTAATCCAATGCAAAGGAAAATTCACTAAATATTGAATTTTTATTTAGTTTATATATTGATCTAACAAGGATTTATGATGCGTTCCTTAACTTTTGACCCGGGCACAATGTATTTTTTTGTTTTTTTCAGTGGACTATTAATTTACTGTAAAAGAAAATTAAGAAAACTTTATATGTAATAAATGTATTTATGTTCCGAGTATATTTTGGGAAAATTTCATAAACGTACATACAAATCTTTTCAAGTAAAAATCATTTGAATATTTGTTGTTGTTCCGTTCCTTTACATATGGCCGCTACTGTATATACTCTATCATTGATATTAAACACTCTTCATTCGTAAATATAGCAAACTAGATTATATATGATAGAAAATAGATTAGCATGCCTCAATACAAACTACCAAAAAAGAGAGGGCAAACTATGGACATAAACGTACGCAAACAATACTAAAGCTCAGATAGACTACGTCCTTATAAACAAGAAATGGAAAAATAGTGCATTGAATTGCGAGGCATACTCCTCTTTTAGGGGTGTGTCCAACGATCACCGAATAGTCACGGCGAAAATACGGTTAAGCCTACGAAAAAACGCCAAACGAACAGCGACCCCCAGACACTATGACTGGGCCCTATTAAACAACAAAGATATAAGAGATAAATACGTATTAGAATTAAGAAACAGATTCGAAACACTACAAGAAAAGACGGAAAAAAGTACACCAAACGACGAATATGAAAATTTCGTCAATGCACACCTCGAGGCAGCAGCAAAATACATTCCAACAAAAATTAAAACTAAATATAGAGTCCCATGGGAAACTTTAGCGGTGAGAGAAAAACGTGCACTAGTGAAAACAGCCTCCAAAAACTATCGAAAAAACCCAACAAACACAAATGCCTTAAAACTAAAAACGGCACAATATCAATTAGCAGGCATATATATAAAGGAACAGACAGAATATATTCAAAATCAGATAGATAAGATTAGAGACTCGGTGGAAGATAGACAATCTAGAATAGCCAGGCAAACAATAAATGAAGTGAGCAGAAGAAAGAACACAGCCAAAGCAAAACTTAAAGCAGCAAACCAACAAGAAAGAATAAAACTGTGGAAACAGCACTTCGAAAACTTACTTGGAAACCCACCAAAAATAACGCATGAACCAATCACCAGAATAATTAGCAAACAATTAGACATTAAATTAGGACCGTTCACACAAGAAGAACTCGACTCGGTTCTCAGAAAAATTAAAAATAGGAAAGCTGCAGGGCTGGACGAAATTCCCCCGGAAGTATGGAAGACCAGACAATTCGACGACATACTGCTCCGACACTGCAACGCAGTATACAATCAAAATCCGATAGATAGATGGATGAAAGGATGCATACTCCCCTTCCCTAAAAAGGGGGACCTCGGATTAGCCAAAAACTACCGAGGCAGACCACTTACATCCATAGCCGCCAAAATCTACAATGCCCTACTACGAAACCGAATAGAACCCAAAATCGACAACATAGAAAAAATCAAAATTGCCTCGGAAGAAATAGATCCACGACCTCACAAATATTAACCATCCGCAGAATCCTTGAAGGTGTACGGGCAAAGCGACATTAATATTTGTCGACTTTACCAAGGCTTTCGACTCCATTCATAGAGGAAAGATGGAACAAATCCTACTAGCGTACGGCATACCTAAAGAAACCGTAGCGGCAATAACGATTCTCTATAGAAACACTAAAGTAAAAGTACGATCACCGGATGGAGACACAGAATACTTTGACATTGTAGCAGGAGTACTGCAAGGGGACACGCTGGCCCCGTACCTCTTTATCATTTGTCTAGACTACGTACTTAGAACATCGATTGACAAAATCAAAGAGAATGGCTTCGAACTGACGACGAAAAGAAGCAGAAGATACCCCGCAACAACAATTACCGACGCCGACTACGCCGATGACATAGCGATACTGGCAAATACACCTGACCAAGCCGAAACTCATCTGCATAGTTTTGAACGAGCAGCAGCAAGCATAGGCCTCTATGTTAATGCACACAAAACGGAATATATGTGCTATAACCAAACGGGGGACATCTCCACTCTAGAAGGAACCCCACTTAAACTAGTAGACAAATTCACGTACCTAGGAAGCAGCGTCGAATCAACCGAAAAGGACATCGAAACGAGGTTAACGAAAGCATGGACAGCTATCAATAGGCTATCGATTATATGGAAATCAGACCTAACCGATAAAATGAAACGCAGTTTCTTCCAGGCAGCGGTCACATCGATACTGCTATATGGATGCACTACATGGACGCTAACAAAACGGCTGGAGAAGAAGCTAGATGGCAATTACACAAGAATGCTGCGTGCAATCCTGAACAAGTCCTGGCAGCAACACCCCACAAAACACCAACTGTACGGCCACCGACCCCCTATCACGAAAACTATTCAAGTTAGACGAACCAGACATGCAGGACACTGCTGGAGAAGCAGAGATGAACTCATAAGAGATGTACTCTTATGGATCCCCACACATGGCCGCGCAAAAGCAGGACGACCAGCTCGAACGTACATTCAGCAGCTATGTGAGGATACGGGATGTTGTCCTGAAGACCTACCTAGGGCGATGAACGATAGGGAGGAGTGGCGAGAGAGGGTCAGGGATATCCGTGCTACCAGCGCGATATGATGATGATGATGATGATGAGATTATATATATATATGAATATAGGATGCGATTGTGATGAGTAATTGTTGCTTTATTAAATTCTTAATTTCGCACGTGTCATATTTGTTTCAGGTTTTGTCTAGAGTCAGTCGGGCACTGTCTACGGGGAAAGCATCACAATGACACAATTCACTTCTCGAGGAATTTGGAAACGGGATGCTGTACTGTAAAGCACGTGAACATTTTCACAATGTTTCGATGTCAATCTGAGGATAGATTCATATTCATATTGATGAAAACCAAATACCCGGTCCTCATTATAGTGCATACAGTGGAAACTAACGAAGTAGTGCTGACTTGGACCGAGAGGGTGGTTATCTAAGTTTGTCAACCAGACTCCGCGTCTTGCTACACAAGCAGGAGAACCCGATGTTGGCTGTCAGAAAATTTCTGCAGCCACATGACCTCTAACATTTGGTCACCTAACTCCCCAGATTGCAGTCCCTTTGATTATTATGTGTCGAGTAGGGTTGAACGAGAGATCAACAGACTTTCTTGCAACACCAAAGATGAACCTAACATAAGGATAACGGCAGAATTTACCACTTTAATCAAGGAGAACATCGGAAAAGCTTGCAGGAGATTTCGAAGTAATCTGGAGGCCGTAACTGAAGTAAAAAAAATTCAATCTATTGTATTTAAAAAAATTTTCGTTTAATTTTGGTCACTAAATCTGATAAAAGGACAAGTCAGAATTATTTTCGTTTTTGAGTAATTTGGACGTATTCTCTCTCACTTTCTCTCTCTCTCTCTCTCTCAATATATATATATATATATATATATATCCTAATAATACAAAACACAAGTGTTCTGTGTGTACATCTGTGTATTTGTACTCATGATATTTAAGAAAAGAAAGAAATAAAACAAAAAGAAAGAAAGAAAGAAAGAACGGAAGGTGTGATCTCTGACGTTTTTTGTTATAATCTTAAAATAATAATGGCGGTGGTGTAGGTGTGTGTATTTTTATCGGTGCTGATGATGGTGATGATAATGGTGGTGGTGTAGGTGATGGTAGTTTTATCGGTGATGGTGATGGTGATGATAATGGTGGTGGTGTAGGTGATGGTAGTTCTATCGGTGATGGTGATGGTGATGATAATGGTGGTGGTGTAGGTGATGGTAGTTCTATTGGTGATGGTGATTATAATGGTGGTGGTGTAGGTGATGGTAGTTTTATCGGTGCTGATGATGGTGATGATAATGGCGGTGATGTAGGTGATGGTAGTTCTATCAGTGATAGTGATTGTGATGATAATGGTGTTGGTGTAGGTGATGGTAGTTTTATCGGTGATGGTAATCGTGACGATAATGGTGGTGGTGTAGGTGATGGTAGTTCTATCGGTGATGGTGATGATAATGGCGGTGGTGTAGGTGATGGTAGTTTTATCGGTGATGGTGTTGGTGATGATAATAGTGGTGGTGTAGGTGATGGTAGTTTTATCGGTGCTGGTGATGGTGATGATAATGGTGGTGGTGTAGGTGATGGTAGTTCTATTGGTGATAGTGATGGTGATGATAATGGTGGTGGTGTAGGTGATGGTAGTTTTATCGGTGATGGTGATGGTGATGATAATGGTGGTGGTGTAGGTGATGGTAGTTCTATCGGTGATGGTGATGATAATGGCGGTGGTGTAGGTGATGGTAGTTCTATCGGTGATGGTGATTATAATGGTGGTGGTGTAGTGTGACGGTAGTTCTATCGGTGATGGTGATGATAATGGTGGTGGTGTAGGTGATGGTAGTTCTATCGGTGATGGTGATGATAATGGCGGTGGTGTAGGTGATGGTAGTTCTATCAGTGATGGTGATGATAATGGTGGTGGTGTAGGTGATGGTAGTTCTATCGGTGATGGTGATGATAATGGTGGTGGTGTAGGTGATGGTAGTTCTATCGGTGATGGTGATTATAATGGTGGTGGTGTAGGTGATGGTAGTTTTATCGGTGATGGTGATGGTGATGATAATGGCGGTGGTTTAGGTGATGGTAGTTCTATCAGTGATAGTGATTGTGATGATAATGGTGGTGGTGTAGCTGATGGTAGTTTTGTCGGTGATGGTGATGGTAATGGTGGTGGTGTAGGTGATGGTAGTTCTATCGGTGATGGTGATGATAATGGTGGTGGTGTAGGTGATGGTAGTTCTATCGGTGATGGTGTTGGTGATGATAATGGTGGTGCTGTAGGTGATGGTAGTTTTATCGGTGGTGGTGATTATAATGGTGGTGGTGTAGTGTGATGGTAGTTCTATCGGTGATGGTGATGGTGATGATAATGGTGGTGGTGTAGGTGATGGTAGTTCTATCGGTGATAGTGATTGTGATGATAATGGTGGTGGTGTAGGTGATGGTAGTTCTATCGGTGATGGTGATGATAATGGTGGTGGTGTAGGTGATGGTAGTTCTATCGGTGATGGTGATTATAATGGTGGTGGTGTAGGTGATGGTAGTCCTATCAGTGATTGTGATGATAATGGTGGTGGTGTAGGTGATGGTAGTTCTATCGGTGATAGTGATTGTGATGATAATGGTGGTGGTGTAGGTGATGGTAGTTTTATCGGTGATGGTGATTGTGATGATAATGGTGGTGGTGTAGGTGATGGTAGTTTTATCGGTGCTGGTGATGGTGATGATAATGGCGGTGGTGTAGGTGATGGTAGTTTTATCGGTGCTGCTGATGGTGATGATAATGTTGTGCTCCAATTTTTTCTTTATCTATCCATGTCCTGCCAGAAGGTTTTTTTTTTTTAAACAAATGAAACTTTTAGTTACAAGCAAAAGAAAAGAAAATCTTTTAGTTATATATATATATATATATAAAGAGAGAAAGAGAGAGGGGAGGAGAGAGAATTTTAGAAAAAATTCTATTATTTCTATTATATATATATATATATATATATAAAGAGAGAGAGAGAGAGGGGGGTGGAGAGAGAATTTTAGAAAAAATTCTATTCTTTCGTAATTGACCAATTCATGTTCAAACGATTTCAAATTTTAACAGCGTGTGCCGAAACAACTCAAAATTCTTTGTTTAAAGTTTTTTTTTTCTTTTCAGTTACGGAAATGCCATTCACAGGAAAAGAAAATGCGTTTAAACATCAAACTGAGAATTTTGAGTTGTTTCTGCGCGTGCTGTTAAAATTTGAAATCGTTTGAACGCGAATTGGTCAAATTATTTGATAACAAAATTACGTCAATTTTTCTGAAACTCTCTGTACTTCTCCAATTATTCCAATATTTTTGAATATATATATATATATATATATATATATATATATATATATATATATATGTTTGAAAAACATAAGTAATAGGAAAGATAAGAATATACAAGGCTCACAGAATTTTATTGCATATCGTTCTTCTAAAGTGTCTTTACGTCCAGATTGCATTTTTGAAATTCACCAGCTGTGACAATCAGGCTTTAGTCGGGTGTATTCCAATTCCTGCTATAGCTGTTCCTTCGAACCTGAAATCATAAAAATTAGTCCGTCATCGCATAAGATGTATAGCAATAACAAACTGAATTTTCAAGAGTCTACGACAATCTTAAATGCCTGTACAAAATGTCTGGAAACTTATTGAAGGTTCCTCGTATATATTACCTCGAACATCGTTCTGTTGTTAAATAGTGAAAACCTCTGGTTAACCTTTGCATAAAGGGGAATGTACCAAGCTGTTTATATATATATATATATATATATATATATATATAGAGAGAGAGAGAGAGAGAGGGAAAGAGAGAGTAGGAGAGACTAAAGTACCTTTCTTCGTCGGTTAAAAGGTCAAGACTTAGAACACAGCTGGTTATCATTTCGGTGTACCAATTTCTTCTTCGTACTGATTCTGATCTGCTAAATGTTGTTTTCGTCAGATTCAAGTTACATGAAACCAATTTCTTCCGTTTTGATATGACGTTCATAAATATATATATATACCCAGGGTGATTGAAAAGTAATACTATACTTCTTTTCTTTCATATTCGTTTCTTTTAAGTTTAGATATTAGTTAAGAAATAAATTATAAGAATTTTAAGATTGGAAGTTACTTTTCAGTCACCCTAATATATATATATATATATATATATATATATATATATATATATATATATATATATTTAGGCAGCATTTCTTCGTTAATGCAAATTTCATTAAACATAATAGACATTTTATGCCTACATATTTTCTTCTGGATCCGTTCGACGGGAATTCGAACGGATCCAGAAGAAAATATGTAGGCATAAAATGTCTATTATGTTTAATGAAATTTGCATATATATATATATATATATATATATATATATGTGTGTGTGTGTGTGTGTGTGTGTATAGCATATGGAGTTTATAGTCAAATAATCCCCTACCATGTTGAAACTGCTACTCTGGCATACATATTACTTTAAACATTTTGAAAGGACTTATCTTTTTTTTTTTTTTTAAATAAAATAAAGTAAAATTAAATATATTTGCTATCACTTTTGTTGATATTTCATTATATTAATCGAGGTGCGGTTGATGGACTTGAAAAAATGTTCTGTGAAATTTTGACGAGGAATATTTCTTTAATTTCAAGTTGGTGACTCTTAAGATATCAATTAATCTGAACGGTTTGTCTCTTATTCCCACTTTCAGTTCGAAGTAAGTGTAAGTTGATTGATTGATTTTAATGGCATATAAACTCATCTAGGTTTATTCTATGCCAAGATGTTAGAAAATTACGTATATTGTGCCTGTATATTTATGAGTAGTTTCTTTATTTTTTTGGTCATAGTTGTATGGTTTCAAGTATTCCTATCTAATACTAATAATCATATGGCTTCAAGTCATTAATTCTATTTAATAATATTCATTTGTTCGCACGTAATTATATGGTTTCACGTAGCTTATAATAATCCTAAGTAAACTATAATTGCTTCATGTATTCTTAATACAAATAAATGCCGTTATTCGGTATTAAGTATTCCTATCTAATACTAACAATTTGCACTCAGTTTTATGCTTTCCAGTATTACTATCTAATTCAAATAATTTTCAATTAGATCTATTTAACTCATAGATTGGACCTTAACAGAGACTACCACTCAGAATCTTAGTGGATCTGGGAGTAATGGCAATAATGGGGTATTCCTCACTCCTCAGATCTCCTGAACTAGTGTCATACCTGGGACCCATCTTTTTTTCAAGGTATCTTAACCTTTTGTTGGGAATAAAGTCAGTGTCTTCTAGCCTCGCTGAAAGGGTGACATGTCAGTGTTGGGATGTAATAAAAATAATTAATTCGCCAAAAAGCGCTCTTAGTGTAACGTTTATCGTCGTATAAAATGGTATCGGGGAATCGAGTTTAAATCCTGGACAAAGGTATTTGCGTTTCACTTGCTAATGACCTGGGAAAAGCATGAATCCGTCTGTCCCCTGTTATCGGTAGACTAGATTCTTTACCTTTTGCTACACAACCAATCTAGAAGAAGGAAAATTTAAATTCAAACCTTGTGTTGCAGCTACATCTTACTCGTGGTGAAGAGATAATGAATAATTATCTCCCTTAGAAAATTTGCATGTTCAGTTGGAGCCCCATAGGGGAGCACATGATGTTTCAGAAATCTATTTGTTATATAATTAAGGAATGTTTTCTTTTTATATTAATCCTTTTTCGTTAATTATATTTTATCATTCAGTTTGGTTGGGCTTTGAACTATTCGGGTTTAGAGTTCAGATGCATAGTCATTAGGTACAGTTTTACGCTCGTGCGCAAAGGATATGACAATCACCGTTGTCATAATAACCCCCCCCCAGACTGGAAATGGCGCTGGAGTGTGGATGACGTCATGTCGGGAAGAGATGGCCCTGAGAATTTGAGGATTTTGGAAAAGAGTCAATTGGAAGTTGAGATTGGACCATGGAGCCAGACAGTTGAGTTTCTGACATTGGACCATACAGTTGAGGGTTGAGTTCTCAGCCATTGAGTTGAGAGTTGAGATTGGACCATGCAGGCAGACAGTTGGGGATTCGGTCATTGAATCGAAGAGTTGAGTTTTTCGGATCTCTACCGACAGATATCTTAAACATCACAAGACACACCGCGCGTTGGAATGGGGTTAGCATAGTAAGAATTGTGTCTCTATCCTCGTGTCGAAGAACCGAACCCAGAAGTTAATAAAACCGTCCGTACCTGAACGACAGAGTCCACCTGTATTTGTAATTGCCTGTTTTCGCCTGTGTTTTGTATTTGTTATGTACATGTATTTGTATTGTGTGTTGCATGTGTATTTGTAGTACCGTTGTTATTGATATCATTATGTTTACGAGTTGTATGCAACATATTCTCAAAGTCCTTTCGTTTCTAGTCTTTGACAAGTAGAAACATTGTCTCTGATCTTGACAGGGAGTAGTAAAACTACTTAACAATTAAACCATTCACTATTTTGTCCCCTTTCCACATGCTGTTTGTTCCTGGAACAATATCTATATAATTTTACCTTCCGAGACATATATGCATATGCTTTCTTTGTAATGCCCCTCTATATGGTTCATGTAAAACCTTAACTATTCTGGTAAGTGTAATTGAGTTTTTTTTTAAATCTTTCCTACCGTTGTGTTCCTTATCGAAGCTGAAGAACCAAATCTGATCAACTATTTACCCGTTGCTCTTCTGGTGGTGTAACGGTTAGCAAGCAAGACTAACAAACCTTTGCGAGTGAATTCGATTCTCATTGGGTATCCTATTCATACGGCCTTGTGCCACATCTAAGAAAACTGCTTGGTAAATTTCTACTATCAACCCTTATCAGGAGAGAGAGAGAAAGAGAGTAGAGTGAGAGAGAGAGAGAGAGAGAGAGAGAGAGAGAGAGAGAGAGAGAGAGAGAGAGAGAGAGAGAGAGAGCAGATGCATTTATGCTTTTCCAGAGGGTATTAGCACAAAGTGAAACACAAATAGATTCGTCCAGGATTTGAACTCGTGTCGCCGATTCTTTTTCCTACGACGATAACCGTTACTATAAACCCATCTAAGGTATATACCATATCATGCTGTATTATCTTCAGGGCCTTACATCTTTGGCTTTTCTGCTTCCGCGCTAGGGGACACTGCGGGCCGTTGCCTCACCGGGCGCCTGGCAGCCAGTCTCCGTGACTGACCGCATCTGGACCCAAGAATCCAGATTGAAGACTAACCTCCTGCAAGACTCCCCGTATCTGCTGTGGGCCGTGTATATATTATTTCACAACGCCCACGTATTTCGGTTGTCACCCACGTAACTTGCTAGCGATTATTTAGAGCACCTCAGGTAGTGTAATGGTTTGCAAACTAGACTAGCAAAACTTCACGAGTGAGTTCGATTCCTATTGGGTACCCCATTCATATGACCTTGTGCCACATTTGAGCTAACCGCTTAGCAAGTTACAACTACTTACCCGTAGCAGGAGAGAGAATAGATGTATTCATATTTTTCCTGAAGGTATTTGCACGAAGTGAAACAAACAGGATTTAAACTCCATTTCTTACTACGACAACCGACTTAGGTATAGCATTATACTGCATCCAGTGGTGAGGCTCTAATTCTGGAGTTCTGGTGAGTGTGGAGTATCACTGGAACTCGAACCTCACCAGTTTTGTGTCTTACCTAGAACACCCTTTTGGCAGGGGAGTGGTTAACCCTCCCTCAGAAGCGTTGTACTAGGCTACGCTGGCCGTTTGGCTACTTTATATCGTAATGTCTGCACATATTTTTGGAAAGTAAATTTTATATTTTTTTATGTCAGCATATCTACGCCAAACACAACCTTAAAACTGCTACAGATGAGGGGGGGAATCGGAATGCAAACCTGTTAGACTCTGACTAAAAATTGACCGTGGGTCACATCCTGTCTGTGTGGAGAGGTTGGAAGACTCATACAAGGGGTGGGGAATTACCATGGCGTAATGGGTAACGCGCTGAACTTTGACATCATTGGAAAACTGCAACTCACATAGAATCAATCCCAAAGAAGATTCTTGAATAAAAGAAAAAAAAGGAAAAGAAAAAAAACTTGACAACTTAAAATCACTTTATTTTGCAGTAGAAATTTTAGAGACTACATTATTTTTTTTTCATAGTAATGAAAATATTAGCTTCATTCAGCACCTCGTGTTATAAAAGGTTAGACAATATCTTTTTTATAGCATTATTTCAAAGCTTAGAGTTCAAACCAGGTTATTTTTCAAAACTTTTTAAGTGTATTCTTTTAAAAAGATGGGATGAAATCACAAGAGAAAGAAAAATTGACCATGTACGATGCTTCCCAATTTTCAACAAGATCATTCAAATAATCCTTATTTGCTATTTCTGCTTTTTAAGAGGATTAAAACTAAAATTCCCCGTGTACAAGATCAGTGCACTTAAAAAATACATCAACGCTTTTAAGTTAAGTGACCTCACTAACCGATATTACATTGTGTATTTTAGATTTAAAACTAGTTGAAAATGTTGTTAACTGAGCTTGGCTTTGTTTTGTACCAGGTCAGAAGTCTAGTGTACACAGTAAGAACTGAACTCACAAACAATTGTCATCTAGTCTATCTCGCTAATCATGTTGAGAGATCTTGGATAAGCAGAAATACATATTTTGATATTGAAAGTTCGTTGTGTAGACGATTATGAACAGTGGATTATATTTAATCTCGTGGTTAATATATAAATTGCTTATTCGATTAAGATATCAGAAGAGGTAGGCGCCTCGGTTAGTGTAATGGTTTGCAAGCTTGATTAGCAAACCTACAAGTGTAAGTGCGAGTCTCATTCATATGGCCTTGTGCCATGTCTAAGCAAACAGCTTAGTAAATTACAACAGGTTGCTGGATAGTTGTTTCTGAGATTTAAGGATAGTTGGTATGAAGGTAGCAAAGTAGTTGGTTCCAATGAAGGTTGCAGGATGGTTGCTCCTAAGGTTGAAAGATAGTTGGTACTAAGGTAGCAAGAGAGTTGGTACCAAAGTAGCTATATAGTTGGTTCTTAGGTAGCAAAATGTTTGGTACTAAGGTAGCAAGATAATTAGTACCAGAGTTGCAAGATAGTAATAAGATTGCAAGGTAGTTTGTGTGAAGCTGGTGTTGAATTGCAGAGAAAGACAACAATGCTGATGTATAAAGATATAATTTGCTTCTTTTCTTTTGCTTTTATTAACCGAAATGTATGTATGGGTAGAGTAAGAGAGAGAGAGAGAGAGAGAGAGAGGAGGGAGGGAGAGAGAGAGTAAGAGTGAGAGAGTAAGAGAGAGAGTGAGAGAGAGAGTGAGATAGAGTGAGAGATAGAGATAAGGAGAGAGAGAGTAAGAGACAGTGAGTGTGAGAGAGAGAGAGAGTCGGAGATGGCCGAGACGCATATACACAGAGGCGACGGTGTTATTTTCCTGTGAAACCTCTCTGCCTTTTTCCTTCGTTGTCTACTTTCGCGAGACTGGCACAGGGTCATGTCATAGCGTTTAATCATCTTAGTTTCTTCTCACACTTCTTCTTTTGTGAGTCTTGTGTAGGCCATCTCAAGGCCTCAAATCATCTTAATTTCTCCTCGCTTCTTTACTTTTGCCTTTTTGGCACTTCTCAGGCTTTTCTCTACCTATCAACACTGGATACTATTGCGCAAGGCCAAAGCCCAGAGCGACGTGATGCATAGTACTTGTCTTCAACCCGTCTTCTCTCTTGGTCTCCGCTCGTTTCTGCTGGTTATATAATATTCCAGATGCCCATGCAAAACATTATGGTCATAACTCCCATCTTCACGTTGCACGTTAACACGAATTCTTCTAACATGCTACCCACGCAATTTACATGGCACTTCCGGTGGGAACAACCTTCGTCCTGTTTACTTTTGGAGGCAGGTGTACTTCCTGTTATGCCACCCAGGCAATTTACGTGGCATGTTAAGGGAATCTTCCAGTCAATATCCAACAGCTGGTACCAAGGTAGAAAGATTCTTCGTACCAAGGTTATAGGATATTTGGTACGGAGGTTTTAGGATAGTTACGCTAAGGTAGCAAGATAGTTGGTTCTAAGGTGACAAAACAGTTGATTCCAAGATTGCAGAATTGTTGGTTCTAAAGTAGCAAATAATTGGTACCAAGGTTGCAAGATAGTGTGTCTGAAAGTAGCAAGATAGTACCCAGGTCGCAAGATAGTTGGTACCAAGGTTGCAAGATAGTTGGTACTAAGCTAGCAAGAGTTGGCACCAATGTTACAGGATAGTTGGTAGCAAGGTTGCAAGATAGTACCCAGGTCACAAGATAGTTGGTACCAAGGTTGCAAGATAGTTGGTACTAAACTAGCAAGAGTTGGCACCAATGTTGCAGGATAGTTGGTACAAAAGTTGCAAGATAGTTGGTACTAAGATAGCAAGAGTTGGCACCATTGTTGCAGGATAGTTGGTACCAAGGTTGCAAGATAGTACCCAGGTAGCAAGATAGTTGGAACCAAGGTTGCAAGATAGTTGGTACTAAGATAGCAAGAGTTGGCACCAATGTTGCAGGATAGTTGGTACCAAGTTACCAAGGTAGTTGGTATCTTAGGTTGCAGGATAGTTAGTATCAAAGTCGGAAGATGCGAGACAAAATCAGTTTAACATAGTAATGTTTCCTGAAAGCAAGACTTTCGGATGAGCAAAATTGTTTTAGTTCGCCAACAACCACTTAAAGGAGCATCTAAAGCATCAGGCAATACCTTACCCTTTTAAGTGGGGAGACAGGAACACCCTGTTGAGACTTCCTTTGCTGGGACTGGGTTAGTAATTTTCAATCAAATTTTATATAAAGAATGAAAACAATGTTAAATACCGTACCTATGAATATTAATGGGTGTGTCTCATTTTTCATAAATACATTGGACACTACTGTGAAGGGGTTAATATGCTGGTCAAGTAGTCACCACAAGCAGTGGGTTACATTCACCACGCTGCTGGCGAGTATTGTATTTTGTTAATATTATAAAGATTTTCATTTCATTTGCAACCTCTGTTTTTGTTATTTTGTCATTCAGTAATCTTTGTTAGTTTACAACAATATATATATATATATATATATATATATATATACCGCCTTGAGCTACCGAAACTGTGTTATCACCCTGGATGGCGGCTGATGAGGCTAGGGTATCGCACGTGCTTCCACACGTTGTATGATGAAAAAAAAAATATATATATATATATTGAGAGAGAGAGAGATAGATAGAGAGAGAGAGAGAGAGAGAGAGAGAGAGACAGACAGACAGACAGACAGACAGACAGACAGAGATGAAGAAGAGAAAGAGAACCCAAGGACTGATAGTTTAATTTGAAAAAAAAGAAATTGATGGATAATAGATTATAAATAAATAGATATTGAAAAAATTAAACACTGAAGAAATAAGAAAATATAAGAAGATGTTCTAAAGACATAAAAAAATTGATGGAAAGTGAAGTCAGAAAAGGAAAGGAAAAACATTAATCTATTCCTGATTGTTTTATATACACATGTGCCGACATAGTTTCAGACATGGTCGCTGATGTTTTATTTACTTTGCATGTTATCTCATTCACGTTTTTTTTTAATTCTTTTTTTTTAAATGCCGTCTGAGCTAAAAGAGAATTAGAGCCTGCTTAATGTCCGTATTATATAATGCATGCGCCGACATTGTTTCAAACTCGGTCGCTGGTTGTTCCTTTAGCGTGCTGGTTAGGTCAGGAACTTGTTTATTTTCTTTATATGGTTGCCAAACGTCTTCATAAACAGGAAAATATACTTCCGTGTTTACACTATCAGCTAAGTGAATTTCACTATGTACCAAGAGAGAACAAGCAAAAGAAAAGGTAAAAGGGAGAGAGAGAGAGAGAGAGAGAGAGAGAGAGAGAGAGAGAGAGAGAGAGATTATCGATTAAGTTTTAATAACAGCGTAAGAAAATATCAATTAAGCATTTATAAATGACTTCCCCTTCTGATCTGTTTATTCAGGCTCTGTGAATTTACACACACACACACACACATATATATATACATATATATATATTTATATATATATATATATACTCGCTCATACACTAGCAAACCAACTAATCTGCATTATTTCTCTTCCATCAACCCAGCCCCTTTACCTACCCAATTTTTCTACCCGAATCCACTCGATGTCCACCCACATTGCAACTCTTCATAAGACATGATTTCCACACTTTTCCAAACTTCTCACGCATCTTCATAACACCCCAGTCCCAGCTCCCATTTCCTCCCTCATTCCATTCGCTCTTATCACCATAGTTATCCGGTTAGCGATGTCTCCTCTAGCCAATTCTTTAACCACCCTCTCTCCTTGCAAATTGTGCCTTCCGTCGCTGGATCGAAATCAAAATGTTCAATATCCGTGAAGCGAACGCATTTTCACCGGGGTCACTCGCCTATCTCCTAGATTAAAGGACCTTTCATCTGTCATCGCTATCTGGAAAATTGCATTGGGATCTTTATAATCCAGATGTGCTGATAGTCCGGGTTTCCATCTCTGCCGGTCATCGCTTTTGGCAAATCTTAGATGGTACCCAGTGTCCGCTTATAGCTAATGAATTTAAGTTTATGCTTGTGTGCTAACGCTGGTGAGTCAGAATCTATGAGAGAACATCACTTATGGATTAATTCTTACTTCTTCAGCAGTGCACAGTATGCTTTGCTCGCCTTACTTGGGTGATTTGTTGGATGGGAGGTAAGTGGCCGTGCAACTGCTGTTTTGTGGGGTGTTGTTTCAAAATATCACACAGCATTCTTCTGTATGTAATATAATGGCCGAGGGATTTCGTTTTATATATCTTGCCTTTAGGTTTAGTTAGGCTGAGAACCTTTCGCTTAGCGCATGGGTTAGTTAGGGGCAAACATGAGCGCCGGTGTTCACGTGCGCGGGGGAGATGATGCGTTATTCACAGATGTCACAATAAAGCCCCAGATGGGAAATGGGATCAGGAGGTGAGAATGACGTCACGCACCGGAAGCGTGGGCTGAGATTTGAGAAAAGGCAGTTAGTTGAGTTTTAGCGTCCGAAGAAGAAGGTTGACTTTCGCTTACTCGCCGAGGCCTTGCGGCGGGTGCCGCACGTGGTTGGGGGCAGATGGAAAAGTCAGCATAGAAAGATTGTGTATCACTCTCCTTATGTCGAAAAACCTTTTAACTCAAAGGTAATAAAAAGTTTCGTACCTGAACTAAGAAGTCGTAAGTGTTTTTGTGTTTCGGGATTCCTATGTTATCTATATATGAGTTATGAACATATCCGTATCATGGGTATGTTACGTGTAGTTTTAATCTAGGTTTTTTCTCCAAATATTTTGTTAGAGTTCAAGCAATGCAACATACGGTAGTAATGACCCAGCTACTATCTGATCATTCTTTGTCGCCGAAATTCCATCCGGGGCCTTCATGTTCACAGTCACTCCTTACCCAACCAATTTGAATTACTCTGCTATACTTAAAAGCTGAATCAACTTGCATAACTTTTAACGGTAATATAGAGGAGTCCCTGTGACATAGTGGATAACGTGTTGGACTGCTATATCGTAGCAAGCGAGTCTGAACTCTAGTCACGCTATTTCGTTCACTTTTGTGCCAATGCCCTTGGGAACCTTAACGAACCTTCCAACTATGGTTTAAATAGTACCTCTATTATTCTTCTACAAAGATGGATTTGCCACTAAATAACTCATGAAGGTTGATATGCCATTAAACATAGAAACCATATCAAACCAATCCAAACCAAACCAAACCTAAACGGTAGCCTAGGCAGACTTCTCTCTTGACGAAATTTAATTCTTGACTTATTGGTAAACACGAACTAGGCCTTTATGATCCATTTGGGGCAGTACGTATTTCATATTTGCCATTTCATCTTTTAGAATGGAGAAGTGATATATTCCTGCCGAGGGCATTGGCACAAAGTGAAACGCAAAATAAAAAAGACCTTGTCCAGACGATTATTTTCTACAATAACCGTAACGCAACATGTGCATCCAAAATGAATGAATTCATACAGCTCAAGAAAAACTAATTATCTTATAGTCCTGTTATGCTGTCGTGGTGAGTCCCCGTAATAGTGGCTAATCCGCTGGGCTGTGACATCATAGTAAGCTAGTTCGAACCCAAGTGGGGTGTCCTCGTGGTGTAATGGTTAAAGCGATGGACTACGGAATCGTTGAAAGCGAGTTCAAACTCCCGTTGTGCTATTACGTTCACTTTTGGGCAAATACCCTTGGGAAAGGTAAGAACCCCCTTATCCTCCCAGCTATGGGTTAAATAGAATAGCTACGAGAATAGCTTTGACATTAAATAACCTGCAAAGGTTGATATGCCATAAAACAAAAGAAACCAAAGAAACAAAACCGAACCCCAGTCGCTCTACAAAGATCACTTTCGGACTTATACTCGTGGAAAAGGTATGAGCTCCCTTATCCCTCAATCAGTGGGTTAGATGATACCATTGCTGTCCTTCTACCGGAGAAGTGAGAACATTCTCTTATGGACTACGGCTTATGGATGTATTACCACTTGCTGATCAGCTATGACTTATACACATCAGCTTTGTACGAACACTGGAAGTTGTCTAGAAGACCTGTCAAACCCGATGAGGGGGACGAATGACGAGAGAGAGAGAGACTCAAGGAATTCCTCGCTATCAGCGCAACTTGATGATGATGATGATATCATATTTACCAACCCCTACGCTCGGGCAAGATATGACACAAGGTCAATTTTTAGCGGAGTTTAACAGGTTTGAATTCAGAGCTTTCTTTCTCCTAGACTTGTTGCATTACCTACTATTTACCCATAGCTGGAGGGAGAATAATTGGATTCATACCTTTCCCAAGGGTATTAGTGCTATGTGAAATGCAATCACTCTCGTCCAGGATTTGAACTCGTATCGCCGTGTCCATTTCCTACGACGATAACCATTACACCACGGGCACCTCCATAAATGATGATGATGATGATGATATATGTACACATAATTGGTTTTGCGATGTTTTCCATTAAGCACTATTTTATTTGGTACTGTTACCACTGACGTTTTACTTGAATCTATCTATCTATCTGCTAAGGCTGTAGAATACACTGACCGTATCTTTGCAGATGGATTAGACTCCTATGAGTGTCCTAGATATGACACAAAACAATCTGATGGTTAGGTTCCAGTAATGCTTCATTGCCATCGCTCCCCGGTCTACCCTGGCTCGGAGTGGTAGCGCCTGATAGGGTCCTATCTATGGGTCAAACAGAACTATTTGACATTTAAACTGTGTACTTTTGCATTTAAACTGAGAGCAAGTAAATGACTTATGCTAAATTGAATTGTTACAAATAGAACTGTTTGATCATTTAAATGCTTATAAAGAAATACATTATTTTTGATTGAATTGTTAGTGATTCATAGCAATACTAGGAACCATTTAAGTTTGTTGACTAATGCTAAATTGAGTTGTTTGAGATTGACTTTTCGATCATTTAACTGTGTATATCTACAAGTGTGTTTGCAAATCATATATTTAATATATATATGAAAAAAGGATTTGGCCTTAAATAAACAACTGTTTGATATGACATAAAACCAAAATCAAAGCAATATATCTCAGAAAACGTACACAGCAATGTGTAAATAGTAGAACAGATTGGGTTCTCTAGCCTTGATAAGGTAATAGGTCAGTACACGCTGAAAAATTAACCTTGTGTCGTATTCCACCCGAGGCAAGAAGAGGGATGGTGGTGATTAGACACATTTCGCATACAACACATACACATATGTAGATAGACATACACACACAACAATACCTATGGACATATATACATGAACACACACATATACATATATAGAGACACATAATATATACACTCGCATATATGTACACACACAAACACGCACGCACGCACGCATATAGATATAATGCAAAGCTCTTCGAACGAATTGAGCATTCTGGTATCCGGTAAGGTATAAATGTAAATGTGGGCTGAGCGGTATGATGCTAAGTCTAACGAATGAAAAGTTGGGCGGGTTCCGATCCCAGCTTCAAGCGTCCCACGTGTCTAGCCACACTGAAAAGTTGTGATACAACGAAACTGTCCGTGGATGACAACATATACATATATATATACTCACACGTACAACACACACACACACACACACACACACACGTATATATATATATATATATATATTCATCCACAGACAGATCTGTTTCGTTCTATCAGAACTCATCAGTGTGGCTAGACATATTAGCTTCCCGTAGCTGGGATCGAAACCCGGTTGACTCAAACGTCAATCCAAGCCTCTAACCCTTCAGCCACGAGGAGCCAGTAGCAGCGAAGTAAATTTTAAACGGTTATGAATCACAATTACTATTGTTTACATACATCCGTTTAACGGCTACCGAGACCTCAATTCATATATGAAGAGACTTGCAATAAACGCTAATGGCAACACGATCACTTCATTCGCTAGAGAACTCAACCCTACGGGGGGTAGGGGAGTATACCGAGTCTGAAATTATTTATTAAATCGCATATACTTTAATACTTCAAATTTGGTTTGAAAAAAAATAATCAAATTTAAAACAATCGATTTAGATGTCAAAACGAAGCCTGAGTTTAAATTTTATGTTGTCACGATATGTCTTATTGAAGTTATTGAAGTTATCAGATATATTCTAAAAAACTGCCGTCTGAAATTAGTAGGCAAAACCAGATAATCACATTTTTCTGCAATAAAAAGGTAATAAAATCAACAAAAATTGATTAACACCTGTAATAGAACAAATAACTGGCTCATAGGATTAGTCTTTGAATCCTTTGTATTTTGGAGTAGTGACCCTTCTCAAAAATAGTCAGTAATCTATTATCCATTCATTTTGTTAGTTATTCTTTCTTCAGTAGGTTCACTTTCCCAAAGTGTAGTTTTAAATGCTTCCCATGAGTCTGATTTGCTGTTATGTTGCTTGCCACCCTCATATAATTTCATCTTCTGAATTGACCATAGATTTTCGATCGGATTCAGATCAAGATTTAATAGTGGCCATTCCATTATCTTCTCTCCTGTACATTTTATATGCTTAAAGGATTCCTATGTAAGCTTAGAGCGTTGTCATATATAATCACACACTTCAGTTTGATTGCCCTGTTGGCTGGGGCTGTAGAATACACCAACTGCTTCTCTGCCGAGGAGTAAGACTCCCCTACTCTGTAACGAGTGTTTTGGATGTGACACAAAACAATCTGATGATGAGGTTCCTGTAATACTGGAGCCTTGGGGAATGCGGAGAATCCTTTCATTGCCATCTCTCCCAGGTTCACTCGGACCTGGATTGGTAGCACCTGATATAGGTCCTATCTATGGGTTAAATAGAACTAAACCGTGGCTTCTTTAGTTTTCTATTTTTGGCATTTAAACTGCGTATTTATACTAAACTGAATTGTTTCAAATAGAACAGTTTTGACATCTAAACTGTGTATTTATGCTAAACTGAATTATCTGGAATAAAACTGTTTTGACATTAACTCTGAGGGTTCTGAGGCTGTAGAATACGTCGACTGCGCCTCTGCTGGGCGGTAAAACTCCCTCCACCAAACGAGTGTCCTGCTATGACAGTAAACAATATGATGGTGAGATTCCAGTGATGCTGGGGATTTGGGAAATGCAGAGCACCCCTTTATTGCCATTGCTCCCAGATCTACTTTGGCCCGGAATGGTAGCACCTGATAGGGCCCTATCTATGGGTTAAATAGAACTAAACTGCATACTTATGCTAAACTGAATTGTTTGAATTAAAACTGTTTGACTAAACTGAATAAGATTGAAATAGAATTTTTTTGACAATCAAACTGCGTACTTATGCTAAACTGAATTGTTTGAAATAGAACTGTTTTTGACTTTGAAATGGTACTTACGCTAAACTGATTTGTTTATTATAGAACAGTTTTGACATTTAACTATGCGTAAACAAAATCAATACTTATTCTAAACTGAATTGACCGAATTAGAACTGTTTGAATAAACTGAATAGCTTGAAATAGAAATGTTTTTGATTATTAAACTATGTATTCATGCCTAACTGAATTGTTTGAAATAGAACTGATTATTTTTATAAAAAACGGACTTGGCATTAAATAACCTACAAAAGTTGATATGCTATGAAACCCAAACAACCAACTTGATAGGGTCATATCTATGGGTCAAATAGAACTAAACTGTGTACTTATGTTCAACTGAATTGTTTGAAATAGAACTGATTATTTGTATAAAAATAGATTTGGTGTTAAATACCCTCCAAAGATTGATATGCCATAAAACCAAAACAACCAACCAACCAACCAACCAAGTTCAATTTGAAAATACGAGACAGGGACTTGTACCATGTGTAACGTGGTCTACCACTGAGAAGAGAGAAATAAGGAATTTCTACTATCCCTCCGTGTTTGAATTAGCAGGCCGCCAAAGGCTGACCGCTAAAAAGAGGAACAGTAATCTAGGTAAATCCCTCGCGGCCGAATTAACGAATCCAGGTCAGAATGGAAGCCCACAGATGTTTGCACTCTGTGACCGGATGGATAAATAATGGGGTATATGGACATACAGTAGTCCTAACGAATCGCCTGACAGGGGAAGGAAGAAGATAGAAGCGAAATGATTGGCCAGAACCCTAAAACGGAAGTGGCACCTTCATTCCGTCAGCGGAAATAGGGTAAAAGAAAATCAGTTTTGAAGAGAGATGTCGCCGTGAACAGATGGGGCGAATCTCGGGCCAAGACTCCGGGTGAAGAAAGCAGAAAGAATCTTGGACAAGAGGAAAAAAGGAAGAATGACATTTACAGTTATGTATTATCTGCTAATAATATAGCCGACACGTTGAATATGTGTGTCCGCGTGTGTATTAAAAAGATTGTTATATTTTAATGTCCCCACGTGTTGAAGTTTGTTCATTGTGTTGTCTACTGCCAAGTCGTCTATTTCATGTTTCTTTTTCAGCTTCTTTCGCCTTATGTTATTCTCGCTTTGATTGACCTATTCTTTCCTTTAAAAAAATCATACGGGAAACCGGAGTTGTCGACTACTATAACTAATATTATTATATCTAAACCTAGAGGTCCATATCTTCCATCGTTCTAGGGGTAGGAAGAGCTAATGGCCTGGTGTGTGTGTGTGTGTGTTAGCGTGAAGTTTGGAAGCCCCTTGCCAACAGCGGTCAGTCTATCCCTAAATTAACTCCCACATAATATGCCAGTTCTTATATGCCCGAGAAAAGACTCTGAACAAGGACTTATACTATGAGGGATCAAGTGCCAGACCGCCCCGTCTTCACACGTGCGAAAAATAAATTCCCGTCTTGGGATTTTTAATAATTTTGCCCTCACACATGTAACAAAAAAATCGAAAAATTAGCCCTGTTCAATTTAACTCAATCATTGACTTCATCCTATAATGGTTTCGATCGACAGTTCCTACCCATATCATCACACGAGTACCTGTTTCTTCCTTCTTTTAATTACAGATATATCCTAACTGGATGAAATCTTTTCTTTGGCCCATACTTCAGGTCCATCAAATGTCACTTGAGATTCGTCTGTGAAAATTACTTCAGAAAAAGTTAATTTTTATGCATTGCTTGGCTTAATTTTGACGCTTTAAAATATATGCGTTATTGAGGGGAGTTTGCTTAAGAGTTTTGTACTGATCTCAAATCACAAAGTATTCTACTCCTTTTTTCCTTCTTGACTCTCTCAATTCCAGCCTTTTCAAAGGTCCGATCGCTGATCAAAAGTTATTGTTTAGCTTAAAGTCGATTTTGTTTACATTCATCTCAAACAAACAAGTTCTAAGAGCCTTTCCTTCGGTTTCTCAACTTAGTTATATTTTCAGTAACCTTCTTTATGATTGAATGCTCTCTTCAAAGCTCTTTTGATATCTCTAAAATGAACATTCCCTCAATCAATAACTTTGTTTTGTTTTTCTGTAGTTATAAGATTATTTCTTTTTAAAAATATTTCAATATATATATATATATATAGACAAAAAGAGAATAAGTTTTTATTTGAATTCAGTGGTCTTAAGTTAATATTATTTAATCTGCTTACTAACTTCAGTCAGTCGATTTTGTAAATTCTAAACAAATAAAACTAAACAATTGAAAATGGCTGAAAATTTAGTTTAATATTTCATTAAGGGCGGAAATAGAAGAGTTTAAATACGACAAATAATGGTTCAGAACTTTTCGAGTTATTTGTGTTTATTTGATTTACATAATAAACTTAAACAGGCTGCACACGCACACACACACACACAATATATATATATATATATATATATATATATATATATATATATATATATATATCCTCACATACATACACATATATATGTATACACATATACAAACATAAATTCATACATTCACATATGCATATATGCTTGTATAAATGCACACATATAGACACACATGCATACATACACACATGCACATATGCCTATACGTATATATAAATGCACATATACACATATACATGCATATACACTTATGCATGTGTACATACACACATATGGGTATTCAATTATAGATCAAGTTCAATTATAGATCAAGATCGATCATTGTTACAAGTTATTTAGAGAAGAGAAGAGCACCGTCAAGTAACCCCATTGCCTTGAGAAACATAAAAGGTCATAACAAGTCGATGACCAAATAGATTATTGAACACGTCCATGTTTACAATAGGAAGTATTTTTCGTATATAAATGAATGTTGAAAGGTTTGTAGAACATAACTAATTTTGGCACAAGTCCAGAAGCATTGGGCATCCAGTGAGAACCGAAAAGAACGTTTTTTTTTTTGTTTAATGGCATATAACTCCTTATGGGCCATTCAATGCCGAAATTTGATTCATTTCATTGGTGGAACCACAACTAGTACTAATGTGGCGTTACTGCTATCGATGGGGGTGGGGTGGGGGTGGAAATGCCTGTGTGCTAAGGAAATGTCTCTTATATTCTTCCACGCAACCGATTGCCTCTTTTCAAATTCAGCGGGTAAAAACCCCAACCCTTAGGCAAGGAAGCTTACTCTCTCTTCCTTTTAAGACAGGACCGGCTTTTATATCCATCGTCAGATCGTAGAATGCTTTTAAATCGTCCAACCCAACAACATTCGAGAAGCAGGAAGTGCATGATCATTCGTTAAAACCGACGCCAAAATAATTTGACCATGATACTATACACCGATCTCATTATTATCATTCATCTGAGAGTTTTTTTTTTACACCAGCGTTAGTCAATAGCTTCTCACTAGAGTTTGAGTGATAGCAACTCTCCTCAAGTCTCCAGAACTCTTCTCGGTATTGTTGCCGATCTTAAAAATACTGTAGTTTGGATGGTCTCCTCTCGTCCGTTCTTTTCCGGTTTTGTAACTATCTTCCTGTCCTTGAAACAGACATTTGGTGACTATATCAAGAGTACTAATTACAATTGGTATAACCATCACTTTTAAGTTCCACAATTTTTTCAATTCTTTAGCAAGGTCCAGGTACTTATCTTTTTTTTTTTTCGTTTTCTTTCTATTTTACTCTGTGGTCAGTCAGGACAGCAAAGTCCATAATTCCGCTGATTCTCTATTTTTGTTGTTGACTATTAATAGGTCTGGTCATCTAACCGAGATCATTATATACTCCTTTTCGAATTTTTAACACTAGCGTTAGCTTATGGTTTCTAACTGGAATTTGAGTGACAGCAAGTCTCCTCAAGTCTCCTGGATTCTTCTCAGTATTCTGGCCAATCTCAATAATGCAATAGTTTAGAAGGTCCTCACTCGCCCTATTATTTACATGCCCTCCAGTCCTTGTACCAATACTTTGGTGACTGTACTAAGAGCACCAATTACAATTGGTATAATCGTCACTTTCATGTTTCACAGCAAGATCGAGATACATATACTTCTTTTCGCATTCTTTCAGTTTTATTCAGTGGTCCGTCAGGACAGCAAAGTCCACAATCCTGCAGGTTCTCTCTTTTCTATTGATTATTATAAGGTCTGGTCGTCTGGCCGAGATTAGGTTATCCGTTTGTATCTCAAAATCCCAGAGGAGTGCGTGTCATTCTCCAGGATATATTCTAGGTTGTGCATTTACCATTTGTTCGTATGGTTAAACTTCAGTTTCTTGCACAATTCCCTGTGGATCAATTTACCCACCCAGATGTGCCTAGTCTTATACTCTTTTTGCACTAATGTGATGCGTTTACTTATTATGTAATTCATCGTTTCGTCTCTATCACTACATAACATATATCTGCTGTTTTGTTGCGTCTTATCTATTCTCGCTTTGACATGGTTAGTCCTTATGGCGTTGTTTTGTGCTGCTATCAGAAGAGATTCAGTTTCTCTCTAAAGGTTTCCTTTTTCCTTTTCTTAACCACGTCCACGTTTTCTCGTATGAGATGTCGCTTGTTAGTCGGATAAAACGTCCATATAGTTGTTTTTCTTCTGACTTTTGTTTTCTGGTTATTGTCTTTCCGCTGGTCCTCGTATCGTTAGTATTGTTTCTGGTGGCTGCAATCAGTCTTCTTCCGTGCTTTTGTATGTAGTCTTCGAATCGTTGTGTTGATGCGTCAACGCTGTCTTCAATGCTGGCAAGTCCTCTTCCTCTCTCTTCTTGACACATATAGTCTGTCAAAGTCATCTCTGGGATGCAATGCCTTATACATGGTCATTAGTTTTCTCGTTCTCTAGTCAATTTATCTAAGCTCTACTCTGGTTTACTTTAAGAATGGTCCCGAGTATCTTACGTGGGGGACAGTCCAGGTATGCATCCTTTGACAAGGTTCTTGCTTTTGAGTTTTGACTCAAGTAATTTTCTTGTTCTTCTGAGATATTCTTTTTCAATTTTTTTCTTTCATTTCCGCTTCAGCTTCCAATATCACCAAGTATTTGTAGGATTCCTTTTCTCCGAGTGTTCTGATGACTATGTGATTTGGTAGTTAGATTCCTTCTGTCATATGTCGTTTGCCACTTTTTATTACTTGCATAGTGCATTTTTCTATGTCAAATTCCATCCCTATAACTAGACTGTATATTCTCATAGTTTGGGTTTCAAATTCTTTTTCGGTTTTGGCAAGAAGTTTGATGTCGTCCATTATTATTATTCATTAGAGTTTTTCACGTCAGCGTTAGCTGATGGTCTTTCATTGGAGTTTAATTGACAGCAAGTCTCCACAAGTCTCCAGGACTCTTCTTAGTATTGTGACCGTTCGCAATAATGCTGTAGTTTGGATGGTCTCCACCTATCCACCAACTACCAAGTCCTCCGGTCCCTTTAATAATCCTTTATTTACTGTACCAAAAGCACCAATCATAATTGGTTTAATTATCACCTACATGTTCTATATTTTTTCTGATTCTCTAGCAAGGTCGGGGTACTTATCCTTCTTTTCACATTCTTTTAGTTTTATTCTGGGATCAGCCAGGACAGCAAAGTCGACAATTTTGCAAATTTTCTTTGGCCCAGCGGTTAGAGTGTTCGCCAATGGCCCGGGAGACCTGGGTTCAATCCCAGGTCGAGTCATACCAAAGACTTTAAAAATGGTACTTGATACCACCTTGCTTAACACTCAGCATTATAAGGTACGGTTCAAGGGTAAAGTGGAGCAATCCTGGAAATGGAGTAGCGCCCTCCCCTACACCTTGGTGTAGTAGCTATCGAAAAGGGAGCCTTCGGGTCACCCTCGACTATGGTCGCTAACTTTACTTAACTTTATTATTATTAGGTTTGGTCTTCTGGCCTAAATTTGGTGATCCGCTTGTATGTCAATGTCCCAAAGGATTTTATGTGTGTCATTTTCTCGGACAGCTGCTGGGTTGTACATATACCATTTGTTTGTATGGTCAAATTTCAGTTTCTTGCACATCTCCCAGTTGATCACCTTGCCCACCCAGTCGTGTCTAGTCTTATACTCCTTCGGCGCTAATTTACTGCATTCGCTTTTTATGTGATTGATGGGTTCATCTCTGTGACTGCATAGCCTACATTTGCTATTTTGTTCCGTCTTATCAATTCTGGCTTTGATATGATTGGTTCTTACGGCGTTGTTTTGTGCTGCTATTAGGAGAGATTCTGTTTCTCTCTTAAAGTTTCTTCTTCTTCTTCTTCTTCTTCTTCTTCTTCTTCTTATTATTATTATTATTATTATTATTATTATTATTATTATTATTATTATTATTATTATTATTATTCATTAGAATTTTTCGCATCAGCGTTAGATGATGGTTTTTCACTGGAGTCTGAGTGACAGCAAGTCTCCTCAAGTCTCGAGGACTCTTCTCAATATTCTGGCCGTTCTCAATAATGTAGTAGTTTGGATGGTCTCCACACGTCCGCCAACTTCCAAGTCTTCCAGTCCCTTTAGTAATCCTTTAGTTACTGTTCCAAACGCACCTATTACAATTGGTATAATTGTCACCTGCATGTTCCATAGTTTTTTGAATTCCTTAGCAAAGTCGAGGTACTTATCCTTCTTTTCACATTCTTTCAGTTTTATTCTGTGGTCAGCCGGGACAGCAAAGTCGACAATTTTGCAAGTTCTCTTCTTTTTATTGATTATAATTAGATCTGGTCTTCTGGCCGAGATTAGGTGATTCGTGTTTATTTCAAAGTACCATAGGAGTTTATGTGTGTTATTTTCTAAGACAGGTGCTGGGTTGTGCATTTATCATTTGTTTGTATTGTCAAATTTCAATTTCTTACACATCTCCCAGTGGATCACCTTTCCCACCCAGTCGTTATTATTATTATTATTATTATTTTTATGAAACCACATGACTGTGTGTAAATAAATTAATATAATGTCACGTGATGGCTCACGGAGACGAGGAGGTGGGAATGATACTCTCCCCCCGTTGAACTAAAATTATCTAGCAGTCAAAAAGTGACCGTTAGAAATGAATGTGGGTCACACAGATGTTCGCACTTAAGTGACCTTGGGTCGCCGGACATCGGAAGGAGAAAGAGAAAATGAAGCCAAATGATTGGCGGGGGGACCCCAAACGGAAGTGGGGTTCCCTTCCCCTCAACGGAAGTAAATACAAAAAAAGGGAGTTTTTGGGCAAGTCTCGTGGCAGACGGACGATAGCCATTTTACTCCGGGCTAAAGACAAAAAGACTGAGACACGAGGGACTCCAAAATCCTTCAAGCCAGCATTAAAAACAGTACAAAGTCTATTAGCCCGTGAAAGAAGAGAAATTCTCCAGAGGAACCCCGTCAAAAAAATAAGATAAGTAACTTTGGGACATTTTTCCGTTACACCCAAATTTTGTTACCACTCTCTCTCTCAATTTGAAAAAGGATAAAAGCCAAGAAAAGACATTTATATTCATGGACTATCCTATTATATATCTTTGACATTTTGAACGTATATATATATATAACCGTAGTAAAGAACCTATGTATTTTTATTTTACCATGTGGTCTATGTTATTATTCCATGCTTTCCTTTCAGCTTCTATTCGCCTTACATTATCTTGCTTAGAACTGTCCTATTAATTCCTAAAGTATCACACGGGAAACCGGAGTTGCCGACTATAGCAATATTAGTATTATTACAACTAAGACCTATAGGCCCGTATTCTTCTATTATCTAAGGGGAAGAAGTTTAGCGGCCTGGTGGGTGTGTGATAGTGTGAAATTTTGGACCCCTTTGCCAGCGGTGGCCAGTCTGGCCCTAAATTATTCCCTCACGTAATATGCCAGTTCTTATCTGCCTGAGAAAAGAACTCTGAACACGACTTATTTCTGTAGGGGATCAAGTGCCAACCTGCCCCGTCTTCACACGTGCGAAAATAAAGTCCCGTTTAGGGATTTTAATTAATTTCCCCGTCACAGACCTAAAATGGGGGCTCGTTTCCGGAATGATTATTATAAATAATATTTATTGCTAGTAGTCGTGTGACAATTCCTACCGTCTAAATCTACCCTGGGAGACCGTGAAAGAAAAAAAGGAATATTGTTGAAACAGTCAAATTACTTGTTGATATAACTGTTTGGAAAAATTAAAGAAAAAATGGACAAAATAGAAAACTTTTTAAAAGAACCCTCCATGGAAAAGTTGGAGAGGCTGAGAAAAAGCGAGATAATAAAAAATGGCGAGAAGCTTGAGTTAAATGTTCAGAATTCTATGAGAAAGCATGAACTCGTGAGAGAAATAGCAAGGCACATGGTGGACGAAAATGTGTTCGAGGAAGCAGTATTAGAAGAGCTACCAACGGAAATGATAAGAATGACTCCAGAAGAAATTGAACTGAAGAAAATTAAAATACAAGCACAAATGGAACTACAGAGAAATAAAATGGAACTGGAGAAAATAAAAATTCAGCAAGAAACAAGGCTGCGAGAAGTCGACTTGGCAATAAGAGGACGCAAAGAAAGCCATGACAGTTTCGAAGTAACGAAGCAAGCGAGGCTAGTCCCAAAATTTGAAGAAGCCAACGTGGACGGATACTTCGCACATTTTGAGCGAACCGCGCTAAATCTTGGATGGCCGAAAGAATGCTGGTCGATGCTACTCCAAACTGTGCTGACAGGAAAAGCACAGAGAGCATATGCAACTCTGCCGACAGAAAATTGCGCCGACTACGATTTGGTGAAGGCAGCGGTTCTTAAAAGCTTCGAGTTGGTTCCAGAAGCTTATAGACAGAAATTCCGAACACAAAGAAAAACTGAAAACCAGTCTTATGTGGAATTTCTGCGGGAAAAGGAGAACGCGCTGGATAAGTGGTGTGACTCTAAGAGGATAGACGGAGATGCTGAGAAACTCCGGCAGCTAATATTAGCTGAAGAATTTTTAAACTGTGTGCCAGAAGAAGTCAGGGTTCACCTAAGTGAAAGAAAAACCGACGTGACCTATGAAATGGCCGCACTAGCAGACGAATACATCCTCACACACCGAAAGACGAAGAAAAAAACGTTCACGGGAAACAGAGTGAAATTCAAAGCTGAGTCAAGCCCTGAAGGAAGACCCAAGGAAGAAAATAGAAGGACCTTCCAAAGTAGCAGCAGAAAAGTGGTCTGCTACAAATGCGGAAAGGCTGGTCACATAGCCATAAGGTGTCAGCTTGGAAAAGGTCCTGAAAGAAACCAGACCCAGCCGAGAAAACCTCAAGGAGCTGTAACAGCAACCAGAGGAAACCAGTCCTATCGACCCTGGACGAAGAAAGGGATGATAAGAGGCCCACAGGGAGGACCAGTGGAAGTCTCAATTTTACGAGATACCGGAGCATCTCAGTCGTTACTTCTACGAAATAAATTACCTAAAAGGGTAATAGAAGCAACACGTGAGACTGTGATGATAGAGGGTATCGGCGGAAAGAGGGTAAAAATACCGCTGTGTAAAATAACCCTAAAGTCCCAGTGGAAAGATGGACCAATTAAAGTTGGTGTGGTAGACAAACTACCTATGAAAGGAATTTCCCTCATACTGGGAAATGAAGTAAGAACAAAAAAGTGTCACCCGAAAAAGATGGCGAAAATAAGCGCCATAAATGAAGAAAGAAAGATGGCGAGGATGAACTCCAAACATGGAAAAAAGATGGCGAAAATAAGCGCCATAAATGAAGAAAGAAAGATGGCGAGAACGAACGCCCAGCATGGAGACAAGATGGCGGCTGAGCCACGTGCGAGATATAAACGACACAGTCGCTCGCAAAGTGAGAAGGTGGAAAGAAAAGAAGTGAACCTTCCACCCCTCAATAAACAAGAAGATAAAAGGACCAGTCGTCAGAAAAAGGATGAAGGTCCAACGAGTATTAGGAATAAATTCCCTAATACTTATCGAGAGGATAAGAGGAAAATAAGAGGACCCTCACAAGTGACTAAGAAGGAAGAATTTGAAAAGGGCGACGAAGTCCTGCTACTATCATCGAATAAAGGACCCCACGGTGGTGGACGATATATAGGTCCTTATGTAGTAACACGGAGGATAGACAAGAGGACATATAGAATTGATACCCACGAGGGAAAGAAGCAGACACAAGTGTGTCACACAAACAAATTGAAGAGATATGTCCGTCAAGAAGGCCAACCTCGAAAAATTGAGAACTCGGCAATGCCGAATAAATTCAAGGAAAAATTAGGCCAGTTGTCTGTTTCAGAGAGAGAGGGCTTAGAAAAATTAATAAAAAAGTACCCAAGTTTATTTCTCTAACGCCCCACGAAAATGTAGTAGCAGAATATTCTTTCATAGTTGTTGAGAGAAAGAAAGAGAGAGAGAGAGAAACTGAAGAAAATGAGGAATTCTCGTCCCCAATGTTGAAATATGAGATGGACGAGAAAGCTGTGCGTCAACAAGTGACGGAGAGGGGAAAGAGAGAAAAGAAAAGGAAGTTTCTTCCCCCAGAGCTTAATAACCAAGCTTATAAAGTCGTCAAAAGTGACGAAGAAAGAAAGAAAGAAAAAGGGAGTTACCTCCTCAAGATTTGAAATATGATACGGCCAAAAGCCGAGAGAGAAAAAGAAAGAAAGGAAAACAAGATTAAAGAAAAAGAAAAGAGAGAGAGAGAAAGAAAGAGAAGAGAAATTGTTTTCCCCTATAGTGAAAAAAGGGAAGGACGAAAAAAGGAAAAGGAAAGAATTCGTCAAAGCGCGAAGAAGAAAGGGGATGAAAGAAAAGTAAAGTGAGAAAAAAAAAGTGAAAGAAAAGGAGAAAGAACAGTGAATTGAATTGCCTTTTTTTTCTATGGTATTTCTATTCATCCCCCTTTCTTCTCTTAAGGAAGGAGGTGTCACGTGATGGCTCACGGAGACGAGGAGGTGGGAATGATACTCTCCCCCCGTTGAACTAAAATTATCTAGCAGTCAAAAAGTGACCGTTAGAAATGAATGTGGGTCACACAGATGTTCGCACTTAAGTGACCTTGGGTCGCCGGTCATCGGAAGGAGAAAGAGAAAATGAAGCCAAATGATTGGCGGGGGGACCCCAAACGGAAGTGGGGTTCCCTTCCCCTCAACGGAAGTAAATACAAAAAAAGGGAGTTTTTGGGCAAGTCTCGTGGCAGACGGACGATAGCCATTTTACTCCGGGCTAAAGACAAAAAGACTGAGACACGAGGGACTCCAAAATCCTTCAAGCCAGCATTAAAAACAGTACAAAGTCTATTAGCCCGTGAAAGAAGAGAAATTCTCCAGAGGAACCCCGTCAAAAAAATAAGATAAGTAACTTTGGGACATTTTTCCGTTACACCCAAATTTTGTTACCACTCTCTCTCTCAATTTGAAAAAGGATAAAAGCCAAGAAAAGACATTTATATTCATGGACTATCCTATTATATATCTTTGACATTTTGAACGTATATATATATATAACCGTAGTAAAGAACCTATGTATTTTCATTTTACCATGTGGTCTATGTTATTATTCCATGCTTTCCTTTCAGCTTCTATTCGCCTTACATTATCTTGCTTAGAACTGTCCTATTAATTCCTAAAGTATCACACGGGAAACCGGAGTTGCCGACTATAGCAATATTAGTATTATTACAACTAAGACCTATAGGCCCGTATTCTTCTATTATCTAAGGGGAAGAAGTTTAGCGGCCTGGTGGGTGTGTGATAGTGTGAAATTTTGGACCCCTTTGCCAGCGGTGGCCAGTCTGGCCCTAAATTATTCCCTCACGTAATATGCCAATTCTTATCTGCCTGAGAAAAGAACTCTGAACACGACTTATTTCTGTAGGGGATCAAGTGCCAACCTGCCCCGTCTTCACACGTGCGAAAATAAAGTCCCGTTTAGGGATTTTAATTAATTTCCCCGTCACAATAATCAAATGGAAATAAAATAATTGAAAATATACAATTGAATATGAATTATTTGTGTTGGATATTTGATAACATACAGCAGTGTGAACATTTTTTGTATTAGATCGGAATACTTGATATTATGAATGTTTGCAAAAAACAAAACACCCTCCTCCTTTAAACCTCTCAAAAAACAATTACATTAAAAATGTAAATATAAACTTACAATTAACGTGATTACCAAATAACCCTACACAGTTTGATGTGCTCTTTAATAGATCAACCAGTCCTTCAACACTTCTTTCTTTCTTTCTTTCTCGTTCTCTTTTTCATTTTATTACTTTCTTTCTCATTTTGATTCATTACTCCTTCCCCCGTTTCTCTCTCTCTCTCTCTCTCTCTCTCTCTTTCACTTTCTCTCTGTCTCTTTGTCTTATTCGTTGCTCTGTCGCTCTTTTCCCTGGACCCATTGTATTCGTTTATTCATGCATAACCAAACCACTGTCCTTGCTTATCCTGTATGTCGTCATGTTGATTGCAAATGCCAGACTCACTACGACAACCTTTGACCTACGATACCTTACGGGAGGAAATGGTTTGTTGGTGATCAAATCTCTATGGAGTGTCTAATGTCAGAAATCACTCAACTGTGATTGAAACCGGATATTCATCTTGGGACTAAACAGATTCGAACACGCAAACAAGCTCGCACTGACTTTGTACGAGTACACCTTATAAACATATAGAAACGGTTTCAGAACCCCCCATCAATATAAACACACACACACACACACACACACACACACACACACACACACACACACATATATATATATATATATGGGTGTGTGTGTGTGTGTATTCATTCACATACAAACACACGCATATACACACACACACACACACACATATATATATATATATAAGTGTGTGTGTGTGTGTGTGTGTATTCATTCACATACAAACACATGCACACACACACACATACATATATATATATGAGTGTGTGTGTGTGTGTATTCATTCACATACAAACACACGCATACATACACACACACACACACACACACACACACACACACACACACACACACACACATATATATATATATGTGTGTGTGTGTGTGTGTGTGTGTGTGTATTCATTCACATACAAACACACACACACGCACACACACACATATATATATATATGAGTGTGTGTGTGTGTGTGTATTCATTCACATACAATCACACGCATATACACACATACGCAAACATACTTACATGCATATACATACATGCACACACAAACACACTCTCAGATATATACACATATAAACACATACACACACACACACATATATACATACACACACAAACACACTCGTACACACATATATACACGCATACACACATATACATACACATATACACACATATATACATACACACGAACACACACATATGCATACACGCGAACACACACATACAAACACAAAGAAACACATATATATAAACATGCACACACAAACACGCACACAAAGATGCACATATATACATACATGCACACACAAATACATACATACATATATGCACATACACACACACACACACAAACACACACACACACATATATACATACATACACACTCGGACACTCATATATACATACATACACACATACACAAACATATATACATACACATAAATACACTTATACACTCACAAAGATACACAAATATACACACATACATATACACATATACATATACGCACACAAAAACATACTCATATATACATACGCACATAAGCACATAAGCACACACACACACACACACACACACATACATATATATATATATATATATATATATATATATATATATATATATATATATTGTATTTAGGCGGCAGATTTTTTCATAGGCACATTTTATTAAAGGTGACATACAAGGATTTGTTTTGCTATTCATTCATTATTTCTTTTTGGCGAGCAGTACAGTTGCGTCGCAATTGGGGCTTAAGCCAGTTTAAAAATTGTCCGAAGTCTCTTATTCTATAATCCGATTACATGTACTTTCGTCCATCATTGGTCATTGTCAAAAACGTGGGTCCGACTATTTTCTGTAGTTAAGGTTATTTTCTTTAAACAATGATTTTTTTTTTTGAATTGGAGCATTTGTCTCGCGCAGATGTCCTCATTTTTTTATGTGCCGTCCGTTGGTGTTGGTTTGAATGTGGAGAAATCACACTTCAGAACCACGTGACAGTAAATCAGTGAAGCTGGATTTTAATAATAAATGGTCCGTAATATATTTGGGTTTGAAGAAAATTAACTTTTTATGAAGAATTTTCAAGGATTTAATTATTTATCAGTGATTCTGTATATTAATGCGAATGTGTATGCATAATATATAGTTGTACGTATACATATCTGCTTGTATATGTTTATGTGTGTACCTGTATGCATGCACACCTCAGTGTGTGCGTGTGTGCGTGTGTATGAATTAGCAGAATCAGCTATTTATTTTCTCTTTCAGCCTACCTACAAGCAAAATCAAACCAATTTATTCTTTCGGTGCCCATGGGAATGTTACTAATCCAAAACATTTTTTTTAATAATCTTCATCTTCATTCTTAGAAAGGAAATATTTAAATCAAACTAAAAGAGAAAACAAATCGAAAAAATGCCTTAAGACAGCTAAAAGCAATGACTAAAGGATAAATAGTTATTTACTATGTCACTCGATTTTCCGTTTTCTTATTAATTTGCATCTCGTTGAATGTTTAGCGCCGTCTTCAAAGTCTGTCTTCTTTGAATAAATCCGCTGTTTCTGGAGAACAACTAGAATTGTTCCACACTCTGAATTCCTCTCTTATCGACTTGTGCTGGTGAGGTTCGTTCCTGAGGAGTAGGAATTTAAAATCTGGGGAAATGGCAGTGTATTTCTATGGCAAACTAGGCAGAATATTTAGATTTTCTTACGAGCAAAACGACTGTAAAACTCGGTCATCGTGCTCTGGTAGTTTTGATTTGGAAAACTGTCAAATTTACTGAGACTATTAAATTTTAACTGGTTATCCTCAAGGCATATGTTTTCGGAAAATGATTTGAACTTTGGAGTTAGAAAAGACTTTTACAAGAGGAAAAGTTGGGGAAAAAAATAGTCAGTGAGAGAAAAAGTAAATAAATAAAAGACCAAAAACCACAAAAACAAAAAAAAGAAAAGTTGAAGAAAATCTTTTTGAGATCGGATAAAAAAAAAAAGAAATTTAAAAATAATGAAAAAAACAATATACTCGTGTATAAGTTAAATAGTGAAAACTTAATTGTTAGCGTCGACGGGGCTTAGAATAAACTGACTGTACCGGCTCATTGACAAGTGGGTAGAGTGTTCGCCAATGGTCCGGGAGACCGGGGTTCAATCCCAGGTCGAGTCTTACCAAAGAGTAAAAAAATAGTATTTGATGCTGCCTTGCTTAAGACTCAGCACTATAAGGTAAGGATCAAGGGTAAAGTGGAGCAATCCAGAGAAAGGAGTTGTGCCCTCCCCTACACTACAGTGTAGTAGCTATTGAAAAGGGAGACTTCGAGTCACCCTCGACTAAGTTCGCCAACGTTACTTACTTATTTCAAATAGTTAAATCATACTATTTATCTCCTTGAATTATCTTCAAGTATTGACCAGAGCTTTACATTCTATCAAAATGTTTCTCTCTATACGGTGTTCCTTATGAACATTTTGGTGGTTGTTTTTGTTTTTGGATGAAAGAGTAAATTTCGTATGGTCTATACGTGGCTGATTCTGGGTGGTTTCTTCTTTTTTGGTCTTTCTAGGATCTTTTTTTTTTCTTTCTTTTAATATGGTATGCCATATCAAGGCTAAAATGCCGAATATGCTATATGATTTACCCTTACTTGTGGAAAAAATAGATATTTTTTTCTTTTTTCTAAGGGCTTCAACGCGAATATATATATATATATATATATATATATATATATATGTATGGAGAGTGGAAGGATTTCGTAAGTCCGACGAGATAAAGAAAAATTAATTGAAAAGTAGATAAACTAAACACTGGCAACGGATTCCAATAGATATTTTGTCTTTATTTCAGAAAGACGTCTTCAAAATGATTGCGTTTTTCTTAAGTCTATCAAAGGAAGGAGTAGATAATTAAAAATTCCAGGCCAATAACCTTCGCCGCCACCACTCTGATATATATTTCTATTTCTCTCTCTTTGTATTCTCTGTCTTCTCCTTCTATTTTTCCCTTTCTTTCTTTTGACCCCGCCCCCGTTTTATTTTATTTCTAATTATCTATTTCCTGCTATGCTAAACTTTAGAAAAACCCGATCATTCTGAAGACGTTTTTTCTTAAATAAAGATGAAATATCAATTGGAATCCGTTGTCAGTGTTAAGTTTATCAACTTTTCAATTTATTTTTCTTCACACACACACACACACACACACACATATATATATATATATATATATATATATATATATATATATATTAGATCTCCGTCGTGTTAAAGTGATAATAAAAAAGTAGGGGGTAAATGTGTTCCAGATTCACCCCTCAGGTTTTGAATTCTGAAATTTTTCTTTTCCTAGACTCGTTTTCTTTAACAAAGTTTGTGTGTCTAGTCAATTTAAGTTAAGAGCATACCTATTGGTATCCAACTTTTCTCGGAAGCTTATTTTTTCATTCAAAATTTGGCTACTTTTTTTATTGTTTGTAGATTCTAAAGAAAAAGAATACCTAAGTGTTGTAAATTTAGTTTTATAGCATATCAACCATTGTTTAATGCCAAATCCATTTTTATACATATAACCAGTTCCATTTCAAGCAATTCTGTTTTGTATAAGTACCCAGTTTCAATGTCAAAAGAGTCTCATATCAAACAATTCAGTTTAGCACAAGCATATCTTTTAGTTCTATTTGACCCATAGATAGGACCATAGCAGGTGCTACCTCTCTAGACTAGAGTGCACCTGGTATGGATGGCAATAAGGGGGTACGCTGCATTCCCAAAGCTCCAGCATTACTTGAACCTTACCATCAGATTATTTAGTGTCATATCTTGGACACTCGTTGCGGGAGTATTACTCCTCTGCAGAGATGCAGTCGACTGAGCAAAAGCATTGGAAGAAGAAGAAGAAGAAGAAGAAGAAGAAGAAGAAGAAGAAGAAGAAGAAGAAGAAGAAGAAGAAGAAGAAAGAAAGAAAGAAAGAACTATTAAATAACCTATTAAAATGAATTATGTTTCGTCTAAGAAATTCAGACAAATGAAAGTTAATCTTCGATTCTTTATAATTTTTTTCTTTTTTCGTTGTCCGTGGATGACGAGACATGATATTACTGAAGCGAGACGTTTCAGTCGATAACTGCGTTGAAAATGGGCCATTTATTCATCTGTTTCGAAATTAAATGATTTTTAGTCGTGCTTCTATTTCATGGTCGCTCATGGTTAGAGTGTCATAAAACAAAATATTTTTCTAATTATTTCTTGGCTTCTGTTTTAGGACTAACTTTATACGTTTCCTAGCATTTTATACTACAAACTATACTGAATTCATTTATTTTTTGCGTTATAGGAGTAAATAATGGTGTGTACTCCGACACAAGAGGAAGGAGAGATTTATTGAAAAGCAAAGTCGAACCATCATCAGGACTGTGGGGTATGATATTAGTGATGTTAAATCAACGATGGATGTTTAAAAGTAAAAAATACAAAAACAAAGGGAAAATTTGTATAACAAAAAAAATTGAACGGGCAACTTTTTCTTGTTATACAAATTTTCCCTAGGTTTTTGCATTTTGTACTTTTAAACATCCATCGTTGATTTAACATAATAGATATCATCCCTCATAGACCTGATGATGGTTCACTAGAACCGAAACGCTATAGTGTCAACTTTGCTTCTCAATAAATCTCTCCCTCATCTTGGATTACCTTGTCATCAATTTTTCTAGTGTTATGTAATATCTTTACACCACAACAACTTCACAGATGAAAAGGAAATAAAAGTTTAATTGACTGATGACGTCAGATTGTTTGATTAATTATAACGGCATGTCAACTCTTCTCGGGTTATTTCATACCTTGAGGTTAGATTATTGTACATTTATATATACATTTTTGTGTAGTTGTTGCGAAGGAGTTTTTTTTATAACACAGATAATCAAGAGATCTTATCTAATATAGATAATACAATTTTTGTGTAGTTGATTTTCAAGACTTTTTTCAATACAGTTTTATGATGTCTAGCAATCTTATCTAATACAAATAATACAATTTTTGTGTATTTGTTTGGTAAGATTCTTTTGACACAGTTATATAATCAAGTGATCTTATCCAATAGAAGTAATGCAGTTTTTGTGTAATTGATTTGTAAGAGTTTTTTAAACACAGTTTTATGATGTCTAGTGATCTTATCTAATACAAATAATATAAATTTTGCATAGTTAATCTGTAAGAGTTTTTTTTAACGCAGTTATATGATGTCTAGAGATTTTATCTAATACAATTAATACAATTTTTATGTAGTTGTTTCTGAAGTATTTTTTTTTTTGCACATCGGGTTCTAATGATCTTAAAACAGATCTATTTAACACATAGACAGAGGTATAGAATGTACTTCCAACTTCCGATCAAAATGGATCTGGGAGTTATAGTAATGAATATGTACTTTACATTCAACTGATCACCAGATCTGGATCCTCATCCTCAGATGTAATTTTAAGTCATATCCAGTTCACAAGATGAGGTTAATTCAAAGTGACCTGAGAAAGTTTCTCTTTAAGATTTGGCATTTGGATGTTTGAATTACAGAGTGAACTTTGCGGCACGCTTAGAGTAGCGGTTATCGTCGGAGAAAATAAAATAAAATCGAAGACCCGAGCTCAAATACTTGACGAAGATGTTTGCTTTTCACTTCGGACTAATTCGTTCTTCCCCCACCCTTATCTATGGACATATTGGGTTATCTAGCTTTGTTAGAGTAACCAATTGAGGAGTAGGAAAACTCTAAATTGATCTTGTATCACATCCTGCACGTGGTGGCGTACTTAAAAATTATTCGTATTCGGTCGGTTCGTGTTAAAATAATCTTGAGAAACAATTTCTTAAAAATCTGTAAGCATAAAAAAACCCTAGATGGGTTAACATGCCGTTAAAATCAATCAATTAATTAGTGACTCATTCTATTTCCTTTAACAATAAGCGTTCTGCAAAACGCCCTCACCAACGTTGGGTAGCCCTGCTAGTATATAAGGAAATTTCTACACTACGATTATTTACAATGAATTTCCGTATAGGCGTTTTATATTGGTAATTTAGTAACCTTTTTGTTTAGATATGGCTCAAGGCCGTATGAAAGGGGTATCCCAGGAGACTCGAACTCACATGTGAATGTTTGCTAGTCCAGATCGCTAACCATTACAGTACCCGAGGAGTCCATGTTAGTGATTTATTAAGTTTTCTTTTTTGCTTAGATTTGATAAGTATTTGTATTCGAATTTCTTTAGAGGCTGATGGCTGCTTTTTAAAAATCTGTATTCGTTGACCAAATGAATATTTCGAGACTTAAACTAGGAGAGTTAATGTAAATATTCTTCCATGTGAGTTTCTTAGGAGCCAACAACATCATTCAATGCATTGTTATCTGAGCGGTGATATATGTAAATCTGGTACACAATGAACTGAAATAAATCTCCAAATCTATTAATAGTTCTATATTCAGCAGTAAAAGAAAAATAGGTTGGAACAGACAGATCTTTTTAAAGATTACATCAGTCTTTCCTAAATCTTTGAATTTGTGATCATGTCTTATATTTTCTTTTTTTGAATTATTGATTTTCATTCCATTCTTATCAGTTTCCTCACAGTTTATGTCTGTATATACATACATACATACATACATACATGTATATGATTATGTTCGAACGTATTTGAAAGAGTTTGTTAGTACAATATGTATATATATATATATGTATATATGTGTGTGTTTGATTGTGTGTATTTGTTTGTATGTGTATGTGAATGTATTTGTACGGGTCAGTTAGCACGATATATATATATTTGTGTGTACGTGTGTTTTTTGTGTGTGAATATATATATATATATATATATATATATAATATAATATAATATAATTAGAAGGCAACTATAACCTGGTTAAATTGTCATTATAAATTTATTTCGGCGAAGAATATCATTACACTCTCTGTCTCATCAGATGACTCAACACGTGCATCGAGCATCGAGCAATATATGAAATTTCTCATACATTCAATACACAAATTATCCACACCTACTGTCTGGATATTACTGATACATACATACATAGATACATAAATACATACATATATATATATATATATATATATATATATATATATATATATATATGATAAGATTTGGAAGCAGTATCTGGGTAATCAGTAATATAATAGAAAGATTTAAAATGAAAAACTGTAACGATTTGTCAATGTCAACAAAATTCCATGTTCCATTTCTTCTGCCCTATCCTGTCTGTCTATTATATATATATATATATATAAAGAGAGAGTGAGTGAGAGAGAGAGAGAGAGAGAGAGAGAGAGAGAGAGAGAGAGAGAAAGAGAGTTGGCCAAAAGAAAAGAACTGAATTTTGTTGACGTTGACAAATCGTTACTGTTTTTCATATTAAATCTTTCTATTATATCATCGACTAGCCTAATACTACTTACCAACCTTATATATATATATATATATATATATATATATATATTGTTTGCAGTTATATATATATATATATATAAATAACTGCAAACAATATATATATATATATATATATATATATATATATATATATATATATATATATATATATTGTTTGCAGTTATTTAAGTATTATTATGACTGGGCTCAAACATTGATGTAGTTGAGAACTGTGAAAAATTCTTTTTCCACTTAACTCTTTGTTGGGAGACTAAGTTGTTTGATATCAACTGGAATTTTTTTTATAAAAGAACTTAATCCCCTTTTAAGAAGCTCTTATTCTATGCCCCAAAAAGTATCTTTGAGCCCCAATTTTACCATAGCAATCAATCCTAGTCTGAAGATTGTGTGAGCACAAAAACTCTGAGTTGACGGAATGTAACGCGGAGTTTATTTTGTAACATTGGTTTTTTAAACTTGCATTTTCTTTTTTTTTTTAAATCAGGTTGTTCCTCTCAACTTATTGTTAGGATGAGCGGCGTGTTTTCACCTCCCACCACATATTTCAAGGAATACACTCTCAGGTGGCCCTGACCACATCGTCAATGATCTTACCAAGCTCATTAGGTGTTCTGGGTCTTTCAACATCATACACCTTTACTAGGGTAACCCAGCTATTGTGGGGGTGTCCTCGTGGCGTAATGGTTAAAGCGATGGACTGCGGAATCGTAGTAAGCGAGTTCGAATTCCAGTTGCGCTATTGCGTTCACTTTCTGGAAAGGTATGAACCCCCTTATCCTCCCAGCTATGGGTTAAATAGTACCACTACTGTTCTTCTCGGAGAATGGCCTTGGCATTAAATAGCCTATAAAGGTTGATATGCCATTAAACAAAGAAACCAACCAACCAGCTAGTGTTGATCAACCACCAGATTGTGGCCAGGAACCTAACAGTTGCAAAAAAATCACCAAAGAAAAAAATAATCCATGAGGCTTTATACAAAGTAGCACCACCTGAACATCCAATCAAATGTGTCTGGGCAATCCCTCTCCTATAAAATGGTAGGAACCAAGCAAATGGTTTTCCGCCTAACAGAGAAAGTGATAATATATATGGAAGTAAGTAATGAAAATAAATCCGACAATATAAAGAAAATAGAAAATAAAGTAATTTTTTTAAGCAACACTTGTTTCACCATCATAACATCCAGATGAAGGTTTATTAAAATCAAAACGTTTTAACATCCTTAATAACAAATTCATCACTTTGGGATCACTTTGTTTTTCTCTTCTCTTTATATATATATATTGTCATCCACAGACAGACTGTTTCGTTCTCTCAGAACTCTTCAGTGTGGCTAGACCCGCAGGACGCTCGAAGCCGGGATCGAAACCCGTCTAACTTTACGATAGATTAAGGTTACAGACCACACAGCTACAAGCGGACTACGTTGGCTAAGGGAATTTTAAGGTATTTTATTTTTAGCAACAGCAGCAGCAGCAGCCTTTGTTTACATTTTTTAATACCCTATCGGCTACCAGAGTGCTCAATTCTTTCGAAGAGCTTTGCATTACGCTAGGGGCGGCCGACAATTCCTTCGCCAGAGTGCTCAACCCCCATGGGGGAGCGTATATATTGTCATCCACAGACAGACTGTTTCGTTCTCTCAGAACTCTTCAGTGTGGCTAGACCCGCAGGACGCTCGAAGCTGGGATCGAAACCCGTCTAACTTTACGATATATATATATATATATATATATATATATATATATATATATATATATATATATATATATATATATATATATCAGTGATGGCCAGTCAGCGTCCGAAGACAGTGGCTGTGGATTATTCGCGTATAGGATATATGAGGAATTTCATATAAATCTATGACAGTGCTTGATGTATGGCTATTGTTATATATTCCTTATACAGATTTATATAATAAAACTAATATACAGATCATATACAATGCAATAAGAAGAAAACCGAAACCTAGTTAAATTGTAATCCTTAATTTATTTCGGCGATGAATATCATTATACTCTTCGTCTTATTAGATGATTTCACACATTTATTTTGAGGTTGAAAAATATCAAATATGGATTACAGTCTATATATATATATATATATATGCATGAAAAAAATATAGATTTAAATTATCAGGCGAAAGTGAGGGGGTTAAAGCAATAAAGTAATGGAAAAATTAAGAAACCTGGAAAAAGGTGTTCCTGTAAATTAACCCATCCTAATTTGAACCTTTGCTAGATTCTTCGTAGCAGGTGGAATTTTTTGAATAATGTAAGCTTGTAAACTTAACTATTATCTTTATATATTTTTCTGTATAATCCTTTTACATGAGTTAAATCCTTCAGCCAATTGGGTCATAATCCTCCTCCTCCTCCAACCCCCCTTTCTGCTCCCACCAGGTGCTTTTAGTTAGCCCAAAATTGGTCAAAGGGAATTAACAACATCAGAAATTAAAAATAATTTTATTACGAATTAATATCTAAAGTTCCAAGAATCTCCTTCCCTACATAAACCCCCTGTCATATGATACTGGTAATTACTGAGATAAATGATACTATTTCCAATAAAAATGATTACTGAGATAAATGATACTATTTCCAATAAAAATCATTCAAAATCAATATCCTTGTTTTTAACCCCTGATCTTTTAGGTTCCAAAAATATTTAGATAGATAAGTTTGTTTTCTAAGTCGCGTCAGACCATGACGACGAAGTCCGTACTGGGAGTGGGGTACCATAATTTTGACCTTGTACCAGACGAAGGTAAACTTATAAAATAATTTAAGTGCACATGATATATCATCGAAATAATCGACAAAAAGAATCGACAAATAAACATTTGTAATATTATAGTACCTTAAATTTCGAAGATGGCAAATGTAGTGCACCCAGGGTGGATCGAACTCACTAATCAGCCGTAATTGATTTGCAAGATTAGCTTGATAACCTATACATCCCGGTGGGCTGTCTTTCAAAAATAAATGAATAAATAAGAGTACCATTAGATAAGATAAAAAGCGTTTTTTTCTAAGCAGCGGTCGTGTCCATACTACTATATGGATGCACCACATGAATGCTGACTAAGCGTTTTGAGAAAAAGCTTGACGGTAATTGCACAAGAATTCTACGAGCTATCCTGAACAAATCCTGAAAGTTGCATCCCACAAAACAGCAGCTGTACGTCCACCTACCTCCCATCTTTAAAACCATCCAAATCAGACGAACAAAACATGCGAGACAAGTACTGCAGGAGTAAGAATGAACTTATAAGTGACCTTCTCTTGTAGACCCCATCACACGGACGAGCAGGTGTTGGGCGACCAGCTAGAACTTATCTACAACAGGATAGAGTCAATAGGGCTTGCCTAATGCGATGGACGATCGAGACGAGTGGCGACAGAGAGTCGGGGAAACCCGTGCTTGCGTTATGACATGATGATGATGATGATGAAATTCGGTAAGTTTACGGTGACCAGTAAGGATCGAACTCATGAAGCCGTAACTGATCCGTTAGACTTGCTTGTTTATCATGATGAGGTAATCGAAAATTTAAATGGATAGCAAAAGTTTTGTTCGCAAAGCAGATGAATATCAAATATAAAGAAAGATTTTATGACTTCTTTTCTATTTTTTTTTAAATCATGAATCACTGATGTGACACTGATTCATGATTGGATCATGGTTGTTTTTTTTTTTTTCTAAAATAAAAAACTTCAATCCGAAATCGTGAGTGACGCCATTCAGACCTCTCGTCTTAGAATGAGATTATCGGCATAACGAGATGACGATATCGATCCATTCGATGACTAATCAGACTTCAAATACATGATCGATCAACATGCATCTGCCAAGCTGCAAGTAATCTGCCCATTTACAAACGTGCCAAGATGGATAATTTTGAATTCAAGACAAGACCAGAACCCCTGACCCCCCACCAAAAAAAAAAAAAAATGACTTCCTCACACACACAAACATACCACAAAAACCCTTACATATTTGCTGCAATTTTCTTCAGAAAGTGCGATTCTTTCAAAATATTTTTATCTTTAGTATTTCTGCTTGTTTGTTCTCGGACCTTCCGACGGTTACTCGGGCACCTAATAAGGAACCCCAATTAGACTACTAGGGGGTGTCCTCGTGGTGTAATGATTAACGCGATGGACTGCGGGATCGTAGTAAACGAGTTCGAACACCAGTCACGCTATTACGTTCACTTTCGAACGAATACCCTTGGGAAAGGTAGGAACTCCCTTATCCTTCCATAACATCACTGCTGTTCTTCACAAAGGTTGATATACCATTAACCAAAGAAACCGAACAAAATCAAATAGACTGTCAGTGGGGCTTTGAACTGTATTCTCTGTAAATCCCCCCCCCCACTGCCCCTGAAAAGCAGTGTCTTAGCTATGACACTAAACTGCATTTGAGGGAAAGGATCTAGTCCAGGAGTTCTAAGGAAAATGAAGTATTGCCATTACTCACAGGTTCACCCTGACTCAGAGTGGTAGTACCTGCTAGGGTCCAAACAACGGGTCAAATAGATTTGTTAGAAAAGTATTAGTATTGACTAGTAATACTTGAAGCATTTTATAATCAGTATTACATAGGAATACGTGATATAATTGTGTGCAAATCAATGTCATAGACAAACATCATCATCATCATCATGTCGTGCCGGCAGCACGGATATCCCTGACCCTCTCTCGCCACCCCTCCCTATCGTTCATCGCTTCTGGCAGGTTTTTTGGGCAACATCCCGTATCCTCACAGAGCTGCTGTATGTATGTTCGAGCCGGCTGTCCTGATTTTGCTCGGCCATATGTGGGTCGTCTAACTTGGATAGTTTTCTTGATGGGAGGTAGGTGGCCGTACAGCTGCTGCTTTGTGGGGTGTTGCCTCCAGGACTTGTTCAATATTGCTCACAGCATTCTTGTGTAATTGCAATCTAGCTTTTTCTCCTGCCGCTTTGTTAGCGTCCAAGTAGTGCATCCATATAGCAGTATCGATACGACCGCTGCTTGGAAGAAACTGCGTTTCATTTTATCGGTCAGGTCTGATTTCCATATGATCGATAGTCTATCGATAGCTGTCCATGCCTTCGTTAGCCGCGTGTCGATGTCCTTTTCAGTTGATGAGACACTGCTTCCTAGGTAGGTGAACAAGTTTCAGAGAGCTTCCGTCCAGTGTGGAAATGTCGCCTGTTTGATTAAAGCACATGTATTCCGTTTTGTGCGCATTGACATGGAGGCCAATGCCTGCGGCGACTCGTTCCAAACTATGCAGTAGTGTTTAGGCTTGGTTGGGTGTATTTGTCAGAATCGCTATGTCATCAGCGTAGTCAGCGTCGGTGATTGTTTTTGCGGGGTACTTTCTGCTTCTTTTCTTTGTCAGCTCGAAGGCGTTTTCTTTGATTTTATCAATCGATGTTCTAAGCACGAAGTCTAGACAGATGATAAAGAGGTATGGGGCTAGCCTGTCTCCTTGCAGTACTCCTGCTACAATGTCAAAGTATTCTGTGTCTCCATCCGGTGAACGTACTTTCACTTTGGTGTTTCTATAGAGAATCGTTATTGCTGCGTCGGTCTCTTTTGGTACGCCGTATGCTAGTAGGATTTGTTCCATCTTCCCTCTGTGAATGGAATCAAAGGCCTTGGTAAAGTCAACAAATAGTAATGTCGCTTGCAGGTTTTTGCCTGTACACCTTCAAGGATTCTATGGATAGTCAATATTTGTGACGTCGTGGATCTATTTCTTCGGAAGCCATTTTGGATTTTCTTAAGACTGTTGTCAATTTTGGGTTCTATGCAGTTTTGTAGTTGGGCATTGTAAATTTTGGCTGCTATGGATGTCAGTGCTATACCTCGATAGTTCTTGGCTAATCTGAGGTAACCTTTTTTAGGGAAGGGGAGGATGCATCCCTTCATCCATGTGTCGATCAGATTTTGATTATTGACTACGTTACAGTGTCGGAGCAGTATGTAGTCGAATTGTATGGTCTTCCATACTTCTGGGGGAATCTCGTCAAGCCCTGCGGCTTTCCTATTCTTAATTTTTCTAAGAACTGAGTCGAGTTCTTCTTGAGTGAACGATCCTAGTTTACTGTCCAATTGCTAACTAATAATTATGGTGATTGGTGTAACTTTCGGTGGGTTTCCTTGTAGATTTTCGAAATGTTGTCCACAGTTTTATTCTTTCTTGTTGGTTTGAAGCTTTCAATTCATCATAGACAAACAGATAAGTCTAAGTAAAGGTTGGGTGGTTGCTTGGGTTTTTTGTCGTATCAACCTTTGTAAGTTATTTAATGCCAAATCCATTTTTATGAAAATAGTTCTATTTCAAACAATTCAGTTTAGGATAAGTACGCAGTTTAAATATAAGTACAGTTTATTTATGAAAAACGTTTCTATTTAAAGCTACTCAGTTTAGTCAAATAGTTCTAATTCAGCTAAATGAGTTTAGTATAAGTACAGATTTTGTTTACACACTGTTAAATGTCAAAACAGTTCTATATTAAACAAATCTGTTTAGTGTAAGTACAGTTTCAATGTAAAAAAAAACAGTTCCATTTCAAACAATTCAGTTTAGCATAAGCACGCAGTTTAAATGTAAGTACAGTTTAGTTGTCAAAAACATTTCTATTTCAAGCTATTCACTTTTGTCAAACAATTCAGTTTTGCATAAGTATGCCGTTAGTTCTATTTAACTCATAGATAGGGCCCTATCAGGTGCTACCACGCCTGGCCAGAGTGGACCTGGGAGCGATGACAATGAAAGGGTGCCCTGCATTCCCCAAATCCCCAGCATCGCTGGGACGCATTAAGTACCATTTTTTGAGTCTTTGGTATGACTCGACCTGGGATTGAACCCCAGTCTTCCGGACTATTGGCGAACAATTGAAGAAAAAATGCAATCAAAAATTTAGAATGTAGTTACAAATGTAACAAACATTTTGAAATGAAACCAAGTTCGGTAGTGAATAACCCATAAAGGTTTTGTATGCCGTTAAACAACCCCCTTAAAATCAAAAGAAAACAAAACAAAAACCAAGCCAAAACAAAACACACACACACACACACACACACACACACACACACACACGAACGAACATACACATAAACAATGCACAAGAGCATGTACACCTG